>VZTB01000285.1:796758-927517 GCA_013397245.1 Thryothorus ludovicianus
TTTTTTTTGTTGTGGCTCTTAACACTGTGCCCCAGGCTCCACTAAATAGACAACCTCATTAAAAGAGAAATAGCGATAGTAAAGCAGTGACTTTCTCATGCCATCTAACTCACATTTTTGACATGATTGCTGGACCCTCCAAGTACTTAATTGATTGACTTAATTGATTTAGTGGCACTGGAGGCTACAGCAAGGAAATAAAGGGGCAAGATGAGGATAAGGGGTGAAAAAATTTATGATAGGTGCCAAGCAGCCTGAGGGAAATTAGAAATGCTACAGATCTCAGAGGCAGCTAAATCAATTCAGTGTGATGTACAGGGAGCGACCTGGGGGAAGAGGAGAAGCAGGGGATGGAATGGAGAAAAGGAGAGGAAACAATGGCTGGTGGAAGAGACCAGAGTAAACTTAAGGGGGAGAGGAAAGGCAGCAGGCTTGGTGCAGATGGATAATTTGGACTTTTGAGTTTATCATCAGGCAAAAACTTCATAGTGTCTGAATAAAATATAATAATGTCATTATGTTTAGCCTAAAGAAAAGGACTCATGCATCACAAGAATGTCTTGTTACCCAGTTTGAGACTTTATCTGTGCTTCCATTTAAAATCTCCAACATTTGCAACAGTGACTAAAGTCACAGGAGACCTAAAATAATTTGTAGGCTGTGGATTTTGTTAACAACTGAAACTTAAATGTTAAATTACTTTCTAATCTCTGCAATATGTAATTGACTGTGTTAAACCATAATACAAATTAAGTCTTCTCTGTAATTTGTTCTGTCGTGCTGCAGTGCTCCAAAACAATTTGGTACCTCACTTAAGGATTGGTAAATGGTTTGTAGCAGCTCTCAGCACGGACAGAGTAAAAACTTCAAATAGTGTCTGATGGAATCCATCAGCATGGGCATACAGGGGTGTCAGAAACATCCCTGAGTTGAGAAGTAATTCTTTTATGTGCTTGTGGCCACTAGAGACAGGATTCTGATCTTGCCTTTTGGTGAATCTCTCCTGACTGCAATAGGAGCCCCATTTCTGCTGTGCAGGAGCAAAAAGTCAGACACTCAGTGAATAATGCTCAGAATGGAGCATTGGAATTTGTAGAAAGGACACGTGAGGTGAAGAGGGCTGTGGAAATGCAGATGTGTTTATATCTACATTTGAGTACAGATCTGTGTGTGTGTACACTACTGCATTTCATGTGTGTGTTCCAACTCAGTGTCCCTCAAACAAGTGAAAAGCTCTCCCTAAGCACTCCATCCAGTAAAATACATTAAAGGATTATTGCAGTCACCTTTACTTAATTTCTGTTTCTATTGATACAGTGTGCAAAATATCATAACCGTTGGAAATGTAATGATTTTTGAACGGTGAATGTGGATTTCCAAATAAATTGGAGCGTCTCCATCTGCTCTCTTACCTTGTGGGTGATACTCTTCCATGGTAGAACAATCTTCAAATTTAATTCCACGAGGAAGGCATCTGATCACAGTTTAATTTCAGTGCCTGGCAATCAATAAAGCAATGTCAGAGAACTTTGATTTAATGGGAGCCAGAGATAACGTTCCCTGTCATATGCAGAATAGAGAGATGGGAACATTTCATTTCATCGTAACAGATAGCATGTAACTTGGTTTTCAAAAAAACCTAATAAATCAATATCCCTGTATTATCTAAGTAAGATCCCATCATTAATTTTAAACGCTCAACACGTCGGGGAGAGTCTGAAGTGCACCTTCAGCTGAGCCACGTTGTGCCTGCAGTCACTGGCAGCACTTCACTCTGCCACGAGCAAGCAATCTTGATATGGGGACATTAAGAGCCATTTACTGTGAAATGAAAATGAAACATGTCCAGTCTTTTGTTTTATATGGAGCCATCCATCTCCTGCAGGCTGCCTCTCCTTTCACATCCCACTCCCTGCCCTACACAAGTCCTGTCGCTCTCCCTGAGCACCCTCAGCCTTTTCCCTGACGTCCTCCCTGCTTCTGAATTTTAGATCTTTCACTTTTTTTTTTTTTCCCTTAACTCTAAGAATAGCTGGTTGTTTAGAGATTGCCTGGATACCATGCTGGTTTTCAAAATGTGCTTTTCTCAAAGCCAGCAGGAATCTGGACCTCCAAAGAATTCTCTGTGAGGTTTTGGCTGCTTTCAGAAATAGCATTATCCCTAGATGATACAAGAACAGGTCAATATATCAGAAGGTAGAAATTGAAACTAATAGATTGTTTTAGATATGCTTTCCAAGGACATTATTTGAAGTGGAAATACTGCTCTATTACTTTGATAATAAAATGCTGTTTAGTCCAAAGTGAGAAAGATTCTGGCACTACAAGGGATGCTTCTAAGAGCCTCAGATTCATGTTCTGACTCTGGGCAGAGTTTTGCTCACGCAGTTAAAATAAAATCTTTTTATTATTACAATTCACCAAAGTCAGATTTTAAGTAAAATATGGACTTTTGCATTCAGCATTGATTTCCAATTAATTACAATAATTACAATTGCATTCAGCTTCTGAGGAAAATAAATAGTTGAGCTCCGTTACTGCTTGAAGTGCAATCTCTTGCACTGGCTGATGCTGATTTTTGTGGAGATAAGGCAGGTCTGGTACTGATTCTTAGAGGTATTGGAGATCTCAGCTGTAGCTCTGCAGATCAGCCTGGCCTGGGAGTTACCCTGCATGAAGCTACAGGTTTCTGCAGCCCCTGCTTATTTATGTACCTAGAAATACTCATTCTGTGCCTGGGATGCTGTGTAGGTAGCAGCTAGGTAATGCATTTTCTATTTAATTACATTTCACTTAAGGATACCAAGAAAAATCTTCAGTGGAAGCTTTAATCAACCTACTAAAGCAAGTCAAATTTGGTTAGATTTCAAGAAAAAAAGAGGCTTAAAAAGTTCAGATATTAATTGGTTTTCATATCAGAATATGCTGGGATCCAGATAAAGTGGTGAAGGAGAAATTATGCTGCTTTTTAATCAAACATTCTGATGGATATTCTTCACTGTTTGGTTGTTTTTTTTTAGCTACTCCAGCATCACCACGCAGTTCATGAAATTTCCTACATTGCAAAGGATATCACAGACCACCGAGCGTTTGGATATGTGTGTGGAAAGGAGGGAAATCATAGATTTGTGGCAATAAAAACAGCCCAGGCAGTAAGTATCAAATCACTGTCATTTTCTGCCGTGTAACTCAGCTGAAAAGTCCTTTGTAAGAAGCTGTTCAAGAGGCTTGGGTTCTCTATGATTGTGCTAAACTGGTCACAAGTGTCTGTGTAGACCTTAAATAGCAAATGAATGGAAGCAGCTCGGGCAAAAGGGAATTTGTTTCATTGTTCCCAGTTTTTATGGTGTGTTTTGTTATAATTAGTTATTGTTTACCTTTCTAGCTAAGCTAGACTGGATGAAGATAAATTTGCTTGTGTTCCTATACTCATGGAAACCCACATTGTGTGTAGTCTACTGTAATTTCAGTGGATGAGAAACCACTAATAAATATGCCTTTACATTCATCCATGTGCCTTTTATATTCATAATGCTTTTTATATTCATAACTATAATTATCATTAATTTTCAAGCATAGTTAGTTCAGTAGTAATTAACCCAGGCCTGGGTGCTGAGATAGAAATTAATTCTATATGAAGTTTAATTCTGGAGGTGCTCTGTCAGCAGGGGGGGATAGGAGGTGTTTATTTTCCCCTACAGAAATTCTCCACCCTGTTTTTGCTTCCACAGGCTGAACCTGTAATCCTGGACTTGCGAGACCTGTTTCAGCTCATCTACGAACTGAAGCAAAGGGAAGAAATGGAAAAAAAGGCACAAAAGGACAAACAGTGTGAGCAGGCGGTATACCAGGTACACCAATAAGCTTAGGCTACTGCCACGGAAAGTTTGGGTTTGGAGTTTCCCCCCAAGCTGCTCCAGAGAGGCTCTGAGCATCCTCAGCACTTCTGACAGCAGTGGGTTGGAGCAGTGCTGGCTCCCTGCAGCCATCCTGAGCCCAGCCTGGGATTAAACTGGGCTGGAAGTTGTCACTGGGGTGTGGTGAACCTGGTTAGCAGCTGGAAATGATCCCCTCATTTCCTGCTCAGTGCTTCTTCCAATTCAGGAGGAAAACTTTGATGGAGGGTCAATGTTGTAAGTCAGGTTTCAAGTGTTGTAAGTCAGGTTTTAAGTGTTGTAAGTCAGGAATTAAGTGTCTCATGCTTTAGGGGAGATTCAATATACTTCTGAATGTGTGTATTTGAATCAAGCCAAACAAGGTGCAGATTGTTAAACTCGGATGGAACTTGAATAAAGTTACTTTGTACCATAATGTGACTTTATCTGTATCCTAAAGAAAGAAAACTATAAACTTACCTGCCCATTTTGCTTATTCCTTTGCTGTCCTTTAATTTCTGAATACAGTTCTTTTATCTCTGCTGTTTATGTTCTTTGCTTTTACTGCCTGTCCTCTTACTTTGCTGTAGACAATTTTGGAAGAAGATGTAGAAGATCCTGTATACCAGGTAATTTCTGAAGCTGTATGGCCTTGGAGTTTCAGAAATGACTAGATACATGTTATCTTCAAACACAGCCAAAACCTTGAACAAGATGTTTTGAAATTTACTGAGGGAGGTCTTGTCAGAAACCTTTAAAACCTCCAAGAAAGTAGCATATTTAGAGATTAAGCTGTAATAGCACAATGTGTCTGTGTAGAATGGAATATTTCAGTTGGAGTATAGAAATATTGGATGAAATATGTCATAAATACTACTTAAAATGTGGCTTGTGCATCCAGATTTTAAGTTTCAAAATGGGGTTTGTCATCATTCTTTAATACCAACTGAAAAGGGAGCTCCTCTGAGAATTAGGGAAGGTGACATCTTGTTCTTATAATTGACATTTTGGTTTTGTTTTCTGTGGAGCCAGAATTTTATTCAGAGTGTGAATATTGGGGGAAAAAACCCAACAGTAGCATTGATGTTGTAACACACTCCCTTGTTGGCGTTTGAGCTATGATTTAATAATAGATCTGAAATTTAAGTCTTGCTTCATCCAAGAAAAATGTCTGGGAGCAAAGATGATTATCAGATATGTGTCAATATATTCATGTCCAATACCCTGCTGAGTGTGAAGAAGAAAAAGATGTAATTTCATTCTCGTGTTTTTGTGCCGAAACAAAATATGTGATAGTTTACTTTTTTTTTTTCTGGGGATTTTGTGTTCTTCCACTTAGGCCTATCAGTGGAGTCACGCTGAAAGGAACCAATTCAACCATTAGTGAATATTGAACAGTGCCTAAGGTGCTGCAAGAAAGATGATAAGAGCCAGGATGCCCTAAATTACTGTTCAGCTATTATAATGTCAGGAGTTTTGTTCTGTACTCTTCACAATAAAGCAAGAACCTGAAAATGAAAAAAGTGTTGTGACAGCCTTTTGCCATGTGGCCTGTTCCACGCACACCAGCCTGTTCTCCCAGCTTGGATTTAGCACTTTTATTCGCAGACAATAAATACATGTGGAAATAATTGCCATTATGTAAAAGAGGCAAAATTCACGTTGCCTTCAGGAAATTAATATTGAGCCACAGGCAGTCTCCCTGGCGAGGAAGAATTAGGGAGTTGCTCTAATGATCATTAAGAGGAGATTTAGGCCCGTTCATTGCCGGTTTATGAAATATGAAACAACCTTTCCTGGTGCTTCCCACAAACGGGTTGTCCTGCTGCCAGCCTGTGCTTTGAAGTTGTTTCTTTAATGCCTGCCTTTGTTTTGATTGGAATTCCAAACGGCCTTTTTCCCTTCTGTTTCATCTCTGACTGTCCCTCTCTGGCGCTGGTGCCATAGTACATTGTGTTTGAGGCTGGACACGAGCCCATCCGTGAGCCTGAAACGGAGGAAAACATTTATCAGGTATAAAACCTCTCCCCTCGCTGTTCCCATCGCAACGACCCGCCAGCGTTTGATCCAAGTGCATTTCATACATAGCTCGCTTTTAGTTTTCATCCATCACCAAAAATGTCTTGGCATTCCATTCTGGTGACATTATCTGCCCAGTCACAATGTGATTTTTCTGTTGTTTGTCATATCAGCTCCTGCAAATTGATATTAACTTTGTCAACTCACAAACTTCTGAGTACACCATATGAGGTGATAAATGGAGATTCTCTGGTTTTTTCCTGTTAATTTTTTGAAAATTTTTACACCTATTCTGAGAAACGTGCTGGAGATGTTTTGTTGGCAGACCATCCGAGCAATTCCTAGAAATTTCAGTGGTGCTGCCCTTGTTTCTGTCTAACCAAGGAAATAACTGAGCAAAACCTCAGAGCTCTCAAGGGATGTCCCCCCCCAGACCAGGGAAACTATTTTCAGAGTGCATATGTTATGTTAAAGCCCAAGCTCACATTCTTCACACTGACAAAAAACTGCATTGAAAGCAATATAAAATAATCTTTTGTCGTTCAATTTATCCTCAAGGGATCAGTACGAGGTTTATTAAAATATAATGTAATTCATTTTGTATCACATACTGGAGGCAAATCTGAGGATAGACAGAGATCTTTGTGCACTGTGAGAAAATTGTGATTCGAGGAAATGGTTCAGTGTGGAGGGGAAGGAGTTTCAAGCAGTGATTAAGCATTTCATCCAGCTGGACTAGGAGTTGATTTGCTTATAGGAAAATATTGTGAGGTAGGCAGGAGCAAGGATAGGACAAAAAGGAAAAAAAAGGAAAAGCATTAGGTAATGAGAAAATGTAGGAGATGATAGAAAAAATGAGAGACTAGTTTAGCTGTAAGCTAAAATTAAAAGGAGCTGAGTGGGAAAGGGAAATGCAAGTTAAACATTAGAAAATGACATCTTATAGATGCCATCAGAGGGTCATTAATATGAGATTCATTTAATCTCTCCCTGCTGCTCCCCTGACACCTCCACCACGCATACTCAAAAATGCAGCTTTTTGCATCTCCAGACCAAGACATGCAAAGCTCTCAAGGTGAGAGTCTGCCTAAGGCTGAACATTCTCAGTGTTGAAAGTTTGACTATTCTCAGCAAATGTTAAAAAAATTGCTAATCTAGCTGTCAGGTTTGTGCTAGCAACAAAAATCCCATGAGAACTAGATTCGAGGGAAAAAAGTGGAGATTGTCGTTCATCAAAGTGTGGAGCTTTTAGTGACACTTCAAAGAATTCCTGGTGGAAGGAAGCAAAATGGGGCTGTTGCTCCCAGTGTTCGTGCATCTTCCAGCAAACATTGGTGGGTAGGGAAGAATTTGGAACTGTGCTCTGAGGAATGGCCCAGAGAACTGGAGGGCTCTTTGAGCAGTTTCTTATCGATAAAATGGAAATGGAAGGTGGAAAGCAGGCAGTGAGGCCTTGCCTCATCTCAAAGTACTGCTCTTACTTGTCCTCTAGGTCACCAGAGAATTGCTCAAGGCTTCCTTTGACAGCATCTGGATGTGATGAAGTGTTTCTTCCTAGTGGTCACAGAAAACACCTGTGATTAATGTGCCCTGCTCTGGATATTCACAGTCTAGCGTTGTCCTCTGTGTCTGCTGCAGGCACTACCTGAGTACAGCAAATGCTGAACTGGGGAGTTAGGAGCCATTTTTTGGTCTCTCTGTGATTGATAGATGCTGATTTGTCCCAGCTGCAGACTGACCCATAGTCATGAGCTTCCCACCTCCCACGGGCTTCCTGAGCTCTTGGCTTCCACAAATATGGGTCTCCACAGCTCAGATTTTATGCTCAGATCGCTGACAAAATTTTCTCTTACAAGGTCTTGGTAATCTCAGAACCATCAGGCTACTATTGCAATTGGAAAAGATCCTCTTTTATATTTTTTGGTGCTTTTGGTTGATTGGTTATTTTTTTGTGGTTTGTTTGGTTGGTTGGCTGTTTTTTTTTTAATTTGATGCATATTTGTGGCAGCTTCTATTA
Organism: Thryothorus ludovicianus; assembly: GCA_013397245.1. NCBI lineage: Eukaryota > Metazoa > Chordata > Aves > Passeriformes > Certhiidae > Thryothorus > Thryothorus ludovicianus. The sequence goes on from VZTB01000285.1 coordinate 804,670, forward strand.
TTTACTGCAAAGCCTTCCCCATACCAGGTGTTACTAAACATGTATCTGCTCAATAACCTCACCCAGCCTTGCTTCAGCCTCACCAAACCTTTCTGCTGGTGCTGCTCTGGCTTTTCATTTGCTGGCATGCAACAAATTCACTTCTCCCTTGGTGGAACAGATTCCCACCCTGTGGGGAATTGCAAATGAAAGATTCCTGAAGAAAGTGACAATTTCTATTTCTTTTTAGCATAATAGAGGTCACAACTTTCTTTTTAAGCATTCTTTCTCTGTCTGTCACCTTTCTTTGATACATTACCCCAAAGACTGTCTGTGTCTGCTCTTTTAATATTATCTGTGTAAGTTGCTGTAATTTGTTAGGCAAGGACTCAATCACTGAGCACATACCAACCCTCAGATTGCTTTATAGCATCTCCTCTGCTCCCTGGCGTTCTGGTGAGGTGGAGAGGGGATTTTGGGAGCTGGTTTGGTGTTTGTGTAGCAGCACTGGTCTCTGTGGAGAGACAAGTTCTGCTCCGTGAGGAGCTGACAGTCTGAGATGGGGGGCTCTGAATTGTGGTGCTTTTATTTCCGCAAGATGCAAAGACACCCAGATGGTTCACAGCCTGTCACAGAGACAGAGCTGACAGCAGCAATAGTTCTGGTACCTCTTGCTGGTACTGCTAATCAAAGGAAAACCAGCAATTCCTTGCAGCCCCCCAGTGTAAGCAGAGATGCAAACAAATGTGGTGGTGCACAGCGAGAAAAGACAGCAGGTCAGGCAGCACCGAGTTGGGAGGGAGAAGTGGCTTTCAGAAAAGTTTCTCTGTCTTCATATGAGATTCAAGGAGCTCTTCTCTGAGTATAAATTGGAGTAGAAAAGGGGGGATTGATCGTGCAGGGAAATGCTGAGTCCACAGTCAGCTCTGGATGTAGGTGCCAATTGGGATGGCTTCAAAGAAAGGCTGAAAGGAGGAAGAGGAGAATGGCTGAAAGGAAAACATTCTGGAGAAAACAGAAAAAAAATGCACCCTAGTGAAAGTTCAGAAAGTTTATCTTTCCGTATTTTCTCAGCTTTCCAGTGACTTCTTAAATTGCCCACTCCTGATTCCTGCTCTCACACTGTCACCTGCAGCTCTCTGTCTTTCCAGGCTGTTACTGCCATGGCACTGAGTTTTTACCAGCTTCACATATCTGATGTGACACTGGCTTTAGTGGAAGTGGCCAGAGAAAACCAAGGATAGGAACAGGAGAGATTTTCCACGAAGTTCATTCAGTTTCTTTGAGAGTTCTTGACAAACTTCTTCAATGTGCACCCAGTTAAAGACACGCAGTTTCTTGTGAAGGCTGCCATGGGCTGAGACACCAGTAGGGACAACAGTACAGGGAAATTTTTATACAGAATAAGAAATGAGAGCACATCTCAATGAATAAGTAACATTTCTTCAGCTTCCCCTTGCCCAGTCTGAGTTTAGTATCAGAACCTTAAGATACTTGTTGTCTTAGAAAACAAAGAAGTCATAATTTTATCATATTTGCAATATCATCTCATTGACCTGTGGAGGTTTCGTTGTTCTCTGAAATTTGATTTTTGTACTCCAAATGCCTTGTTTGGTTTAAAAGTACTACTGATCAGAACAGGTTAGAAATGTTATTAGAACTGTTCTTTTTGCTTTTATCATTTACAATGGACACTCAATGCTTCTAGAGAGGAAAAGAAATATAATCACAAATCTTAAATATGCAAACAAGTGGTCTTTGGGCAAGCACAGCCCAGTACTGCAAAGCAGCTGAGTCTGCATGAGCAGGTTTTTAAATTCCTTGGGTATAAATCATGACTGGTGGCTGAACTAAAGGCTTACACAAAATTTAAGGGTTTTGTCCCCTGCCCATCTCTCCTGTGTCAGGCTTCAGGACACCTTAATTCCTTAGAAAAACTGCAGCATTATAACCAAATATTTCATAGAGCAGCCACAAGGCCCCATCACTGCAGTATTAGGAGTCTTTTTAGATGATTAAATGAATTGTGAGGAAGAAATCTGACACAAGGTAAAAACTTGGTAACTCTACTCTGTGTCTCTTCATCTGGGGAGATGATGAACTCACCTTAGCATAACTTCCACTGCACATCTCTAACCCCCAAGTTAAAGGAAAAAACAACCATTTAGGTAGGAAGGAGCTCCAAGTACACCCGGACTTCATGCAGCCAAAATTACCTGAGAATGGAAATCTCCTTTCTGAACACTACTGGGCTATAAAAAATTCAGATGGGTGCCTTATTTCTTCAATATTTTCTCCATTAATGGTCCTGCTTGGATAAGAAGGGAACCATCCTCGATTCCATTAGTACTAAAACTTAGTATTAAATAAACTACTCATTTATGTACACCCTGTGCATAAATTCCAGTTGCTCTTTTCAGTTTTTCATCCAAGCTGCTTTTGTGGTGACCTCAGTTTTCCCTGCTGTTTTTGCAGGTTCCTACCAGCCAAAAGAAGGAAGGTGTTTATGATGTGCCAAAAAGTCAACCTGTAAGTGTAAGTATCTTCCCTGTTCATATACAGTAAAAGAAATGTGATTTTTAGCTTCTGAGACTTTTATTATTGTCTGTAACATTTGATACATTCCTCATGGTGTGACTTTTGTGATATGTCACGGGTTGGTTGGGATTGTGATGTTACATCCATCTCATTCATTGCTTGAATCTCCTTTCTGTCTTTTCTAAACTCATTTTTAGGCAAGTCACCATTTGTAAATGTGTTGTTTGTGGTTAGGAGTTGACAGTAAGCCCTCTGCCTGTTAATGCTTGAGGTGCTGCCTGCTTTAGAAGGGTTCCTCAGGTACCCAAATGTGTATTATATCTGTAGTGCTCTAAGTACACAAGAAGTTAAGCTAAATTCAGCTGAATTTTTTCTCTCCTATGCCTTGCATGGGCAGGAAAATATTTTTTAAATGGGGATAATCTGCTGTTGTTGCGAAACACCATTCCTGTTCTGTGTAGTGGCATTTTGAAAAGGTGAAGCATTTATTCCCAAAATACGTAAGGAATGGTATCAAGTGATTGAGAGAAGTGATAGATGCCTTAGAACAAAGTGTGAGTTTGCTGAAGGCTGGGTTATGCTGTTTGATGTAAATTTGTGCTATAAATGCCTCAAGAAATCATTGGATTGCTTTGGTTACACAAAACAATTAGTATTTCTGTGTGAGAGTGGAGAAAAACTAAGGAAAAGGTCAGGAATTTCAGTGCAGTGTAAGCATGGGTAAGATGCCTGTGTTCAAGAGAAGGAGATGTTTTTACACCAGGGTGTGGTGACCTGCACAGCCTGGGATGACCAGGATGTGGAATAATAAAAAAAAAAAATGCTGTGGAGGGGCTGGATGGGCACCTGGACTGTGACACTTCTGAGCTTTGCACAAACAAACCAACCCTACCAGAAATATTTCACGATGAGCAGGGAAGCTATTTCAGTAGGAGCAGGGAGACATCTTCNAAAATGGGGGTAATCTGTTGTAGCCAAACACCATTCCTGTTCTGTGTACTGGCATTTTGAAAAGGTGAGGCATTTATTCCCAAAATACATAAGGAATGGTAAGAAGTGATTGAGAGAAGTGATAGATGCCTTAGAACAAGGTGTGAGTTTGCTGAAGGCTGGGTTATGCTGTTTGATGTAACTTTGTGCTATAAATGCCTCAAGAAATCATTGGATTGCTTTGGTTACACAAAAAAAATTAGTATTTCTTTGTGAGAGTGGAGAAAAACTAAGGAAAAGGTCAGGAATTTCAGTGCAGTGTAANGCTTTAGTGGAAGTGGCCAGAGAAAACCAAGGATAGGAACAGGAGAGATTTTCCACGAAGTTCATTCAGTTTCTTTGAGAGTTCTTGACAAACTTCTTCAATGTGCACCCAGTTAAAGACACGCAGTTTCTTGTGAAGGCTGCCATGGGCTGAGACACCAGTAGGGACAACAGTACAGGGAAATTTTTATACAGAATAAGAAATGAGAGCACATCTCAATGAATAAGTAACATTTCTTCAGCTTCCCCTTGCCCAGTCTGAGTTTAGTATCAGAACCTTAAGATACTTGTTGTCTTAGAAAACAAAGAAGTCATAATTTTATCATATTTGCAATATCATCTCATTGACCTGTGGAGGTTTCATTGTTCTCTGAAATTTGACTTTTATACTCAAAATGCCTGGTTTAAAAGTACTACTGATCAGAACAGGTTAGAAATGTTATTAGAACTGTTCTTTTTGCTTTTATCATTTACAATGGACACTCAATGCTTCTAGGGAGGAAAAGAAATATAATCACAAATCTTAAATATGCAAACAAGTGGTCTTTGGGCAAGCACAGCCCAGTACTGCAAAGCAGCTGAGTCTGCATGAGCAGGTTTTTAAATTCCTTGGGTATAAATCATGACTGGTGGCTCAACTAAAGGCTTACACAAAATTTAAGTGTGTTGTCCCCTGCCCATCTCTCCTGTGTCAGGCTTCAGGAGACCTTAATTCCTTAGAAAAACTGCAGCATTATAACCAAATATTTCATAGAGCAGCCACAAGGCCCCATCACTGCAGTATTAGGAGTCTTTTTAGATGATTAAATGAATTGTGAGGAAGAAATCTGACACAAGGTAAAAACTTGGTAACTCTACTCTGTGTCTCTTCATCTGGGGAGATGATGAACTCACCTTAGCATAACTTCCACTGCACATCTCTAACCCCCAAGTTAAAGGAAAAAACAACCATTTAGGTAGGAAGGAGCTCCAAGTACACCCGGACTTCATGCAGCCAAAATTACCTGAGAATGGAAATCTCCTTTCTGAACACTACTGGGCTATAAAAAATTCAGATGGGTGCCTTATTTCTTCAATATTTTCTCCATTAATGGTCCTGCTTGGATAAGAAGGGAACCATCCTCGATTCCATTAGTACTAAAACTTAGTATTAAATAAACTACTCATTTATGTACACCCTGTGCATAAATTCCAGTTGCTCTTTTCAGTTTTTCAACCAAGCTGCTTTTGTAGTGACCTCAGTTTTCCCTGCTGTTTTTGCAGGTTCCTACCAGCCAAAAGAAGGAAGGTGTTTATGATGTGCCAAAAAGTCAACCTGTAAGTGTAAGTATCTTCCCTGTTCATATACAGTAAAAGAAATGTGATTTTTAGCTTCTGAGACTTTTATTATTGTCTGTAACATTTGATACATTCCTCATGGTGTGACTTTTGTGATATGTCACGGGTTGGTTGGGATTGTGATGTTACATCCATCTCATTCATTGCTTGAATCTCCTTTCTGTCTTTTCTAAACTCATTTTTAGGCAAGTCACCATTTGTAAATGTGTTATTTGTGGTTAAGAGTTGACAGTAAGCCCTCTGCCTGTTAATGCTTGAGGTGCTGCCTGCTTTAGAAGGGTTCCTCAGGTACCCAAATGTGTATTATATCTGTAGTGCTCTAAGTACACAAGAAGTTAAGCTAAATTCAGCTGAATTTTTTCTCTCCTATGCCTTGCATGGGCAGGAAAATATTTTTTAAATGGGGATAATCTGCTGTTGTTGCGAAACACCATTCCTGTTCTGTGTAGTGGCATTTTGAAAAGGTGAAGCATTTATTCCCAAAATACGTAAGGAATGGTATCAAGTGATTGAGAGAAGTGATAGATGCCTTAGAACAAAGTGTGAGTTTGCTGAAGGCTGGGTTATGCTGTTTGATGTAAATTTGTGCTATAAATGCCTCAAGAAATCATTGGATTGCTTTGGTTACACANGGAGGGGCTGGATGGGGACCTGGACTGTGACACTTCTGAGCTTTGCACAAACAAACCAACCCTACCAGAAATATTTCACGATGAGCAGGGAAGCTATTTCAGTAGGAGCAGGGAGACATCTTCATGTTGCCTGCAAAAATCTGGTGAAATAACTCACATTGCATCTCTGATTGAGGTATTTGTGGGCATGGAGTAGCTGTTGATTTTTCACTTACTTTTCGTGTAGTTTTTCATATAGCTCAGTGTTTCAATTTTTCTACTGTGCTTTTCCTGTGACTCTTTTATTATCCCTTCAGTGATGCTTCAATTTCACTCAGGGTTCAGTGTGTAATTTAGGTTGTTGCAGTGTGACTGGGTGTGCAGTGCTTGCAATCATGTCTGCAGACACTCTGGTACTCCTCTGTCCTGTAAATAGCAGATGTGAGATAGAGGACTCATGAAACCTACTCATCAAATAAATTTAATCTGCCATTTCCATGAAGCTGGTTGCACCTTACTTTTTTTTTTTCGCTAGTTCATGGTTAAATTTAAAGGGATTAAAGCTTTTTCTCTAATCAACTTCTGTACATTAATTAATGAAGAAAAGGAGAAGAGGAAGAAAGGGATAGCTGAGATCCTGTTTCACCTTTTTATATTAGTATGTATTAAAAGAAAAAAAAAAGAGCAATAGCTCTTAAAATTAGCAATTTAATATTCCACTGCCCATCTGATTTATTGCTCACCCTTCCACATGTGAGACTCTCTGTCACTGAGACACTTGCCATAATTTTGTTTTCAATTTATAGCTGTCATTATTATATAAACCTCTAAAATTCAATCTGAGGGCAAATAATCAAGCTCATGTACCTGGTTTAAACATGTAAGGACACTTCCTTTATCAGGAGGTCTTGCTTTCAGTAATTTCATAATGGATGAATGAAGTGAGAAACTTTTTTTGGTGGCTCCTGATGGGTTTCAGGCACCGTGAGTTCTCTCTGCTGATGATACATTCAGCTCTTAATAACAATGCAACAAGTTTTGGTTGAATTCAGGCTGAACTGCCCCCAGTCCCTGGACAGAGATGGAGTTTCCATCTTGGAATTGTTTTCCTCTGCTGTGGAAAGTGAGGGATATTGAAGTTGTCATCCAGGTGCCCTCCAGCCTTGTCTCTCTGTAGCCAGTGGAGAGAGTTGGCCACTTCTCGGGTTGGATTGGCCTTGGAACAACCTGCTCCAGGGGGAGAATTCCCTGCCCATGGCAGGGGGTTGGAATGAAATGATCTTCCAACCCAAACCTTTCAGTAATTCTCTGCAATTCCTTCTGTCTGCACGTGTCCCTCTCAGATGGAAATAAATGTACATCTGCACGTGGTTCTTTAGTGGCTGCAGGTGAATTTTAAATGACCTGCAGGTACGATGGCTCCTAAAAATTAGCCTTAGGTGGGGTGAGATCCACCACAGTGTAAAGGCTCGAGGACAGAATCCTCATTTCAAAATTGAAACTGGGCAGTGTAATTCACACTGATTTTCACTGAGATCAGCTTCCTGAGGCATCAGAACCATTTGGGCAAATATTTCTGCATGGATACAGGACCCCGCTGAGGCTGAAGGTGTGAAGCATCTCCCTGGTGGTGCCAGGGAGGAGCAGGAGAGGTCAGAATTGTCTATTCATGTAGTTACCAATGCTGTGCCGTTGTGTGAGGCCGTTTTGTCAGCAGGTGTCAAAGTGCTTTATAGCCTGGCTCCTCATGATCTCTGATATCAAATAATGTAAATACGGAGCAAATGAGGCGGAAAGGAATGAGCCTCACATCCCGGGCTTGGAACAGACCCACTGAACTCAATTATCAGCAGTGGCTGCTTGCCAAGTCACTTCTCTGACATTGGGATGAAAAGATTGCTTACTCAATGTAACTCTTGTATTTCCCCATCTCTCTGCTGCATCCCTTCCCAACAAATCCTGCTCTGCTGTGGTTTTCCTCTGCTGGGTGTGCAGCTGAGCTCCAGACACACAGCTTTCCTGGAATTCAGTTCCCTCCCGGTACCCTCCCTCTGTATTGACTCACACTTCTTGAATTCATTCTTATTTTCTCTCTACTCTGTCCTTAGACCAATTCTCCCATTCCCCATTCACTAAGAGTAGACATCAAGACAAAGAAAGCAGCCTTACCCTAAAATCTTCTGTTAAGTGGTGCATGCTCCACTTAGAAATTCTAGTTTTGTGTGTGAAATTAACTGTTCTAAAAAAAAGGGAAATGTTTAATGAGCTCTTTTTGTCATAATTTCCCTTCGTCTCCCTGTTAAACATCCACATCAAGTTCTACCTGTCACGGTGTTTTTAGTAATAAGAGTCAGGCTGTAAATACCCTTCACAGAGACTGTCAGTCACGTCACAATAAAACCTTCTCTCCTCATCAGAATGTCTAAACTATCTGCTTAACAGTTTCATGAAGGCTTTCAAACAGCTCATCTCGCTGCTGTATAAAGATCCAAGGCATCAGAGCTGGTGCCTTACAGTGCAGGCAGGCATTTGGCTGGTGCCAGCTCCGTGGGGAATATCAAACCAGGCTGGAACAGACAGGGAGAGATTCCACTGTCGAAGGACACTGAGAGGAGCAGATGAAGCTGGACCTGAGGTTTAGAAGCCACAAGATCTGCCTGGTGGTTGTGGTGTTTGTGTTTGGGTTGCAGTGCCATTCCCACATCTGAAGTTTGCATCAGTGGCTTTGCAGAAACGCCTTTCAGGCTGGTGGCTGATGCTGGCTTCAGCCTCCACAGTCAGGCTTCCAGGATCAGATTCTCAGAGATGAGGAGAAAGGGAGTGCACAGTCCTGGTCTCTGACCATCTGTGCTGGAAAAACTGTCCAGTTTTATTTACATTTGCTGAAAGAGAAACCTGTGTTCAAATGTCCTGGCTTAGTCACACTCAATTAAACCCCATGTATGAGGTTTAATAGTGCAGTGTGGGATGTGCATTTTTAACAGGTTGTTAAACTTGTTGCAAAATTGTTGAGACAATGTTTTGTGGCCCAGGTTGATGTTTTGGTGGGCCTTTGTTTTTTAGGCAGAATCATAGAATGGAAATCATAAAATTATTTGGAAGGGACCTTAAAGATCTTATGTTTCAGTCCCCTGCCACGGGCAGGGACACCTTTCACTAAGCCAGGTTGCTCCAAGACCCATCCAACCTTTTTTTTTTTTGAGCTGTCTTTTCTGGGATATATTCTGGTTTATTCCTTAATGAAAACTTCAATGGCCAGAAGCAGAAGCCAGGTGTTCCCCCCTTATCTTCCCATTTTATAGCGTTGTCAGCATAAAATGATGAAATTCCTTCGTGTGTGTTAAGTGCATGGTTTATGTGGAATTTTACACTTGAGCTCAGAGTTAAAGACATTTTCATCAAATAGTGAAAAATTGGTTTTGCACTGCCAGGTAGAGCAAAAAAATTCAGAATGCTGCTAACCTGAATTCAGAGTCTGATTCCCAGCAATCAGAAGGGCTTGGATGTTGGAATTAATCCATTGTTAATGTATAGACAAGTAGAGATAAAGATAATCTGGATAGTTTCTGAGCATTGAAAATCTGCCCATGCAAACTTCATGTTTCAGACCATCCCTGATTTTAAATCTGGCACATCAAATAGCAGGATTTAACAGTAAAGGAATGCTGTTTCACAGATAGGAATAAAATGTCCTAATTTAATTGTTCTTTTATGCCATATGGGTATATTGTGGGCTGCATCTTGAGCTGATTTTAATCTGTAGGAGCTGTCCTGCCAGCAGGTTTTCCATCCTGCATGGGTAATACCATTCCCCCAACAATGTGATCCTAAACCCTGCTCCAGCAGCAGAATGATTACATGCTGTCAAAAGCTTTGAATTCACTTCCTAGTGCAATCCTTTAGGATTTTGGGATGTAATCACATGGTGTGGGGGGAGCTGTAATCCAGCAGCGCTGCCCTTGATCTGTTTGTAGCTGTTCTCTCTGTGCTGTTCAAGCAGCAAGAAGAAAAAACAAAATTAAAAAAAAAAAACAAAGATTGCCTTGGTGACACAGTTTTCTTGGTGGATATGGGGCACATGAGTGCTTCCTTATGTGTGGCAGTTTAGATTTGTGTTCTTAATCCAGAATTTGGGCACTGTAAATTAGTGGTAAACATTTCAGTGGCTCCTCTCAGGCAACCTGTTGGGTCACATATCTGAAGGCTTCGTGTGTATTTGCATTCCTAAACTTCCCTGGGTGCCTGGACCTTTTTTTGGGTAATATTCTGCACCTTTTGATACTCTCCAAAGTGGAGGAAAGAGTGTAGTTGAACCTAGATGGTTCTCATTAATTGTGGTGCAAAGTTCTGTCACATACAGTGGATTTTTGTCTTTTATTTAATATGACCCATGCAGATTTTTTCTGATAGAAGCTGATACATTAAATTGACAGCTGCACCTTGTGTTGATTCACTACTTTTGGATTTGTTCAGAGCCTTACAGCTCAGAGTAATTTGCTGAAACATTTCTTTACAACCTGCTCTCTAAGTAGTGAAGTTTGCAGCTTTGCCTGGTCTGCATCGCTTTATGCCTTAAATTACATCATTTGCACAATTAGGGCTTTAATTTTTGCAGATTCATTCAGTGCTATTCTACATTATTAGGTACAGAAGTACACAGGTCTTGGCTTTTTTGCCTGCTGAAACTCATGGGATTTCAAAGTTTGGTAAACACTGTAATGACAAGGTATTTAGTAATGGAGGTAGAAATAACTTTTTTCTGAAGTTTGGTTGGAGTTCCAGTCACCTGTTGTTTTGAAAAGCAGTAGATGGCACCTGTGAAATGATGCCTAGCAGGTATTTTAAATAATAAATATGAGGTTGTGCTTTATCCCCTTCCACTGTTAAGTTTATTCCCTGCAGGCATATCCTGTCTCAGTCCAGCAGTGGCATTTAGCTCCCACATGGAAGTCTGGGTTCTCATAATCTCTTGTGTCTCCCACCTGCAATTAAAGGAAGCCACCCCTTGTCCCCAAGCTGTTATCCTGGCATTAAAGAATTCATCTTCGCCTGTCCTGACCACGTGTCTGGGACCTTTGCACCAGCACCCTCTGAGCCTGGGAAGTTTCATTATCTTGGGAATGTGTAGCCTGGGAGCAGTGTGGCCCTGGCTCCAAGCTGGAGTCACTCTGGTGAACTCTTGATTTATTAGAATCTGTCAGAAAAAAGTGGTAATTGAAGCATTGTAAATACCATTTCCTGTAAGAGTAAATACCCCAAGTACACAGGGAATTCAGAATTAAGTTCTCTGCAAATGAAGAGAAAATAAACAAATGAGTAAGCGTCTGTTTTGATCATATGAAGAGTTCCTTAATTTAAAAGAAGCTATCGAGCAACAGTGGAGCAATTCAATTCCCTCAACACGCCTTGGTAATCTGGGATGTCAATTATATCCAACAGTCCCAATTCTTCAGCTGTGCAGGACTGACTAACAGGGTGTTTCACCAGCACATCCAGGGCTTCCCAGTCACCCAACAAAGGAAACTGGACAGTTGGGGAATGCAGTGAAACTCAAGGCTGCTCTGTAAATTGGGTACATCACACAGGACTTGGGTTTATGGCTTCAGGAGAATTCCCCAAAGGAGAATGGTCGTGATTGCTAACTCAGAGTTACCCTGTGAAACTCAAAAGAGGAACTTCAAATGAAAGAATTCCCACGTCCCTTGGGATTCTGAGCACTGGGTTTTCACCCTGTGCAGTGTCAGATGCCCAAAATCCCTGCGTTTTGGATAAAAATCCATCATTGCTTTTGTGGCAGCTTGCGTTGCTGACATGACCTGTACTGGTTGGGAATTGCCTCCATCACTGGAAGTGTTCAAGACCAAGCTGGATGGGGCTCTGAGAAGCCTGGTCTGGTGGAAGGTGTCCCTGTCCATGGCAGGGAGTGGAACTGGATGAGCTTTAAGGTCCCTTCCACCCCAAACCATTCTTGATTCTACAATGAAATGTTCACAGCAGCTTTAAAATGAAAGAATTGTGCTCAGCTGTAAATCTGGGATGGTAACAGCAGTCTGTAACTGGGAGAGTTCATGGCATTTGAGGATCTTTAGGATCTGTAGGAAGCTGGAGATTGCAAAGACATTGACAATTTTTTCTTGACACACATTCTTCTTGTGTATTCTCTTTAATTGGGAAGTAATTGAGCAATCCTTTGTTGAGTTCCCATGCCACTTCATTAATTCAGCAGTAGTTTTGCAGGAAAACAATGTCAGGGGGATGTTTTCGGTGTGTCTCAGCCTAGCAGATGTGGTTTGACTGATGATGGGTTTAGTCAGGATGCCGACATGCCCCTTCATTGTGGTTCTAATTGTTTTCTTAGAATGAATTGTGGTTAATTAGCAAGCTGCTTGCAGCTCATGGAGCTTGTAGCAGTATCAACAGTTGTGGTGTAAGGTGCAAACAACTGGGACTTTGCTGAGCCACAAGAACCATTTGAACCATCAGAAAAGTTATTTGTCATAGCCAAAATATTTACGTGTTCAACTGAAATAAGATAGAAAATCTTTAGTTTGACCAACCGTTTGACTTGTCATTAGGCTTCCATGCAAAATCCATGTCAGAGAGGGAATTGGAGATGCAGAGAGGCTGTGGTTGAGTGACTTCTCTTTTGTCTGCTGTGCTGTGTGGTATAACACTCACCCTGAGTGCAGGAAACTGAGTTTAAATCCCTCTACAGCCCTTAAAGAGTTGAATAGCTAATACCCAGCTCAAAGGCTAATTACTAATTGCTGGTTATTTGCTATATTTAGTATCCTTCGTACTCTTCTTTTCTTACTGAGCTGTGTAGCAGAGTACAAGTTAATTGCCACGTATTTTTTTTTCGTGCTTTTAAGCACCATCTTTGTGCCATTCTCTGAGATTACAAAACCACGTTTTGTGAGATGCTACTTTTATCATCTCGTTTGCAGAAGTACAGCAGTATTAAGCAGGTTTTCTCATGCCATATGTCAGCATAGATCCCTTGCTGCTGGTGAAAAACAGACTGAGTAGCAGAAGTTGGGTACTCTCTCTTGATATGTGTATGGGAGCGAAGGAAGAAGGTGCTTCACACTCATGTGAGCACAAGAGCCCAAGAGTTTTAGATTTCCCTTTTAAATTTTGAACTTCTGCATTGCTTAGAAAAGGTGTTTGTCAGAGGACTTGGCAATCAGAGGGGGTACTGGAGTGGATCAGTTTTATGTGGTTTATGAAAACTGCAGTTCACTTGTCTCCTATCCTTGTGGGTGCCTTCTAGCTCAGGATACTCTGTGATTGCCATTGCTTGTGCACTCTGGAGTTTTCTCCTGGATTATAAGTTATTTTTCAGTGAATAGTGTTCTTTGTCATGAGGAATTCCACCAGCGGCTTGGAGTGGTTCAAAACTGCACCTGGCTTGGAGTGGTGCTGCTGCTTTAAGGAGCTAGATTTACATATTTCGTGTTTGAAAGATTTACAGGATGTCTCCCATGCCTGTATGGGAAGATGGAGCTTTCGTGACAGGTTTAATACAAGGATTAATTCTCCTTCCTCCGCCCCGGCCTGCACGGCCGCTCGTGAGGGCCTGGCGTGCTCCTGGCTGGCTGAGCTGGAGTTTCACACTCAGCACTGCTTTTTTAAATATTAAACCAAGCTTTTGCAGCACTCTGTGGAGGAATCCTCGCTTGGAAAAAAGGCTGGGAGCTGGAGCATCTCTCCAGGCTTCTGGTGCTGGAGGGTGGGGACAAACCAGGGAGCTGTCAGAGCACGGAGTGATGGACTGCTGGCCAAAACTGGCCCCTCTGAAAGCCTTCTGCTTCATTTAAAGAGATTTTTCGAAGTCTCTGGAGTTCTTTGAGTGCATGGACACAGCTTTTCTCACACTTTTCCTCACCTGGGGCTGGGGGAACACAGGGTCAGCTCCAAGAAGGTACAGGACTGTGTCTGTTCCTGATTGTGCACAATGACATTGTGTTACTTTGGCTTTGCTTTCTCCCACTCTTTTTTTTTTTTTTTTCTTTTTTCTTCAGCACTGTGATGAGATGAGGGGAAAAAAAAGCATTCTAGGCTGTTTGTGGGTTTAGTGACATAGAATTACTGGCTGGTGACTTGTTTGAAGCTTCTCAGTCATTTTAGACTTGATTTTTGACAGCCTGCTGTTCTTTGTGTCTCAGAAATGAAGTGTCCAACACTACAATAAATGGTATCTGAAATTTAGCATTCTGAAGTGGTAATATGTGCTGAGTGTGTGGATGGATACAGATGTGTACAGATGTGAGAGCAGTATATTCCCATGTATGTTTACATGCACACAAACTATAGATTTAAATATAACTTGAATTGACTCATGTAATTTTCAAAATTGCTATGGAAGGAAGATAATTATCTTAATTATGTTTACATTGATGTTACATTTCCCTAGTTAGAGGAGTGTGTGGTTTTTTCTGAAGATGCTTGGTTTTAGAGCTTTTGTCATCCAAAACTCAATCATTCTTTTTTCCCTGAGGATGTTAAATTTCTTCTTTTACCAAGCCAAGGAAAAGTTCCATTAATGTAAGAAGGATCAGAGCTCACTGGGTATGCTTACTGCTGAAATAATAAATATTTAGGAAAATAAATTGGTGTGTCACAAGTGGTAAAATTGCTTTATACACCAGAAGATGAGATTTTAGCACAAATGAAGTGTATGTTTGCCCCACATCCCAGCAGCATTCAGACTCACTGTTTTGACTGCCTGATTTCATATCTGTGCTCACAGCAAGATGGAAAGGGTTTTCATTTCAATGCTGAAGTCAATAATTATGGAGGTTATCATTTTCATGCTCAGAAATTCATGTCATTTTCATAAATCATTCATCTCATTTCATAAATCATGCTTTACAGCTGGAGAATGGAAACTTATTGCTGGACATTGATGAAAATCTTGTTTCAGTCACTCAGGTAAGGTTGTGATACTAAAAAAGTATTTTAAGGAAATGCAGCTGAAATCGTTTATAGGAATAGTGCAATTGGAAAATGTTCAGCTTGGGATTAACTTCATTGGAACATAGCTAATATCAGATGTGAATAATCTTAATGAAGCTTAAGGGGTGAAATCAGTTCTGTAGTGACAGTGAAATCACAGAAATAAAAGATAAGTGCTTGGTGTCCAGGATCTCGTGTGCTGCCAGTAGATAAAGGCAGCTCTGTGTCAGAGAACATGCATTCATTTATTCAGGCTGAGAACTGGGTTGTAGCAAAAAGAACTCCTGAAATTTGGGACTTTAAAATCCACCTCCAAGGGTTGCTGTTTAAAGCTGCCTCCAGTCAGTAAATGAAGGTGTTGTGTTCCCACTAAATTTGTGTTTACAATCTCGGATGTGATTCTGTAGCTCCTGTTGCCTATGAGGTTGCTATTCTGTAAAAAAATAATTCCCCTGCAAATGTATTTCTTTTTCCTGGGGAATATTGTGAGTGAGGGTTTATTATAACAAAGTGCTGTTGACTTTCCTATCACTCTCTCCAGCTGCCTGTTTAGAAATGTGTCTGCAGAGCTTTAACAGAATTATATCTGTGAAGAGTATCCAAAGATCCATCACCTTGAAGCACTCTGAAAAGTGTTACTATTCCCATTATCCAGGAGGATGGAGGCACAGGGAGCTGAGTTACCACCTTTCAAATGCATGTCATATAATCCAGAGTTCAAAAGTATACCGACTATCAATTTCCAGTATTCCTGTGAAACCTGTGCTATTTTTCCCACCAAAAAATGCATAACTTTGCACACAGCAGTGTGTACCCTGCCCTTCCCCATCCTCCCTGGCTTGTTCACCTGCTCCCTCCCGTGGGGTGGAGGCACAGGGGAGCTTTTGCTCATGGAAAGGACACAAGTGTTCCTTAGGAGCAAACAGTGAATAGGGGCGCAGGAGAAGGGCAGGTTTGGGGTGCTGCTAAACAAGCAGTTTGGAGAGATGAGAAGAAAGTGGCTCTTGGAGTATTTCAGTGTCATCCTGACACCTCTTGAGTCAGTAGTGCCTACAGGAGGCTTGAAGTGATTTCCAAATGAGTGCTACTCTTGTCATTATTCCCACTTTCCTGGGCGTTTTTACAACTGCCTGATGTGTTTGTGCACACTGCAGAAGGAACTTAGGCTGGATTTTTTGCTTGTTTGGATTTTTTTTTTTCCCCAAAAAGCTACTCTTGTCAGTATTTTAGGAAACATGGCTTTCCCTCTTTTTCCTGTCTGCATTTCCATGCAGATACTTAGAGGGATATAGAAGCCCATAAGAAGAAAATACATTGTGATAGCACTAAAGCAATGTGATCTTTTTAATATAAAACATGATGTGAGAAGATGTGAGATATCCATCCCTGGGTATATCGTGATCTGAAGCTGAGAATCATCCGAGCTGCTTAGACAAATTCCAGTTCTAAGTGATTGTGGTGTTGTCTTTATCTGTGAGAATAGAGACTGGATTGAAAAAAAAAAAAGTATAAACTTTTTATACATGTGTATACTTACTCCTTAAGGGATAATTTGTAATGGAAAGTTAAAGGTAGGAAAAAATTTTAGTGTGATCTTGGAGGAATGTAAAGCCTGACCTGCCAGTTTGGTTACTGTCCAAAGCATTCAGGGGCTGCTTTTGCAGGACAACACTCAACTGAATGTCAAACCTGTCTGTGTGATAGGAGGATCCAAGGTTTATGTGCCTAACCAGTATAGTAGACTCAATGACCTAAACTAAGATTTGCATTAAATCTCGTTCATAATGAGAATTGTGCCTTCCCACATTTTGTGGGTGTGATTTGGGTGATGCTGGGAAAATCAGTCAGAAAGGTAGAGAGAAGGAGAAATTCTGGAGTCTCCCCAGAGCTTTCCAGTATAACCACCCTGATAAGGGTGGTTTAATTTCATTTTGAGTCCTGCAGGGCTCTGAGGGATCTGTGCTTTAACATCCCTGAACTCATTTGCAGGTGTGTGGAAGGGAGTGAATTTGCTCTGGACCATGTGAAGGAGCTTTGATTGTGCAGCCACTCAAGTTGCTTCTTATAATAAAGTGTGTTTTCTCTTCTGGTCCAGTTACCCAGGCCTGCATGGGTGACCTGTTTTGAGCTCCCAGTGAAGGGCGTCCTGAGGAAATATTTCTAACAAGAATTAAATGTAGAGCCACAAACTTGCAATAACCCAGTTGTGCATCCTCCTTCAAGTCCACTTATCCAGGTCACACCTGTCCCATGGGCAAGGGGAAATCAGGCAGCACATTGAAAGCCTTTCCCTTCTGTATCTGTCTGGCACTCCACGTGCTGCTGCCATGCTTCCAGACCTTGAAGTGAGCATTTAGGAAAGGAGCCAAGGAAAAGGACTGGCCATAAATCATGCTTGGAGCTCACTGATGTTCAAGGCAGAGCAGTAATGCATCCAGTCCTGTTCTGGAAAGTTGTTGCATGTTTTATTCTTTTTTTTTAACATTTTGGAGAATTCCCTACAGAATTGTTTTATAATTGGCTATCTGGGTCCATCAGGAATATTAAAATCCCACAGCTTGAGCCTGTGTGCTTCCTCCATGTGAGACTTCACAGTTGAAGCCTGCAGGACTTAGGGGAGGTTTGTCCTTTTTGCTGTTACCAGATAACTTTACAAGTTGTAACTACTTAACTCACAGTTTCTTCTCCTCAAAAAATAAATGGATTTTTTTTTTTTCTCTCTTTACAGGCTGTTACCCAACTAGAGCTTTTTGGGGACATGTCCACTCCTCCTGATGTAACCTCTCCCCCAGTGAGTACCCAAGGAAACTGCACTCTGTTTTTCCCTGCTTGCTATTTTCAGCACATTTCTTGAGCACGTTTACAACATGTGTCCTCAGCCATTCCAGTGGGGAGGATTTCAAAGTAGTTTTTAGGTTGCAGGAAAATAAAAGTGAAATAAATTGAACATACTGTCCCTGCTTCACGACGATGCGCAAAAATACCTTCGATTTTTAGTTTTCTGCTCTAGTGTTGTCACATAGTGTGCAACCTGAGCTGCAGATCTGCTTCCCTGGTGTTTGTCAGAGGGAAATGCTTCACTGCACTCTCACTGCACTGCAGAAGATCCAGTTTCAGCCTCATGTTTCATGTCTGGATCCACCAAGCGCAGATCCCAGAACTGCTGTTAAAGGAGGGAAGTAAAGAGAGAAAAAGAGAAGGGGCTGGATGTATTTTAAGACCAAAAAAAAAAAAAATCTCAACGCGTTTTTCAGCATTGTAAGATGACAAAAAAAAATTCATATAAAGCTTTTGAGCCTTACATTAAGCTGTATGGAAGTGTGAATATACTGGGAAAATTCAAGTGCTGTGAGGTCAGGAGCCTCAAATCTCCACTATATCCTGGGTCATTTTGGGACTAGATATTCAAAGCCCTTTCTGTTCATCTTCAGCTTACTCAATTGGATTTGGCTTCTCCTTTAATGTAGACCTATGATTAATTAAAAGCAATATTTATTCCATTTTCCATAAATCCTGTAGGTATTTCATTTACCTTAACTGTTAATAATTACTTAAAAGTTAATGTCTTGGTCACTGCCTTTCCCTTTTGTCGTCTAACATCTAAAATCCCAAGTCTGTATATTCTAGAGAAAGAAATTATGTCAATATTCTGCATGTGATGTATTGCAGGCAAATTTCACCTTGATTTGTTTCCTCTGATAGAAAGTTTCTCCCTTTCTGTCTTTTTCTCCCTCCCCAGCAAATTCTAATACTTTTATTTCTATTACCAATATTATATATATTATATATAATNCTGTCTTTTTCTCCCATCCCCAGAAAATTCTAATACTTTTTCTATTACCAATATTATATATATTATATATAATAATATTATATATATTATATTACTATGTTTTATTCTAATACTCCTTTCCTTCTATGTCTTCTCATTCTTTCTTCTTGTTCTTCCCTCCAAACCTGGATTTTCAGAGTTCCAGGTGATGTGACAGCAATGTGCAGCAGAAGGTGCAGCTGATATGTCACCCTTGTGTTTTCTCCCTGTCTCCCTGCAGACTCCTGCTACTCCAGGTGATGCCTTTATCCCATCTTCATCCCAGTCACTCCCTGCTAGTACAGACATGTTTGGTTCTGTACCTTTCAGCACTGCTGCCGTACCCTCAGGTAAGAAATGCACTGGATTTAGAGTCTGCAATCAGATGTGGGGATCAGTGCCCAGCTCTGGTTTGCATTTCAGTACTGAGGGCATTGATTTTAGCAGGATTTTAGGAAGTGGGGGAGGCTTTTGAGGTCAGTGCTTCAGGGCAAGGCAAAGCAAGTCTTTAACAAGCAGGGAGTGCATTAGTTTGAATTTGCCTACATTTTTTAAAGCAGAAGCCAAAAAAGCCACTGGGAGTTCAAGCATAGTTCAGCCATCTGAATAACAGAACTTCTAGGTACAAGAGCGAGAAAAAACAGCATTTAGTTTAGATTTGGGTTTCTGTGGTAGCAGTGAATATCCTCTGTTGTCCCCAGTAAACAGAGGCTGAGAATTTGATTTCACTTCAAAGGTATTCCACTTTGTCAGATCCTGGAATGTCCTCTAGCCCTGTGTTCCTCAGAGTGCTCAGAGTTCAAAAGCTGGGTGCATTCTGCACAGACACTGTGGTTTGATTGCTGATCTCTCCCAGTGCTCTCAGCCCCACTTAGGAAAAGAAAGGAGGAGGAGGAGGAGTGCCTTGACTCATTCAGCAGTGGGTTTTTAATTGGTTACCTGCTCTGATGGCACCAGATTAGCCACTGCACCTCAGGCAGGTTACAGAGGCAGTGAAGGGTTTGGGGATAATGTTGGATGGAAACCTTCTCTGCTGGGGTGAGGTCACAGCAGGAGCAAGATCAAAGAAATCTGGAGAATCCATCCTGGACATCTGTTGGAAGAGAAATGTATCTGAGCTACTGCTCCTTCCATCACTCAGAAATTAGGTCTCTCAAAGTTCAATTTCTTATTTTTTAATTTCATTTTGAGTTTTGGGCTTTTCCCTTTACAACATAGCAGCCACTCTTACATTTGTGAATACAAAACAGCCTAACTCCAAAGCAAAGAGGAAAAGGTACAGGAGGACTGAGAAAACACTCAGGCTGGAAAGAAGAGTTCTAAAGCTGTAGCAGTATTAAAATTGAGCGAGAATTCACATTATGCAAAGTCTTAGTGGTAAGTATTGAGTTTAAATGTGAAACAGCATATCTGTAAAGCACAATACTCCTATCAGTGGAACATAATTATGTTAGGTAGTTTAATTTGTAAGATGTTTTACAGGAGTTTTAGTTTCAGAGCATTTTTGTTGTAAATAAAAAAGCACCTGATCCTATAATTCCTGCACCGTCAAACTCTTGGTAGCTTTAGAGGAGGCTTCAGGTCTGACAGGAAGCAATTATAATTTTAGTTTTAATCTTTAATTTCCTCCTCAACTGGAGGGGGTTATGTTAGCCTAATACCTGTAGCAGTTTGTTGTTAATAGATATTTAGTGCAGCAGAAGCTTGAGATCTTTTTGATGTTCTCAAGTAATTGGGTAATAACCAAGTGTGAGGGTTTTAATCTGAAATCATGTGGGTTGGACTTAATATTAGTAGCATTATGATGCAATTTGAGATGATTGCTTTGCAGAGTCCACCAGCCTGTGGTTCTGTCTGTGAGTACTTGTGCAGTGATGTGAATTCAGTGTTTCCAGTTTCCTTTCTGAGGATGCTGCAGCCCTGGGATCCCTGGTGCAGCTTTGCACGTTTCTGATTTATTCTCGTCGCTTTCCCCGCGTGCTCTCCACGGCGCCATTAAAATCTTCCATCCCATTTGTTCCCCCCCTCCTGCTCTCTTTGCTCCCTGAAGGTTATGTTGCCATGGGAGCTGTCCTGCCCTCGTTCTGGGGACAGCAACCCCTCGTTCAGCAGCAGTTGGCCATGGGTGCCCAGCCTCCAGTCGCTCAGGTGATGCAGGGAGGACAGCCCATCGCGTGGGGCCAGCCCGGGATCTTCCCTCCCAGCCAGCAGCCGTGGCCAGCCGTGGCTGGCCAGTTCCAGCCCACTGCCTTCATGCCAACACAAACTGTTTTGCCTTTACAAGCAGCCATGTTTCAAGGTACCATTGCTCCTATAGCCACCGTCCCGCCCACGAGCGATTCCAACAGATCGAGCCCGCAGACAGACAGGCCCAGACAGAAAATGGGAAAAGAAATGTTTAAAGATTTCCAGATGGCTCAGCCTCCACCAGTGCCATCAAGAAAACCAGATCAGCCTTCCCTCAGTTGTACCTCAGAGGCCTTCTCAAGTTACTTTAACAAAGTTGGGATGGCACAGGAAGCAGATGATTGTGATGACTTTGACATCTCTCAGTTAAATTTGACTCCTGTGACTTCCACGACACCATCTACAAATTCACGTGAGTATTTATGTGCTTTCAGCCATCCTTTTCCTCAGACATGAGCACTCCTCAAAGCATTTCTGTCTCTTTTTAAATTCCAGCCGAGATACTAGAGAACCTTCAAGCATGCTCTGGTTTAAGAAATGTGTTTCAGCCATAAAGGAAAATATCAGAGAGGAATTTCAGAGGTTGTAGAAATGAACAGCCCAGATAACTAGAGTCTGAAATTTAATTTCTAAAACAGTAATATTTGTTTTGTGATGGGAGCATGCAAGCTGGTTGGCATGCAAGCCCATGGCATTCAACCTTACAATTGGTTTCACTTGTGTCCAACCCATATTTTGCAGGAATTAGGGAGTGGGTATTTACTTTAGTAGCATGGACACGTGGGGAAATTCATTGAAGAGCTGTAAAATTAGGCTATGGCGTTCATAGTATGGTGATGGGGGATTTGCAGATTGCTGAAAAGATGAATTCATGAGATTCACCAGTGGTCAATCAGAGACCTGTTTCACTTAACCTGCCACAGGGCAGACAACTCACACATTCCTAATGTAAGGTAGAGGTGTCTCCCAGGTTCCTAAAGACATAGACCAGATGCAACACAACTTAATTTGGAAGTTGCCAAATGAAATCAAACACACGGGATTGATAATGACAACTGTGCCCAAATTTACCTCCTGCAGCTCCTCTTTAAAGAGTTAATCTTGAGCGTGGTGAAAGCTGAGGGGTGTAAAAGCATGAGCAAACTTTGTGCTGAAGTGTCTTTTTGAAGAAATCAACAGAATAATTGTTGCTGTTGCCTTAATCCTTGTTTAGCTCCAACCCCTGCACCCAGACAGAGCTCTCCATCAAAATCATCAGCATCTCATACGAGTGACCCTGCTGCAGATGACCTCTTTGAAGAGGGGTTTGAAAGCCCAAGCAAAAGTGAGGAGCCAGAGGCTGTGAGTAGCAACAAGGTTTCTAAATCTTCATTGACTCCTTTTAGCTAGAAAAGATAAAAGCTGATTAAATGTTGTTCTGTAGTGTCAGAAATAATTTCTTCAGTAGGGCTGGGTGGTTCCTATGGGGGAGCTGCAGCCAGAATTCCCAGCCTGCTTTGGGTTTGACAGCTGATAGCACAACATTTCTGCTGATGTGCACTAACACTGCATACAGGGAACCAAACTCAGAGTTCATTTGTACATGTTAGTTGTATCCAAAGTCCTCTTTAGCACACCAGCAGTCACTTTTCTCATGGTAAGGAAGTTTGGGGTAAAACAACAAACATGCTGAGGCTGCAGAGAAAGATGTGAGAGTTTGCGTGTTAAAAGATGATGGTTGATGTTGTCTTCTTGCACATTCTTGCATCCCAGTTGCTTGCCTAGCTACATTCCTCAATGTTCTGGCCCTCAGTATGTGATTTCTTTGCCTTTATGGACCAAAGCAAGAAATGTTACCCAAGCAATGACTGAAAATCACCCAGTGTCTTAGGGAGGTAGGAGCCCGAGTGAGCCAAAGGCAAGAGAGGGTCGGTGCAACAAAATTCAAAATAACCCAAGCTTGGACTCTTTCTGTTTCACATGGCTTTCAGGGCCTTTTGCAGTTCTGATCCAGCACCTCCTGAAGTCTGTGGCAGCTCCTGCCTGGGCTCCAGCAGGAACTGGTGAGGTGCTTTGGTGCCTGCAGCAGCTGTAGGAAACCGCCACGGCTTTGGAGAGCGGGTCAGCGGCGAGGCCTCACTCCCTGGTTTTCATGAGATAGGATGTTCTTGTTATGCCCACAGCATGAAAATAACCTCGTGTTGACTTTTCACTTTCTATTGTTGAGAAAAAAAGGTGTTATGTTCTTGTATTCTAGCCTGATGGGTCTCAGGCCTCCTCCAACAGTGATCCCTTTGGTGAGCCAACTGGTGATACTATAAGTCCACAGGTCGGTAGCTAGATAGCACAGGTTGGGGTAGGTATCTGTCCTTTTTTTCTCTACACCTTGAGGTGTTCACTTACTCTTCCACCAGTGCCTGCCATTGCTTTCATGGATGCATGGTTTATTTTTTATTTCTTTTTTACCTTTTCATCTCTTCCGTTTTACCTCTCCATCCTCCACAGTGCCTTCCTCGTGCTTGGTGGTCTGCATGGCTTTTGCCATTCACTGAGTGTTGCAGCTCATGCAAATATGTGTGTTCCAGCTGCCTGCATGCTTTAAAGAAATGTAGACTTATTTTACTTTGTGTTCAAATTCTGAGGGCAAATAGGGAAACTGAGCCATTACTAACGACATATTAGGCAGAGCCCTTTTTTTTAATCAAAGCCACCCTGGCCTTCAGTCAGATGTAACATATTAAATGGAATAAGACATCTTACCCATAGACATAACAAACATTAAATAAAATTATGTAATGATACGTGAATGTCTCTACCCTAAATCAATGGGATAATCAGTAGAAGAAGCACGTTTATTATCTGCATGTCAAAAATATTGAAATGGGTTTGTGTATTTTTATCTCCAACTGCAAATTAGAAACATCTGAAAATTATCATCATTCATATTACCATTGGCATACTGATGTTTTAAAAATTATTCATCAATGTAAGTCATTTAAACCCAGACAGACGGGAAAGATGATCTTTTCATCTTTTGTGTTACAGAACACGTAGAAAATGTGGCTGCCTGTGAATGCTCTGTGATTTGTTTCAATACAGTAAATAAATTTTGCCAAAAAAACAGTGAAGCTACAAAGTTTTATGAGTGCTGAGCGTTGTTATTCCATCCAAATACTCTCTAGTGTTGCTGTTTGAAGAATATGTTTCATTATCTTCTCCCTGTCTGCCACTCCTGCTTGGTATTGCCCAAATACATGATATGATGAGGCTTCTGTGCTCCTGCACAGAGCTCCTGGAGCAAGTCCAGAGCAGTGGGAGAACTCTTCCCATTTCTGTGCTGAAATTCCAGTGGGTTTGCCAGCGACTTACCCATCCTCAGTTTAGTTTCAACTGCAAATTAAGTTTCATTAGGAGTCAGTTTATTTTGTGCATTAAATATGATTTTAAAGAACCTTACAGTAACTTAGCTTTCATCCACTTGGGAATAATGAGGTTCTCTCTTAATGATATGTGGTGCTGTGAGAGGACATCTCCCCCTTCTGTAGCTTCACCCCTGCTCAGCTCGTGGGGGCTGCAGCAAAAGTTGCATTAAGCTTTGTGTCTCCTTGAGTCTGGAAGTGACAGTGTGAGGAGAAAGTCAAGCTGGGATGAGCTGCTCCAGCAAGAACATTCATTATTTACTCCAGTGAGAGCTGCTGCTGCAGATGGATGGTGCCTCATGATAATTTGGCTGTGCCTTTGCCTGACCTTGGCCAGCACTGACATCCCCAGCTATCTCAGACCACTCCAAGAGTTCTTCCCTACATCATGAAAGAGGATTTGCCCTTTATCTGAGTCCCACACTCTGGAAACCCATGTACATCTGTTTATTATGGTTTGTCACAGTCAGGGTGGTTGTGAAATTCAGAGCTATCAGGACACTGTATTACCAGTGATTGCATATGGTTTTCCTGCATTTTTCGTTAATCCCCTGTAGAGCCTCGCATCAAATATGTATAATTCTCAGAAATATATTCTGGGAAATGTTAACTAATGTTCCTGATTATCGCATTACAGTAATTCCTGAAAGCTGTAGGCAGGAACAGGAAGCTGAACAAAAAAAAGAAAGCCTCTCTCCAGTGAAGTTCCACTAATATCATTGTGCCTGTGTGCAGAGCCATTCAGCAGCAGTCCGTAGGAAATCCACTTCCCAAAGCCAGCCCATCTAATTCTGAAGCCTGGTGTCGTCAGAGCAACGGGAAGTCTAATCTCCATGGAAAATTATCAATTCAGGACTTACTGTGGAGTTGTGTATTGAGCTCTGCATTCGGAGAGAAACTTAATGGGGAGAAACATGTCGTGCAAAAGAATCACAGCCTGCATAAAAGCCACTTTTGTGGCTTAGATGGGAGATTACTTCGCTCTTTGGAACATGGTTCTTACCCCAAGAACAGCATAGTAACAACTCAGCTGAATGGACCTCTCAGGAACAGAGCATTGTGTGCAGAAATGTCAAATCTGTCTGTTCCCAGCATCTCTGAAATCAGCTCTACCTGTAAAATATCTTTATTTATCTTGATGCATTCAGAATATCCACCTGCCTGGTTTTTGTACCCTGATCTTTAAAGGTACCACAGCAATTTGGTTTCTTCATTCCTTCTGATATTCTATATTATCATCTAGTTATTGTCTTCTTTTCTCCTATTTTTCCTCTCTTCCTTTTGCAATCAGCACTCAAAATCCTTATCCTTCCATCAGCTGTTCTAGAAGTCACCCTTCCAGAAACAGTTATGAGCTCTTATTAGGTAAATGTTGCATTTTATGGATATATTGCATTTTTGTCCCTTTGTGGCTGAGGATAAGAAGCAGAAAGGCCCAGCTTCCACAGGTGAAATAAGATTAACTCTTTGTAGAGCTGTTTATTATATTTGTTTGTTTCCCCTTTGTTCATGCATAGCGTTGTTTCTTAGCTGTGATCCTGCCAAGTGTCTTAAACATTTCTTATTGTTGACATTTTACATTAAAGCAGGAAGTTTGAACAGAGGAACAAACACAGCTCTGTTGAGCTGCTGCCCAACTCAAAACTTGCACTGGCAATCATTCATGAGAGATTCTCAAGAAACCTTCAAAACATTTGTGGCTAGAGCACATCTCCCTGAAAAAAATTCCTCAGTTGTTCTGGGAAATGTGTGCAGACAATTAGGAGCCCTCAAAACGTGTCACACCCTTCACGATGCCATCAGCACTGTCAGGAGAGCAACAGTTCATTAGAATATTTGTCTATCAGCTTTTGGTGGTGCTTTGGTGGCCCACTGCCATCATCCATCTTGGAACAAGTGCTGTTCTTGGTGATGAGTGTTCCTAAAAATCTTAGTCAGCTCCGGGATGGGCTGCTATAACTCTTTTATTTGGGCTGGTTTTAGGAAGTGGAGAGAAAACAGCAATTTATGGACAAAGCCTTGGGTTACCTGGGAGCTTAGTGAGCCTCAGGAGGGAATATCAAGCTGATTCTGCATCCTCCTCTTAGTTCTGCCCCTTTTCTGTTGCACCAGGACTCGAAATAGGCTCGAAATACTAAAGGCTGTACTTGCAGGACCTGTTCCAGTTTTTCACCTGGCTCAATAGGAACTGGATAAAGTCCAGAGAGAAATTCCTAATTACAGGTGACCTATTATTGTTGTAGGCTCTAAAGCTGTAGTTCTCAAGCTAGAGACACAGCACTAAGCAGGGCTGGGAACCTGAGAGAAATACTGTTGTGTCTTTGGAAGGGGATCACAGGTTGGGAAGTCCTGCTTCACTCCAGAGAAATCCTAAAATCACCATTTCAGGTCTCCTGCTCGGTTCCTATTTCCCAGGAAATGCGGAGGGGCTTGGGCTGAGAAATTCAGGCTGCTCTGTGAACAGGGGCATCCTGCAGGTTTGCCTTCATCTCTGCTGCTGCAGTCTCCTTCAAGCTGTCCATTTTCACGTGGCCAGCTCATACAAAACCCACTTGAGGTCACCTTGTACCCTTCCCTTTCTCCAACTCCTTCCTCTAAACAAGAGACAGAATTCTTTGCACATTGTCTGGAGCTGTGTTCTTGCTGATTTACAAACCAACAATTCAGTTTAGGTACAAGCTCTCCTCGCTTCCTCTGTGATGAGATCATTTATAAGTTCCCTGTCTTCTGCACAACAACTGATTTTAAAAGTCTGCCTGTGAAAATTTAGCATCTTTGAGACTTCTGAACAATTTGCTTCAAATTGGCCATTAGGTTCAATTGTTACGAAGGAGAATTGACAGATATGTAGATGGAAGGATATGTGGATGACAGATCTGTAGACAGATACAATTGTGTGGCTACTGTTTCGGGAGAGGGGCCCAGAAATAATCAGTGTTTCTTGGCTGCAGTTCATTTTTATATCAGGACCAAGATATGGAGCAGGTTCATCTTTCTGAGTAGTTGTCATTGCTTTTGCACTTTATGGATGTACAGCATCCATCTCACTACTAAAATGACAGAGATTTTTAGAATGCTAATAATTAAGTAATTAAATAATGGCTATTTGAGACTAGGAAATATTCCTAGGTAGGTTTATGGTAAGAACAGAGGCACTCTCCAGGCACAATCCTGAACTAGAAGGTTGCTGTGTTTATGCTGCTAATGGAGGCTGTAAGAAAAACAACAAAATATTAGTAAGTAAAAATAAGTAATAAATAAAAACTGGCTGTTAGTGGGGCAGTAGGAATGACCTGTCTTATCACCAAAGATATTTGATTTCAACCCCGCTTGCCAACTTTACTCTGTCCTATTTTGCCCACGGGCCAGCATGCAAAAAACCAGAGAAGGCGCTTCGCACTCCCACCCCTTTCACTTGCATCCCCAGCACAAGATGCTCATTTTGTGTGGCTCTCCAGCACACTTATTTCATGAAACTCTTTATCATTTGAGCCTGCCCTTTCTGATCAGTCAGCCAGGAGTAAAAGTGGCTGTAAAGGGCACGGAAATCTGTGCGGGCCTCACCTCCACAATTGAGAACATCTTGCCTGCAGCTCTGCACGGAGCAGGTGCCTCGCAGTGATCAAAGGGCTGCCAGGGTAAAAATAGTTTCTTCCTAACCCTCAGTTGTGTTTTGTGAGTGAGTTCACCCCTGCAAGCCCGAGTAGGTAATGAGTCTTTCAGGAGATGCTCTCCACTGATTAGTTCTGCTGGGGAGCAGGTGTTAATATCTTCAAATGGGATGCAAATTTGCCTCTAGCATTTGCATAATGTTATTCTGAAGCATTAGCACCCTTGTTGCCTCACACAGTAGTGGACTACACCAGAAATTATGTTTGCTGCTGTCTCGTCCCCCTTAAAATGGGAAGAATAAAGTGATTTGCAGCATGAAGTATTTCTGGAATACAGCAGCAAAAAAAAACAAAAAAAAGTGCTTCCAGTTCTTGTCTTGGTTTCTCCCTGTGGGTTGATGAAAGCACATCAGGTGCCAGTTCAGCAAGGAAAACACTGTAAGATTTGAGAGGTTTATGTGAATTAGAAGTTTTGTCTGCTATTTTATTTGTTCCTCTCCTTTTGTTCTGACAAAGACCAGTTCTTTCCTTCCCTCTGTGTCTGCTCCTAATGCAGTTGTAGGAGTAGAAGGCAGAAAATGCTGGTGAGATGATTGAGAAGAGTTAATGCTCACCTGCCTTTTCATAACATGCCCTGTGCCTTTTGTGTGGATTATGTAAAAAAAGGGGAGGAGGAGGAATGTCTGATTTTAAGACCCTCCAAAATAGTGCCTGGCGCTGTGAGAGGAGCTGTCCATGAAGTCAACAGCACTCAACTCTCCTTTTGCCTTTTTCCTGTCTTTCTGTTTTCTTTTGCCCTCTTGAGTATCAATGTTTTTAAGACACCATTTGCATTATTGGGCTAAAAGCATGCTTGAATTGACTCAAAATAATACTTGGAAACAAATCTCAGGCATTGACCAAAACCCTTTGACTGGGAAGGCTGCACACAATTACTGCAATTAATTTCTCGTTTAGGCACCTGAAGGGAGAAATCAGCTGAAAGGAAGAAGTAGGAGCACACTTTTAATGCTGGAAGAGAAATTATTCAAATCAGTGAGAAATGCAGGCCTTTGCCACACCAGGTGTTTGTACAGATAAATGCTGGGTATGAATGAAAGAAGTTTCTCGTTGTAAAGGTTGTCTCATGTTTGTTGGAAGTGCTGCTGGTGATGAGGAGCTCCTCCTCCTCCTCTTCCAAGGGTGTGGAGTCCAGTGGCACCATAGGACACCTGTTACTTCAGCACATCTGCATATCTGAAGGATATTTGAGGACAGCTCTAACAAGCAGACTTGACATTTTGAAAAGCTCTTTTTTTCCCTGAAGGCATTTGAAAAACTGACATATTTTGTTCCAAAGGGATGTTCTCCCTCCCTCTCCTTTTCTTCTCCTCCTTCCTTTTCACTTCCCTTTGCAATGACCTTAGGTTCAGCAACTGCCTGAAGAATGGCCTGGTGTGTGTCAGGTTCACACATTAATTAGTACAGATTTTCTCTGAACTAGCTGTGATAGATCATTCTGCCAGCCTCAAGCCTGCACATGAAAATTGGCATAGGTAGACTTAACTCACAGTGTGTGAAAAGCAGTTATTTACTCTCAGTCATCTCCTTTGATTACCTTCAGTTTTTCAAGGTCACAAAATGTATTCGCTTCTTGCTGGGGATAATTTCAGCAGCATTTATTTAATCATTCCAGAGGGTTTCTCCCACTCACAGTGCTCGTAGTGTCCTCAGGGCAGGGGGTGGGGAAACAGGGTCTACCACCTCCAGAAACTCAGCAGTTCTGGGGAATGAGAGAAAACTTCCCTTGGCGTGGAGGAAACAGGTCATATTTTGGATTTGTTGTGTGTTCCTGCACTGTAGGGCAGCACAGGGCACTGGACAGGCACCCTGAGCACAGAGCACCCTACGGGTGCATCTTTGGGCTATTCTCCTGAACCCCAGCATCTTTTTGACAAACAGTGATTAAAATCCTGTGCCATCCCCTGGCAGACCTGTCTGTTCTTCTCAGTGCCCAGTGATTTGGCAACCTTACAAGCTTTTTTTTTTTGCTCATAAGTCCACTCCTGCCAATGCTGCTGTAACACGAGTAGATTCTAACTTGGTTAAATTCAACATCATGGCGTGGTATTTGAATATTTATCAAGCTGTGGAGAGTTAATGCAGTGTGGCATTAATTAGCCTTTCTGCCTGTCTTGTTCCTTTTTTAGATGTCATTCTTAGTTTCAGATATTAGTTTCTGGAAATGAAGTAGAGTGGATTCCAGGGCCCACGGATGGTTTGCTTCCCACTGCAGCCAAGATGAACACAATGTTAAGAAAGCACAGGGTGTGTCAGCTACAAAGTAACAGCTGAAGAACATGGCAGCTTTGCCCCCCTCCCACATCCAGGAAATTCCCAAGAAAGTGTCTTTTAACCAGTTGATATGCTTTCCTCCCAGCTTTAGCAATTGTACTAATGGTTCCACAGACTCCTAATCAAACTGTGCAGGGCTGGGCGCCTCGTTCTTCATGGGCCACTCATGTTGTTGTTTTAAATCCCATCACAGCTTCATTAGCTCAGCTTTCCGTGGCAGTTTTTGTTTGCAAGTGGTTTTCTCCTGAGTTGTGCAAAACCCACAGTAAAGTTCTGCAGATGTGCTGCTGGGGGGAAGCTCAGCCTCGTACACGGGCTGCAGTTCCAGCCTCAGAACTTCCAAACATCCAGCCCTATAAATTATCATTTAATTCCTTCGTATGTCCATGCCCAGCAGTGAGGGTCAGTGCATGGCCAGTGCTGGAGGAGGAAATGGATAGAAACCACTCATCTTCTGAAATAATTCCCATTTTCTTCACCACTCAGCTGGGGTGATGGCTCAAGGCAGCACAGAAAGCAAACACTTCCTGTGGGTTTTGACTCACAAGGTATCGCTGCTCTCAAGCAGATGTTGTAAAAATGTTCTGAAAACGCTGTCTGGAGACATCTCTGCTCATTTTATTTTTGTTATCCCCAGGAAGCAGAACCTCTCTACGCGCAGATTAACAGACCTAAGAAATAGCATTGTTACAGGCTTGTGGTGCTCCAAGACTCAAACGAAACCCAACAACCTGGCGGGCCTTTGGCTTTCGTGCTTTTTTCCGATTGATTTTGTCTGACAAAGGAGAGAGATTGCCCTCCTGGACTGACTCTACGAGTGTTCCTGATGTGTTGGTTTGTTTTGTTTTTTTTGGCAACCAATGGCAGATTCCTATGGCAGCACAAAACAAAAACTCTCCCTGCTTCTCACACCACGAGTGCAGCCCCATCCCCACAAGTGGTGGGTATCCAGACTAGGAAATCCTAATCCTCGGTCTTCTTCTAAACGTTTGTCACCTTCTGTGTGCCACCTATAAATAACGAGCATCTGAAATTTATTGGGCATTAGACATTCCTTTCTTTTTTTTTTTTTTTTCCTTTCAGCAAAAAGCAGAGTCTGTATGTAGCAGTGGCATTATCATTCAACAGCTTTTGGGGCACGAGTCGGCACTTTTTATGTCACAGTGACATGTTTTTCATTGTCATTTACATCAAGCTGATCCTTACCCTTTTTTTTCCCCTAATGTACACATATTTAAACAACAACGACAACAAAACACTGGTGGTGTCTTTTTTTTTATATATATTTTTTTCCTTTTTTTTTTTTCTGTATTTCTTACTCTGTCGTTTTGTATGAGTGACAGATCTAACAGCGAAACGCCTCCTGCGGAAATGATTCCCAACTTGAAACCACAGACCAGAACTCGGTTGTTTTATCCATCTTTGATTGAAAATGTTGCCAAATGGACCTTTTAAGTTCTAGCACATCATGAGGAAGAAATGCTGCTTTCTGTTGGAATGCTCATGTTGTGGGTAGAGAAAGGACATCGAGTCCCACTGAGGAAAGACAAAAGAGTCAGTATTTCCTAGGAAACTCTAAACAAAGTGCAGAAAAGGAATATTTTTATTTCTTCAATATCTTGCTGCTGTAATGCTATGCAGACAAGTGTTTTCTTCTCTGTGTGCCATTTTTGATGAAAAAAAAAAAAATCATTTGCCAAATAATACTGGTATGCTTCTGGTTTAGGAGTTTGGATGAAGCGGACTTGACAAATGGGACAAGGACGGCATGGATTTTGGAATAACAAACTGACTCTGTGATCTAAATTGTTCATCTTTATCACTTTTTGTACATCAGAAAAAAAATCAAATGGGATTTTTATTTTATAACTTGAAAAAAAAAATCTTACTGTTAAACTCTTTAAATGTTTAAGGGGAAATGGCTTTAAGGAGTTCGAATGAAAATTGCCATTTTTTTTTTTTTGTAAATATAAATGTTATGAAAATTCTTTTACTAATGCCATTACACAGTAGAGAAGGTAGCAAGTTGCAGTGCTTGGGAGGTGTGGCAAACCCAGTTTGTGGTTCTCACATCACATATGTTTTTTCACATGCTTAACAATAATGGGCTGAAGCTCAAGTGCATTTGCCAAAAGCAGTCAGCTTGTCAGCAACTAGTGAAATTAATGGGAACACATGATTTTATGGTCTAGCGTTATCACACAGACATAATTCCACTTACAAGAGATCACTTTCCATTGACATTCCTTTGAACCTCTGCATAGAAGTCATCCAACTGTTTACACGCAGAACAAAAAGAATTTAAAACTTCCTTTTTTTACATTTATGAAGCAAAAAGTGCAGTGTTTGGGTTCATATGTTTAGCACATGATTTTCATAAAGAATCTATATATTTTTGCCCTACAGAGAATTGTTATACAGGTCAAATGTGTTTTCCTGATGTTCCTATGCAGTTACAGTATATTGAATTTAGTGGTTTAACACTAAAAAGAAAAAAAAAGAAGAAAAAAAAGAAAAATAGAAAAAAGTAAAAAAGGTTAAAGAAATCAAAGGATTAATCAGTTTTTAGGGTTATTGTGCAGGTTTTGTTTTTAAATTGACACATTAGGATTTACATTTTTGTCATGATTAAAATAGGCCTGGAGTTATAAATGTTTTACTTTCTTTCATCTCTATTATAAGCTAAAAGTGGTTTAGAAGGCAGAATAACTTGGGTGGTGATTGTTGGTATGTGCAACCAAATCTCACAACACGATCCCATTCTTTTATTTTGAATTAGAGAAATTAGAGAAACGTGCGTTGCAGAATGTATGTGAATGAGAAATTAGCTGTGAATAGACCCAATGAACCTGCAGAGAGGAGAATTTTTTCCCCGTCCACGGTCATTTGATGCTTGTTCCTTAGTCATGTGCAAACAGCCTCGTAGCAAATCTTATTTTCCCATTGGAAGATCAAGTTTTCTGACTGGAGGAGATGATTTAAAACTTGGTGGATCGAGTGTTTCGGGATTAAAAGCAGAGGTAAAAGCGTTTGTGGGGGACATTTCTGTCAGAATATTTTCCTGATTTGCACAGTGGTGCTACTTTCTTCCTCAGCGGTGTTTTTTTATTTTTTTTATTTTTTTTTTGGTTTTGTCCTGCACGCGGAACCACAAACCCAGTTTTGGTTCATCACAGACATTGGAGGTTTAGTGTCACCAGTGCATTTCCAGTTATGGGGTGAAACACAGAGGGAAGAGGAGGTTGATGTCTCAGAGGATCACGTTTGTAGGAAGCAGATCACTCACGAATAGGTGCCGAGGGAATGAGGCTGGAATTCTGCTGCCTCTCCCGGGGCACAGCTGGGCCATCACCACAGACCTTTGTCTTGCCTTTGCCAACTCTCATGAGTAAAAACAGATTCTGGATTGTCCTGTGATCGTCCTTGTCGTGGCTGGGATGCTGAGCTGAGAGGGCTGCAGGGCCTCTGCACGGTACCAGTATTGTAGATAACTCAAATATCCAGCTTGTGCAATTGTTTAATCCCTCATCCTTCACTAGCACTAAATTCGTCACTTTAAATTTACAAACCAGGGAACCCCACCAGCCATCCTGTTACCATCCCCCCCCCACGTAGGTTCTTGATCTTTACCTGTCCTGAGGAGATATTTTGATAGATCGTAGTCATCCAAGTGTCTGATGAAACCTTTCATCTCAATAACGTACTGGGCACCTTCTTTGCAAAAAATGTTTACTCCGTGGTTTTCATTCATTTTTATTTCTGCATTCTGACACTTATTTTTTTAATAAAGATGAGAAAGATAAAATGACTGTTGCAGTACATTTCTAAACCTACTTTAACTTTACCTCAGATAATGACCATTTGTTAACATATATGGACACATTATTTTTAACTTTATGTGTAACGCATTCAGCAACAACAACAGAAACCAACAAATTTTTAGAAATTTTCCATTAATTTCTGTAACACACCATGTAATACTGTTATGAATAAAAACATTAAAAAAAGGTGTCATTTCAGTAAGTTTGTTTCATAGCTTGTGCTCCTCTGGGATAATTCTGCCAGACTTAAAATGCAGTGTTGGTGTCTGGCATGGCTTTTATTTTTGACAGTGGAAAATACCTGGGAAAGGAGAAATTCCTCAATTTGGGGAATAACTAATCTTTAACACTAAGTGTTGCTTATCTTGCAAATGTATACCTTGCTGATTTTAATTGCTGCCTCCACTTTTTTGGCCTCTTTTTGGGTGTTTTGGGATGAGCATCCCAAACCAGGATGTATTTGTATCATCTCCTGCAAAATCCCACATTCCTAGGACAGCCCATGCTGTGTGATTCTTCCAAAGCTGCTTTATCTTTGTGGCATGAGAAGCTGAAATTAATTTTGCTCGCTTTTTTTCACTCAGCTGAGATTTGAAATTAAAGATGTGCATTTAAACATGACAGCTTTGAAAGCAGAACCCCCCCAGAATTTTCCAGTAATGTGCACAGAGCTGATAATAAAGCTCAGCTGAGAGGGAATGTTCCCATTCTCTGCCAAGAGAGAAATGCAGTAAAATTTAAGTGTGAGAAATACATGTTTTATGTACACAGAGAGAGAGAGAAGTGTAGATGTGTGCACATATATTTTATTGTATTTCTACTTTTTGATGTCTCATGCCATCCTCGAAATGCCCAGTAGGTCATGGTGAAACATTCCTTGCCTTTGTCAGTGAACATTGTTGAAATACTTGGATCCCACCTGAGAATAAAGGTTATTCTGCTGTGGTGAAAGCACACCAGTGTTAATGGCATTTTGATTTGTGTGTAGGTAACTGTACCCAGGTGTCCTTGGAAGGAAGAATGTGATCTCTGGTTTTCAACCAGCTACAAAACATCGACTTAAATCAGCCACAGCTAAGCATGGGTTTGAACTAAAATGCATTTTTACAATGAAATCTGGTTCTTTTACAGCTAAATCTGGTCTTGTTGATCCTCTTCTGGTACTTTCACAGTGAAGTTGGTTGAAAAAAATCAGAAAAATTGACTCATGTTGTACTGCTGTTGTGTAAACTGGTTTAAAAATTCTGAATGAGGAGGTTTGAAGTATAATGTGGTAATGGTGAGGAAGAGGAATCCCAAGGAGGGAGGGAAGGAGCAGTTCTGTGTGTTCAGAAGGGATAAGAATGTGTTCTTCCTGTGCTGTATCACATTAATACCTCTGTAACTCAGTCTCTGCATTGTACATGAGAGTGCCCAGCTCAGACATGACCACTTCAAGAAATGGTCCCAATTTAACCAGTGCTAATTAAGGCCATGATCTCCTGCAATAATGAGAAATTCATTAGCAACCGGTTTGCAGAATCAGCCTGTGGTTTTACAGCAGTGAGAACGCTGACAGATCTTTCCATGTCAGTGGCTTCTGGGAAAGCAACTGCTTGCATAGACTGGGAACGTGCAATTTTCACTCCCTCACACTGGATTAAAGGCAATGTTTTCTGTGCTTTAATCACTACTCAGTGACAGTTGCTGCAACAGTGGAGGTAACCTCTTTCTAGCTGGTTTTTAGGTTGTGAAATACATTTTCATGCACTGTTTCCTTTTTTCTTTCTTTGCTTTCTGAAGAACTCCTTGTCCTGTCAGGTTCATATTTATTGCTTTGCTGGCAAATGCTGTTCTCAGTCAGAAGAATATCACGTCAAAGAAATGAAAGGGGATATCTGTTGGCAGTTTTCCACAGAGGTTTGAATCTGTTCTCTACAATTCCCTCCCTGAGCCGACGTGGGATGCACACAGTGATGGAGGAGCACAGTGAAAGTCCACCTGAGCAGCAGGAAGTGGAGGCACAGCTCCTGGCTTCTCCTTCTGCTTCTATTCGTGCCACCCTGGGACTCAGCCTCCTGCTCGTGGGCCTGGTTTGATGTTACTGCTGCAAAAGTCATGATTTGTAAGAGTTTTTCTCTCTCGTGCTGAGGTCTTTCACAAATTGGTCTTCTCACACTAATTTGCTTTTTAGGATCAGCCCCATTAAAAACATGTATAATGTTGTTTTGAAATACCCAAGGTAAGACTGGCATGGGGAAGAATAAAGGTGTGGGTTTGGTGTTTTTTTTTCTGGTGTAACTTGCTGTCTTAAAGTGGGGTGAAACTGAATTAAACATTTCAGATGATGACAGTGAGGAATATGGGGAGATAATCCTGATAGGATTTCCAGAGTGCCTGTAACATGGGCTGTCTCTTTCTGAAATTATCCTACTGGAGGCAGGAAATATCAGGTCTATTAGTGAAACAGCTCTCCAGCTATTAGTTTTTAGAGCTTTAAATAGTCTTATCTCAATGGATGTGTTTGCCCTGTGGCTCATCTATCACCCTAAAATGTTTTATCAGCACCTGAAAAAATCTCAATGAGAAGAATAGCCTCAGATGTTGCCCATTCAATGGGCTTTTAGATACAGAATGTTGGGAGTTTTCTTCTTTTTTTTTAAAAAAAAAAAGGTCTTTTAAGATCTGATATTATTTGCTGGCTTTTCAACCCAGTTTCATAGCTCCTGTAGCACCACTTCTATAAATACTCCTCACCATCAAAGAAGGGAAATCACAATAGATTAAAGGCAAATCAGGTTAACAGGCAGCAATCTCTGCCCATTCAGCCTCAGACATTTGTGAAAATAAAGGATTAGGAAGAATTACTGCCAGGTACTAGCTGCAACAAAAACCCTTTTGTGGCATCTTTGTCTTCTCTAACAGTTATTAGAGGTGTAAGAACAGCTCTCAGTGTCTGAAGTGAGCTGTATTTGAAACGACTTACAATGCTGTGAGGTGTTGCATTTTTTGTCAATTTTGTACTGTTTATTCGACACGCAGATGATGAGTATCTTTTTTCTTTAAAAAATGCTGTTTCTAGTTTGAAAATAAGTTGGTGCGTGTTGTGTTGAGGTCTGGTGGAGAGGAGATGGAGACAGGGGATGGGACATGGAGGGGTTTTCTTTGTCTTACCCTCCTCACAGGACTTCAGAGCTTTCAGAGTAGGTGAACCTAAGCCAGATTTGGTCTCAGTCATCATGAGGCATTATTTTTAGTGGATCAAAAGCCAGAAGAGGAGAATTAAGAGCAGCAAGTTGAGTTTTTTTATGTCCAGGACCTTCCAAAGGCCTTCCAAAGACCAGAAAAATAACAGTGTTAGCAACAAAAGTGGTGATGCAGTGGGGGTTCGTGTTCATTGTAAAAATCTGGAAGTATTCTTTGGCTGTAAATTTTCCCATATATTTGCCACCTTATGTTCTTCACGATTAAAATTGGTGGGAAGCTTTCTTTTACCTTTGAATGAGTTTTTCCACAGAAGGAAATGTGTTCTGAGTTCTGAAGCAGGGAATAAAGCAGTTTTATCAGAGGAGAAAAAGCAACTTTTTGAAAAGTGCACTGATAATTCTGTAATCAGCTGCTTGTTTGCTCCAGTCTGATCTTTCCCAGGGAAGGCCTTTCAGCTCTGACATGTTCCAGGTTTTCTTTTAGCAGGAAACTGTCATTTAAAGAACCATCATGTTTGGTGAAGCTGTGTAGAGGATTTATTTACAGGGAGCAAGGGCTCACAAACTTGGGGTGTGAACTCTGCAAAGGGTGTGTTGCACTTGCAGGTCTTCATTTGATTTTCAAGTGTGATGAATCCTAATTCAGCAACGGAGAGTTGGTTTGGGACTTGAGCTCATCAGGAAGCCACAGCTGCTGCAGTCACCAGTGGGGAAGGAGCAGCAATGGAAAAGAGGACACAGGATGTTAGGAGGCAACATCCCTGATCCATGGACCTGAGGAAGCAGAAAATGACCTGTGGTTGCTGTCATAAATTCCATTTATTAGACCTGCCTCTAAATCAGGTTGTAAATTATGTGTAAAACCTGATGGTGCTTTTTAGTTCTCCCTGTAAAGTGTGTTGAGGAAATTCTGTCTCTTGGGTCCTTGCTCCTGTTTTTGCCTCACTTCTCGTAATTCACCATTCTCTCTGCACGTTCACCACTGAGATGTGTGTGGTGAGAGGCAGCAAAACAAAGAAAAGCAGCAGAGAGAAGCTTGAAAATTCCACATGCTGGGATCACTGTCATGGATTTGAAATTGTATCTAGAGGGTGCTCTGTGTTTATAATCTTGGTTTATCTTTTACTGCTGTTGAAATATTGGATGTGTGCTGTATTTCTTGGCCAGCAAAGGTCCTGTGGATAGAATGGTCTTTCTGTAAGTGGGGGTTTTTTAGTTTTCTTTGGGTTTTTTTTGTAATGGACAAATGATTAACAACTGAATCAATTGTGCCAGAGGTTGAGCAAGCTGTATCACACAGGCACATCTTGGGTTCAGGCTGGAGCAAAGTCATTTGGAAGAAAAAAAATGGGGCAGAAAAAGCAAACAGAAAGCTTTGCACGGCCTGAATAATCTCCCCTAACAGTTTGTCCTCCATGTCGAGGGCAGTTTATCACTGTGCTCAGTAACTCTGGCTTAAAAAAGGCTGCCTGAAATACACTTTTTTATTTGGAGCAGATTCCTACAAGGATTTGGTTAATGTGCCTCTCTCTGTGTTAAATTGTTATCATCAGGCTGCCAAACCAGAAAGATGTCTCAGCCAGTTGCTTATTTGCAGGGATGTGGCTCCATCCAGGCAGAATAATGTCATTTGTAAGGTAACTGTGACACCTTAAGGTGTAGCACTTGGCCAGGTAATGGCACTGAGATTGTTGGGTTTGTTTGGTATTAGTGAATATGAATAATTCTATGTATAGCACCCGTCACTGCCTTAATGAGCAAATTAAAATGTGTCCCAGGGTGAGAGACTGTGCTGCTAAAAGCCAAAGTTGCACAGAGTCAAGCTCTCTTCTCAGAGAAGATGTTGTCCAGCAAGGAGAAGGCTGGGAAAACATAATGGTATTCCACATTTTCTGCAGGGAAACACAGATTCAGAGAACTTTGCTCTCTCTAAGATGCTTGCTGCAGGCTAAGACTGATAGGAAAATGAAGGGAAGGACTCTTGTGTCTCAGGAATCAAAAAGCTGGACCTGGAGGGAGAAGCAGCAGGATGTGAAGGCTCAACAGGCAACCAAAGAAAAACTTTTCCAGGTTTTGTCTGATCTGCCTTTGAAAGCCCAGCTGAACTGATGGCAAACAGCCCATGGTAAGTTCTCAGCCCGGTCAGGACCATTTCAGAGAGAGAATGCCTCAGTGTATTAGCAAGAAAACAAAGAGAATTTACATTTGTTACCCTGACAGGTCCTGCTTCCATGGGCTCCAGACTTTGGGTATGTGGAGCAGAGAATCTCTGTGGAATGACCCAGCAAGGACTGGGGCTCTTGTCCTCCCCAGCAGCAGGAGAGACAGGGAAGGGCACTCTCAGGGATAAAGCTTTCCCTGAGGCGTGAGAAAAAGCGCTTTTGCCTCGTGTCTGACCTTCCTCTGGAAGACAGACATGAAAAGCAGCAATAAATAAATGATTCTGCGCTCTATTCCTAGAAAGCCGACTTGAGTTTACTTATCACATCCTTCTTGCCAAGACTCAAATATGTTTCGTTTGTTGAAATATTCATTCTCCCCGTCCCTTGAAGGGAGCATTACAAACCAAAGTGCAAATTGCTCCCAGGCAGGGCTTTGCTCCCTCCCCGCTCGCCTCGGGAAAGCCGTGTGCCAACAACTGCAGCGTTTACCTTGTGAGCCTGCCAGGTGCTGGGTCATTGCTGCTTGCAGGGTGGTGCCAGAGCAGCTCAGCAGTTTGTCCTTTGGTGCTTGGACCCTGCTCAAACCCCCAGGGGCTGTGGGGTGGTGTTGGTGCTGTGGGGTCGCCGGCGGTTCCTCGGAGCGATGCGCGCCCCGTGCCCCGTCCGGCTGCTGCTGCTGCTGCTCTGTGCCAAAAAGGGCACCCAGACTGCTCGTGCCTTTGGGTGAGTGACAGCTCCTGGGGCCACAGGCTTTGTTTGTTGAGTCCAACACTCGTGTATGAGTCCAGCGTGAGTGTTAGCATAAAATAGAAGCCGCTCTGAGTCCCTCATAGAGAAAAGAGAATGCAGGGATTGACGAGAAATTAAAATGTACTAATCCACACATACATGAAGTAGAGGTGTAAGTTTTAGTTTTAAGAAAATAGGAATATAGTTTAAGTGCCTTAGGAGAGTAAAAAGCGCTAAAGCCTAGTATAAAGTTCAGTAACAGCTCTGGACATAACAAAAACATAGCAGAACATTGTTTGCATTTCTAGATAAAACAGATATAACCATTTACGTGAATAGAACTGTATGCATAAATTATGTCTAAGGACTACTTTTGTATTTTAGAACTGAGCTCTGATAGGTGTAGGAAGAATGTTTTAGAATCGTGTTTTTAGCTGATTGGATGATTTATGAATAAAATCCCCTCTGTTGGGGTGAGAGGAAGAAGAACAAGAAGAAGAACAGGAGCAAGAAGAAGAAAGGTGTGGGAGCTGCTATTGCTGCTGCTTCTTCAGTTCAGTACATGAGAAACCATCAGGAGCAGCACAGGGTTTGGTGCTGGATGGGCTGTAATTGCTGTTGTGAGCAATTTCTACGTCTGGTGAATGGCCAGAGATGTTCTGAAGGCAGCATAGGGCAGCGTCTCCACCTTCAGAGGAGCAGTGCTGGTGATAAATTGGAGCTGACAAATTGCCACGCTCGTGTTGTAACGTGGAATTGTTTGAACATGCAGCTTCCTTCCGTGCTGGCTGTCCCACAGAGTGCTGGGCACACAGGGTTGTTTCCTTTAAGTGCAGAAATGGTGAAAATGTGGATGAGAGCTGTCCCTTTCTCTGCTGGTGTAATAGATTTTGCTGTTTCAGAGAGCTACATCATGTAATCCTTCCAATCTAACTCTATTTTTGCACTATTCTCTGAACTTTGAGCTTTGATTTCATGCCTCAGCAAGCTGATGAGGTTTTGTAATTCCTTTATTCCATGTGATTTTTAATATTCTATAATGGGAACCCCATGCCAGGCACTAAATCATACTTAAAGCTTCAACTGATGCTGTTCCTTGTCAGGCTGGAAGAATTGGGAACATCGCTGTGGTAGTTTCCTCGTCAAACTGGGCATGAAAAGAAACTAATTGTCAACATTTTTCTAAAGCTCCCCACTTAAGGGGGTGCAACAAGGGAGTATTTGTCTGGGACAATGATTTAATCAGAAATCCTGAATCCACCAAAAGAGGAGGCAGCATTTTAACTGTGGCACTGTGGAAACCTTGGCGACAGCTGTCACGTGAGGGAGGGAGTGGTGGCAAGGGTGAAGAGTAAAGGCTCACACTTGGGGTTCAGGTTTGTTATTGGGTTGAAAGGGATTAATGGATTAATGACTCATGAACTGAGAGTGGAACCTAAGACTGGTGGCTTTGGCCAGCTTGGGGAAAAATGGGCAGCTGGGCAAAGAGAAACACTTAAGCCTGGTTTTCAGAAATGCTGAGTGCATGCCAGGCCTTTTCTTGGGGCTGATGTTTGTCATGGAGGTATCAGACACTGGAGCCATGGAGAGGATAGCAAGTGGTGGTGAAGGTTTTACTGCTTGCACAGCTTGACATGAAGCCCAGATTGGTGGCCCATGGGTTTAGTTTCCCCTGCTGGCACTGGAGAGTGGGTCAGGTTTTGTACAGAATGAGTCCCAGAGGAATCAATGCCATCAGGATGAGGACTGCAATCCAGAGGCTGCACGCAAGGCGTGGTGAGTGTTAGCTCTTGGTGTGTGGTTTCACACAGGCGTGGGCTGAGGTGCCAGGTGCTCACAGCTCAGTTTCACAGCCTGAAGCTTTGTGTTGTTGGACACAGTGGCCAGGAGCCCCCGAGCCCCGGCGTGGCCAGGGACAGGCGCGCCCGCTCCGTGAGCGTCCCGCCGCAGCCCCGCGACTGCTCCCTCTCCTCCTGGTCCTCCTGGAGCAAGTGTGACCCCTGCCAGAAGAAAAGGGTGAGTGCCTGTGGTCTGGGGACCACCGAGAAACCAGGATTGGGACCTCCTTTGAGCCTTTTCCTTTTTGTTCGTGGGGTTGGGCAAACCAAGGGAGCTGCTGAGGGAAGCCCTGTACAGATGAGACCATGAGTTTTGTTTTCAGGTGGCTTTTAGCTCTTCAGCTCACCACCCCCAGTAATTCCAGTGCTTTCCAGGGTGCCTCACTGCCCTGAGAAGGTGTAAGGCCAGGCTTTGCAGGGACTTTCCAACACAGTCCTGTCCAGAATCAGTGCGAAGCACCTTCCCCACTAATGGTCCCCTGTGGGACCTGCAGGCACTCGGTGCCTCTGAGGATTAAGATGCTTTTTCTCATCTGCCAGCCAGCATTTTCCACCCGAGAAGCCCCATCAAATGAAAGTAATGATCCCAACAGCGTGAAGAGCAAAATCCCCGTTGCTAGAGAGACCTCTGCTAACAAGTTGGAGAAGCTGTTCCCAGGCTTAAGCAGAAATAACCAGTGATGGGAGTTGGGGGGAGAGTGAAGCTTCGTATCAAAGAGTTAATCTCAGAAGCTGGGGAAGAAAGGAGGGCTAACATATTGGATGGAGTAATTGAGTGCTTCACAGCCGTGTTGTGGGCGGAAGAAAATCCCTAATGATACAGAGGGGCAAGTAAATACACTGACAGAAAATAACAAGGGATGTCGTTACCAGCACTAATTGAAAGAGAGGAGATGGAACTGAATACTTCCTTGCTCTTGCAGAGTCCTGCACTACACTGTCAGGCTCATTTAAACAAACTGTCAAAGAAAAGCAAACTTTCCTTCATCCCTCCCAATCCTCAACCTTTCCTCAGTAAAATTAAAACTGTCGCAGATCAGAAACCTTTGAAATGAGGCAAATTACCAGCACCACACTTGTGTGCTGACACTTTTCTCTTTTAATATGACACACTGTGCTTAGATCAGATCTCGGTGACTCAAAGTTTGTTTTTCAACCAGAGAAGCGTAAAATTCTCCATTTCTGTGCACTTGAGTCAATATTTTTTATTTCATCACAGTACAGATTTGCCCGCCTGGAACAACCCTCTCAGTTCGGTGGAGATCCCTGTGATGGCTCTGACAGAGAAGCTGAGGAGTGTGTCACAAACAGTCCCTGCAGGAACAGAGTTCGCTGTGATGGGTTTGTGTGTGCAGTTACAGGTGAGGATTTTGGGGAGTGGTGCTGCTCAGACAATCAGGAGTCGCTTCTGATGCCACTGTGCTGGATCTGTGCTGGGCCAGAGGGATGCCAGGAACTCACCTGGCTCCTTCCAGGCCTGTGTTTGTGTCAGGGACTTTGAGTGAGTCTATCAGCCATCTTTAGAATGTCCAAATAAGAAATTATAACCTGGTTATATCAGCAAAATCTTCAGCACAGGAGCTCAGCACCTGAGGTGGGGCAAAGGAAAAGCCTCTGCTCTCCATCTTCCAGTGTTTTGGTGAGGCTCAATGCACTCAATAATTGGGGACATGGGAAGAGAGGAAAAAAAATAATACCATATACAAAAACTACTGAAACAGCATGTTTGTTCTCTCAAAATGAAAAAAAATTCCAAAAACATTCTATACATTTTTTTAAACTTTTAATGATTGTGGGTTTTTTCCTAAGATGAGCAAGGAATTTTAAGATTATGACGTTTTTGAGTGAAACTGAGCAGATGGACTTTGAGGATCCATGCAGATAGAGAAGAATTTTTTTTTTTTTTTCCTGCTAGATGTGAACCATTCATTCCAGGAATTTTCCATTTTGCTCCTAGACCCCATGTCAGGGAGTGTGATCACAGATTGTTTTATGAGTGACTTTCCCCCCCTGTTCCTAGGAAGATGCATTGCACGGAGGCTGCTCTGCAATGGGGATGATGACTGTGGGGACCAGTCAGATGAGAAAAACTGCAAAAAAGTGTTCAGGAAATGTGACCAGAAGATGGAAGAGTATTGGGGAATAGAGAATCTGGCAAAAGGGTAAGCAAAAGGACAAGCCTGTGGCTTTGGTGAGATGCTCTCTTACTTAAGGCTGAGAATGATCCAATGTGACTTCAGACAAACTCTGAACAGAGAAAAGCTGGAGCAGTTGCTGTATCCAGGAGTGAGCTGGGATCCAGGAACCTGATCCAAAGCCTGGGGGACATTGGAGCAGGTCCAGAGGAGGGTCACCAAGTTGATCAGAGGGATGGAGCAGCTCTGCTAAGAGGAAGGGCTGAGAGAATTGAGATTGTTCAGCCTGGAGAAGAGAAGGCTCTGGGGTGACCTCATTGCAGCCTTTCAGTGCCTGAAGGAGTCAACAGGAAAGGTGGAGAGAGATGATTTACAAGGGCCTGGAGTGAAAGGACAAGGGGAATGGCTTCCCATTGCCAGAGGGCAGGGTTGGCTGGGATATTGAGAATAAATTCACTCCTGTGAGGGTGGGCAGGCCCTGGCACAGGATGCCCAGAGCAGCTGTGGCTGCCCCTGGATCCCTGGCAGTGTCCAAGGCCAGGCTGGATGGGGCTTGGAGCAGCCTGGGACAGTGAGAGATGTCTCTGCCCATGGCAGGGAGTGGGGCTAAATTACCTTTAAAGATCCCTCCTAACCCAAATCATTCCCTGATTCCTTGGGTTTGTACTCCTACACCCTGTATTGGTTTGGTGGGGAGAGGGAGAGGTGCTCAAATTCCTTTGATTTCTTCCACGACACTGAGGGGTGGTGGAATTCTTTGTGCTTTGTTTGAGTGGGGCAGGGTAAACCTGCATATTAGCAGCTCTGTGGGGATTAAAATCTCAGTCTGAATTGATT
Organism: Thryothorus ludovicianus; assembly: GCA_013397245.1. Lineage (NCBI taxonomy): Eukaryota > Metazoa > Chordata > Aves > Passeriformes > Certhiidae > Thryothorus > Thryothorus ludovicianus. The sequence goes on from VZTB01000285.1 coordinate 849,396, forward strand.
CAGCTTTTGCACGCTAAGATTGTGACAACTTTCTATAAGATCAGACTGTGTGAAAAGAGGTGGTTTTTTTCTTATTCTGCAGGGAAAAAATTGCTTTTTACATTAAAAATAAAAAAGAAAAAGGAAAATCATATTACAAGGAAAAATATAATTTTCTCGTTATTCTCTGGAGATATGGCTGCTGCACATGTCATTGCTAATGCTTTGTACTTCTGAGTTTAATCAAAATTAAAAATAATGTTGGACAATTATAGGAACATGCTTCTCATCTCTTTGAAGCTACAATTGCTCAGTAATTTGCTTTTAGTGGACTTCCCTTTTTTTCCAGATTGCTCTAAAATTAGAGTTAATTTTTTTTTACAGCTTCAGTGTCATTATCATGCAAGCCTCTCTCCCCAAAATTAGGAGAGGCAGATCCAACAGAGTCCTAGAGTTTTCTGTGGGGTTTTTTTGATGAAGTTTCATCCCACCAGCAGCAATGAGAAAAGCAAGAGATGAGGTTTAATCTGCTCATCTCCTCTGCAGTGCTACATCCTTTCTTGGAGCAGACAGGTTAAGGTTTTTGTCCATCATCCCCTGAAATAAAGGAAAACTCCCTGTGGTTTCAAGGATTGGTTGAGCTGCTGCTTTAGTACCTCTTTTCTTGCTCCCCAACAATTTTTACTGTTACCTGGTTTACCTTTGACCAACCTGGCAAAGATTTTGGCTGATAAACCAGAATGAAGAAGTGTGAATTAAAAATCAGTCTGGATCTATACACGGATTGGCAAACCTGTCTTTGGAGGTTCTCGTGGATGCTGTGGCTGTTTGGGGATGCTCAGGGTGAGCAGCCTGGTGGGATGGGGCTTTCCCTGGTCCAGTTTGTTCTGCTCTTCTGGGAGAGTTCCAGTAAAGGCCACAAAGCTGCCAGTGCTGGTGACAGTAACACTGGTGTCATTCACAGATGGAGGATGAAAATTTCCATTTATATTCATCAAGTATTAAAATTCAGCTCTGTCTTCGGCTCTCTCATTAGTCAGGTTCTTCTGCAGCACTTGGGTTGGTTGGACAGTGAAAGAGGCCAAACTTTCTTCTGGGGTTTCAAAATAAAATGTGAAACAAAGAGCCTGTGGCCAAACAAAACAATCTTTTGCCTTTTTCAGCCAAGGCATTTAGTGTTTAGCTCTGAATTGATGGTACCATGAATTATTGCTGTTCTACTTCGCCTACAGGTTGAATATCTTCACAAACAGCTTGGAAGGGCTGGTCCTTGATCACAGGTACTACGCTGGGGGATGTTCTCCCCACTACATCACAGACACGAGGTTCAGGAAGCCATACAACATAGAAAGCTTCACGCCAGAGGTACGTGCCAGATGTGCCTGCAAATAAGCTTAAAAACACATATTCCAGTGGATTTAGTGCCCAAAGCTTCACTGGTGGATCATTTTGTAAAAAAAAAAAAATAAAAAAAAATCACAAAATTCTTGATACCCAATAGGATCAGGCTGATTTTTACCCTTTTCTAGAACATCCTCATAACCCCACACACTCCACAGTGTTGAACACACCACATGCTTTGTGTGAAAACTTGTTCCTGTCATGCATCAAAGCTGTAGTTCAAATATTATATATTTGACCTTAGTGCTTTCTGATGACATGATGTTTTTGAGTGCTGCCCACTAGGAAACATTTTCCTTTTAGTATTTGTACTTTAATTGATGCCTGTGTTTAAGATTTCACCTTCTTTGCATAAGATTGACATATTAAGTGAAAGCCTGAGGACCTGCAGTATGGAGGAGATAGGAGCTTTCCTGCTGCTGTAAATCAAGTATTCTTGAAGTACCTGTGTTAATAATAATAGTGCTTTGCAATTATACAAGGCTTTTCATCTTCAAAGTGCAAGCATTAATTCACAAGTATATTTGTGTCTGCATTCCTTCCCCACGCTTCAGGTGTACAATCACTGTGCAGGAAATGAGACGTGTTGTTTTTCCTTTCTGTTTAGACCAAAGGCAAATATGAATTTACAATGACTGAATATGACTCCTACTCAAATTATGAAAGCAGTGTCCTGAAGGCAAAAGCTTCGGTGTCAAGCTTCAGCATCGGTATAAAAATACCAAAAGTGTTTGAACTTGGTTACAATTCAAATGACATGAGGTTCAAGAAGTTCATGCGGGGGATGAAAAGATTTTCTTCAAGTGTAAGCACTGCTCCACTTAATTCCCTGCTAATGTGTTCCCTGTGTGTGTGTGTGTGTTGGTTTGAGGCTCCTCCTCAGGTCAGCAGCCAGGACTGGGATAAATCAAATCCTTTCCCCAACTGGATTCTGCCATTTGTTCAAGTCTTGACTCCCCCCACAATGCCTTCCTTTGTGTTTGCAGCATCCAGGAGCTTTTCCATTCAGCTCTCAGCCAGGATCTGGGCTTCTTGACCTTTGAAATCAGACACAACTTGTTGAGAGGACTCAGTGATCCTTGTGGATATTCTCTGATTCTCAGTGTGGTCTGCCCACTGCCCTGCTGGGCATCTACCTTTGAACATTTGTAGTGAAAAATTGAAACTAAGAAGCCTGTTCAACTTGAATCTATAGCTCCTACAGCTGCCATCATTCGTTTTCTTCTTTTTTCATCTGTTATTGCCATAAACAAAGGTAGCTCATATCAGTGGTGAAATAGTATCAGCAATGTGTCTCCTTTCAGTATTAAGTGTACTCAGGAATGGCAAAGTGTTCCTTGCATTTGCTTCCTGCAAAGTGGAATTTCTCACAAGATCAGAGGTTGATGAGAAGCATTTGCAACAGATATCCATAAAGAAACCAAATATTAAGTCCTGATTCTGTTATTTAAGCTGCAGCGTTCTATACTGATCCCTCCCTGATGTGCTTGTCCTGCTGGCCCAGACAACTGAGCACTAAATCCTTTGAACAAAATGGAAGGCATTTTCTGTTCCAGACTTTTATGCCATAAAGGGGAGAGAAAAAATTTATCCATATACATATCTACACAGAGACATGTATGTGTGTGTGCATGTGTGTGAGAGAGAGAGTTTGTGTTTTCTTCTTTCAGTTTTGGTAAGGGCATGTTCTGTGAAATACAAACATGAATCTAGCCCAGCCAGAGAATTATCATTTCCTGTACAAACCATGATTTCAGATGTCAGAGCTTTTCAGGAGAGAGCTTGTGAGTGATAAAAGTTTTATTAGGGGTAAAGCAGTCCTGCAGGGTGCTGAGGTGTCCTTGCATTCTGGATGTAACACATCAGAGCCTGGACCCTGCCTTTTCCTGTGTCCCAGTCATGGCCTCACTCTCAGGACCCTTTACTACTGAAAGTTTTGCTTCAGCAAAAGTTAGCTAGGAGATTCCCAGTTAGAAGATTTCCAGTTAGAAGACTTCCAGCTGGAAACAATGAAATGAATAAATCCCCACCAGCGCTGCTTGTTTAACTGCAAATAACAAATTCCCATTGTCACGAGAATGCCATCCCCCCTCTCCTCCTGGATTCTCCTGTGCTCCTGCCTCTCCTGCAGTCCAGCAAGTTCATCCACGCCCGTTCTGAGCTGGCTGTTGGTGTTTACAAGCTGAAGCCCCGAGCCCTGATGCTGCATCACGAGTTCCTGCAGCGGCTGCGGCAGCTCCCGGCGGAGTACAGCTACGGGGAGTACCGGGAGCTCTACCGGGATTTTGGGACACACTTCATCAAGGAGGCCACCGTGGGGGGCATCTACGAGTACACTTTGGTCATGAACAGCGAGGAGCTCCGCAGGGCGGGTACGTGGGAAGGAGCTTTGGGGCTGGATTTTGGGAGGGAAACCGCTCTGCAGGCGCACAGGGATGGCTCCTGAGGTCAGGAGGGGGAGATGGATCAACAGCATCTCAAAGAAATCCTGCAGGAAATGTGGGAGTAGAGGTGATGGTTGGCAGGGAATGAAGAGGTTTTGAAAGCGTGCTCAGCATCGTGGGATGGATTTAGTTCACAAAGAGAGGCCCTGTGGCAAGTGTTTTAGACAACACATTTTAGAGGCTGACAAGATGTTGAGATGAATGAGAATCGTGGATCTTAACACCTTCTGTTAGCTATGAAAACCTTCACCCAAGTTCTTTTTCCACTGCCTTTCAAATGGCAGTTTTGAAACACCTTTAGCCTCGAGAGCTTTTCCAGCTTGTAGGAAACAGTAAATAATTTGCTGGGTGACTCCTGTGCCTGACATTGCTCCTGCTCTTTGGCTCCGGCTCCCTTTGTTGTGAGAAATGATGATTGTTGTGTAGGACAGAGCGAGCAGTGTGACATTAATCAATAGCTGCACTCTCAATTATTTATTCATTGGCCGGGGAGTGAGGAACTGCCTCTGCTGTCTGTTTGCAGAGGCATTTACTGGGCTCTGCTTTGTGTAATACTCTGTTTGTTCTTCTGCTGTGTGGGAAGTTCCTTACCCTGGAGTCGGAGAGAGGGACAGAATTTAGATTCACATTCCAGGTATTCAAATTCTAACAGACGTTCCCAATTTCTCGGCTGTTGCTGTGGGCCCATCACAAGCCACATTTGTTTGAACTAAAGTTCAAAATGCTCACTGTCTGCTGACCCAGATCAGGATCCTGCAGCAGTAACAACATTTTCAAACAAATGTTGAGCTGGGCTGTAAGTTCTCAGCAGGGTTTTGTAGGTCCAGTCTGAGAATTCAGGTTTTTCCCTTCAAATCCCTCATTATATTTGTACTGTCTGTGCTGGAACTGAAATTTTCTTTTGCAGATCTGGTATCACACAGTGTGTGACATGGTTGGGACTTGCTCTTCTCTCATGCACAATCCAATCTGCCACATCTTAGAATCATGGAATCCCTTAGGTTGGAAAACCTCTCTAGGATCCTGGAGTCCAACTGTTACCCCAGCACTGCCAAGGCCACCAAGTCCCCAAGTGTCACATCCACGTGTCCTGTGAATCCCTCTGGGGCTGGTGACTCCACCCTTGCCCTGGGAAATGTCTTCCAGGGCTTGATAATCCTTTTGGTCAAGAAATGTTTTCTTATATCTGGTCTAAATTTACATGAAGAACTTAAGGCTCTTCTGGCAGCAGAAAATTTGGAGATGTGAGCTGGTAAAAGGAGGAAAAGCCATTTCATCTATTCCTCTTAAAAAACCTGGATCCTGGGGATGGGGAGGGGTGGTGGATAGACATCCATTGTTTTCCTACCCACTGCAGCTCTGCTCAACCCAGTACAGCTGGATGGGTGACTAAAATCCTCCTCTTCCAGCATTTACCTTACATTTCCACTTGGCTTCAGAGTTCTGTAAAAGCAGAGATTTCATTTCATATAGTTCTGTTAAGTATCAAAAAAACCACAAAAATAATCTTCTTCATCATATCTTTTTTTGATTTTCTTAAAACAAAAATACTTATCAACTCTCATTTTCTGTGTACGTGGACGTAAAACGTGGGACAGTTGTATTAAAAACCTTTCAATTTTTTGTGTATTTAAGGTTATTCTCTGAGTGATGTCCAGAAATGTGCACAGAAGGGCTTTAACGTGGCTGTGAATCTTGTTAAAGTCTCTGTGGGGTTTGGAGTAGATTCAGCTGGCTGTAAAGCCCTTTTGAACGAGATTGGAGGTAAGCATGAAACCCTTCTGCCATTTCATTTCTTTGTCACAGTGAAAGGGAGATTTTGTGATCTTGCCTGCCCGAAATACTTCCCCACTCCCTCACAGCCACTTTTGAGGCTGCTGGCTGACCCCAGCCAGGCTTAACAGAGGGGGAAATGTCTCAGAGCTTGGGGTTTTTCCAAGATTTTCTGTGAAGAGAGTAAACACCTGCTCAGCATCCCAAGGAGAAGCAGGGGCATCCCCCATGGCCACAGCTGTGTTAGATATCAACCCCAGCCCCTCCTTTTGCATCCTGATGGGGAAAACAGGGAGGTGATGGTGTTGTGGGAGCCTCTGGGGAGCTGGGAGTGTGCAGGGCAGGAAGGTGCACCTGGAAATACACGGAGCAGGATGGGGAATATCCCTGGTGGTGAGGAGCATGGGGCTGTGGGAGGACCTGTGGGCTTAAAACCATGGGGAAGGAATTTAGGGGAGGGATGCAGGGTGCAGGATGAGGAATTCCTGCAAGGGAGCAGGAGGGACACAGGACACACTTTGCAGGAAACCAGGTGAGCAACACTCGAGGCCTTTTTCCTTTGCCCTCTGAGCAGGGTGGGTCCTGTAGGGGAGCGTTTTTTTGCTGTCAGCTGATAACTGCAGCCCACAAAGGCACACCCTGGGCAGAGCTGGGCACTTTGCTGGGTGCATTTTTGCAGACAGCACTGCCAGGAAGAGGTTTGTGGAGGATTTCCTCGTGCTGGTCCACGGCGGAGCGAGTGAAGACATCACCATGCTGGCCCACAAGGACCTGCCCACGGCCCAGCTGATGCAGCAGTGGGGAGATGCTGTGCAGTACAACCCTGAGATCATAAAGCTGAAGGTACTGCACCCTCCTCTTCCTCCAGCACCTTGGGGAACTCTGTGTTTAAATTAACAGGGATTTGAGAAAAAAAACAAAGAAACAAACCCCAAACAGGAATGACAGAGCTTATTGTGCAGAGTAGTTCTCCAAGGGAGCATTCAGAAATGCAAAGGTGTGCTGCTTTAAAGTTACTGTGGTTGGAAATACCAACAGTATTTAAAGGAAACAGCTTTAACCCTTTCACTTGGCTGTGCAGGTGTCATTTCTTGCTGCCTGCCAAGCAGATCAGATCATCCACCTTCCGTTTTACCAACGTATAACTTATCAAAAGTTGTATCTGGCAGCATGTTTTTTTTAAGGACTTCTGTTTTCCTTGACATTTAGCAACTTCTGTGAGCACCAGTGGCCATTCTTCCTCGTTCAGAAGGTTGGCTGGTTCATTGTGCATGCCTGGATGTTTGTGCAGCTTAGCTGAACCTTAAAAACAGGAGTTAGGCTTTGAAGAGTCAGGAATTTTTGATCCTGGAGAGTTTTAGAAATGCAAAAAAGCAAAGCAGAAGTGTGTAGCAGTTCTGCCTCATCATCTTTAATGTCAAAATGGGTGAATAGTACAAAGGTGCAAGAGAACATCCTTTTAAACAGGAGCTTGGACTGGTTGAGGTGGAAGTTGATTTATAGTTGTTTTTCATTGCAAAACTTAATTTTAGGCAAAAATATTTACATTTGTAAGAGGAGGTTGTTTCTCAGGAAAGAGGTGAATTCCAAAAAGATGAAGCAAGCAAAAATCAGTACTTTGGAAATACAGCCAGTGCCCATCTGGCACTTGCTGCAGCCCCTGGTGTGCTGTGGATTGACCTTCCAGAAATGCACTGGGAGGTCTCAGGGCAGGAGACAAGAGAAATGCAGCCCTCTACACCAAATCCCTCACACAGAAAAACCTCCCATGAGGAATTGAGGTGTTCTTTGTCTTGCCTGGCATCACTGACCAGGCTGCCCAGTGAAAAACCTCAGGCAGATGTAATTTGGATTTGGTATCTTCATTTCCATACCAATATCCCTGTGGGGCTTGAAGATCAAAAGTACCAGCGGAGTGTGACTAAATGTCAGCCCAAGAATGCTTAGTTAGGGAAAACTAAAGCAAATCAGTTCATAAATCATCTGCTGGAGGGACTTGGCAGGTCACTCAGTGTATTTCCTCATTTGTATGGTCTGAATTCAAAAAGCAAAGTATGGATCACAGATAATTGATGAAGAGTGGATGTACAGCAGCAGGAAATGAGCTTTTTTTTTTTGTATTGGAACATTCTTTAATTCTTGTGGCTTGAGCCTATGATAGCAGGAGGATGATCTTTCTTTCATACTTCCTGTGTGTGGCCTGCCTGGCAGCATTTCTGAGTAAGGATGGGAATTTGGGATGGATCCTCTGCTGGCACATGGCAGTATCGCTGCACTGGGTGACTGGCACTATTGACACCCCACTTTAACTTTTCCTCGTTCTCAGGAGGAAAATAAATGAGTGAGCCAAAGTTTCCTTGTGCACACCCTCGTCTTCCCTCCCCAACCCTATCTGCAGATTGGGATCAAATCTTCTCCCTTCTGGAAGGCAGTGGAACTCTTATTTGGGCTCCATAAGGATAAAATCCAGCCTTGAAATGCAGGAGTGGTGAAGGTGGAAGTGCTGATGTGAATCCCTGTGACTGGTGCCTCTGGCTGTGCTGGGGGATGTAGGAGGAGATTTTTGAGGTTTTTAGGGGACATTTTTATAATCAGAGTAAGAGATCACTCAGAACACGTAAACTGGGGAAATCTGATCTAAAAACGTCTGTACCAGAAAAATGGATGAGAAGGGATTTAATGAAACTCCTGTGCATCTTAGCCTGTTTGTCAGCCTGCAGTTTGGCTGCTGTGTTTTGTTACACATTTCCAGCTGCTCTGGTGTTGGGAACCAAGGGGAGCATCCCTGGGAGCATTCCTGACATCGTGGCCTCGTTGTTCATTAGGATTTAGCAAACAGCAATGTGAAACCTGGAGATTGTGCCACACAGCCTCCATTTCCCCCTCCAGCTGTGCCAGCACCGAGCCTTGGGTTGTTCACAGCGTTTTGATCTTGGGAATTAATGCAGTTTCTCCCCTGCCCTTAGGTAGAGCCACTGTATGAGCTGGTGACTCCCTCTGACCTGGCTGATTCCATGAAGATAAAGGAGAATCTGCGCCGGGCTCTGGAGGAGTTCCAGCTGGAGACCAGTTCCTGTCGCTGTGCTCCGTGCCAGGGGAATGGCATCCCCTTCCTGAGAGGTACAGGGGTCCTGCTCCTCTTTTCTACCCTCCTGATTGAAATCAGTTGGGGATTTGTGGGGGGCACGTGGTGAGCAAGCTGCTCTGTAGTTTTTCCTGTGATTTCTTTATCAGGGAATTACTCTGTGTTTGTAGAGTCCTGGTAAGTAAAGACAGTGAAGTCAAGGGATGTCTCTTTGTCATGGGAGTGACCATTATCTGTATCAGTTTTACAGGAGAATTTGTTACTTCTCAATTATGCATTTAAAAGAAAAAAAAAAATCCTTGACATCTTTAAGTCTCCTCCTTTTTAATTTAAGATTGCTTCCATCCTCCTGGAGAACTGACTACTGTCTCAGCATTAATTAGTGTTTGTAAAAGGGTTTTGAAGATGAAAAGCACCAAATAAGTGCCAAGCACAGTGATCATCACCACCTCCCCCTGTTTCTGATAGAAGCCGTCCTCCTCTGTAAGCAGGCTGTGATTTAAAAAATGAAGGGGAAAAATAATCAAATTAAATGAAAACTGCTCTGTTTAAACAAGAGATATGTGATGTGATGAGAGCTTCTAACAAAGGGACCATTTTGTCAAGTGCCTAATTTCAATCTGCGTCTGCAAAAGTCCTGATGAGAATTGTTATCATCAAATTGTGTCTAATGCAGAAATGATCACTTCAGGTACCAGCCAGCTGATTGTGGCACTTCAGGCATTTGTCTCGTGGTGACCTTTGTTTAAATAACTTTGTAGGAGCTGAGTCCAGGTTAGTATTTCATTTAGGATCTTCTCAGCAGAGGTTTTAAATGACCATGTGTTTTCCTAAGCGGGAACTCTTCTCCAGGTTCCTGCCATGGGATGCACATCCCTGGGCAGCCAGAGCAGGGATTTTGGGCTTTTCCTCTGCCACAAAGGCAAGTCGGGATCATTCCTGTGCTGGTTGCTCGCTCTTGATGCTGCAGTTTGTTCTTTACCAAGAGCTCTCTCCAGAGACCCCTCCTGCAGTTCTGTGTCCAGGTCTGAAACCCCAAATACTAAAAGCACATGGAGCTGCTGGAATGAGCCCAGAGGAGGCCACAGGGAAGGCAGGGTTAGATGAGATGTTGGGAGGGAATTCCTGGCTGTCAGGGTGGGGAGGCCCTGGCAAAGGGTGCCCAGAGAAGCTGTGGCTGACCCTGGATCCCTGGAAATGCCCAAGGCCAGGCTGGACAGGGCTTGGAGCAGCCTGGAACAGTGGAAAGTGTCCCTGCCCATGGCAGGGGGTTGGAACTGGATGATATTTAAGGTCTCTTCATGGTTTCTTTTGCAAGCATCTTATGGGGAATGATCTACAGGAGAGTCTTGATGCGTGGGATTAGGGTCAGCTCATGAGTCCTGCTGAGGCTGCCTGTGGCAAACCATTCCAGGATTCTGTGATCTCTTTTGGAGAAGAGCAGGAGGACTCTGTGGTCCCCTGGCTTGTGGAATTACACCAGTGAGTCTGAGGTTGAGCTGCAGGGCAGGAACAAATCTCTGGGGAGGTGAGAGGGGGTGCAGGGCAGTCACAGCTCCCCTCTTTATTGGTATTGATCCCTTCAGCACGGGAGAAAAATGATGACATTTCATCCACTGTCCCTTCCTCCCAGAAGATGAAGTGCCGGAGAGAAGTGGCTGCCAGCTGGGAAATGTGGCTGCAGGTCTGTCATTCCCACCATCTGTGCTTGCTTTCAGGAACAGAGTGTGAGTGCCTGTGTCCCCTCGGCTCCCGCGGCGCCGCCTGTGAGATCGGCAGGAGGGAAGGTGAGAGGGACCCAGCCCCAGGGGACGATCCCAGCTGTGCTAGGAATGGCAGCTGATGGATGGGGAGTGATGCCAGCCCTGCCTGTCCCCAGTCCCAGCCCAGTGCCCCCAGCTGGGCCCCTGCAAAGGGGACAGATGTATTTCCCTTGCCCTCTTCTGAATTTCTGTGCCCTCTTGAGGGGTTGGGTTTATTTTTGCTTGTACGTGCCTTGAAGTTGTATCAGAATAGGAATTCCTGCCTGGTTCACAACCCCTGGAAAGCCTCAGGCCTCCTCCTTAGGAAACACCTCCATTTTCTAAGTTTTTCCCTTTGATAAAGCCAGCATGTTGCAAACTGTTCTCCCCCAGATATGCTACCATGCATTTTAATCTTAAAATCTTATTATGTTGCTTTGAAGAATTTATTAATGCTTCTTGGTCACTTTATGTCTCCGCTGTCTCCTGACTGATGTTCTTAACTCCTTCTAGTTTAGGATCATCTATGAATTTAATCATTTTGTTTACTTCTTCCAGCTCATTAATTTAGATGCTAAATAATACCAGATCCCAGGCACCCAGAGCTCTGGCACCAACCCACAATTTGATGCACTGCATTCATCACTGGCTTTGTTTACAGCCTTACTCAGTACTCATTCTGCTTGGCTGTGTCCAGACTGAGCCAGGCTGAAATGCACTTTAAGCCAAGATTTCACTGAACAGAGGGTCAATTTTTGGGGTATCTCTAAGGCAGTCCATGGAGCCTTGAATGGTGGAATCACTGACACCTTTCTTCAGTCTGTTTTTCACACTCCCAGTCACATCCAACCCTCCCAAAGCTCACATGCATCCATTTGTCAACACTGTAACTTCATTTCTCACTCCTATTTCCTCCTTTTATGTGTTGCTTCTGTGATTCTAAGGATTTTGAATTTATGTCATTCATATGCTCAGGGTCCAGAAGAGTCAGTGTAATAGGAAAAGTAATGGAAGGAAAGCTGAATAGTCAAGCTGTTGTTCACTGAAGTGCTAACCCTGCCCCTACCACCTCAAAATGTGGCTGAGACAAATTTAGTTGGTCTGTTTCCCATCTAGGCTTGGACTAAGACAAAGAGAGAAACATCCTTCAAGCAAATATAAAGCTAATTGCCCTTTTCTTCCCCCTTTCATGCCTTCCTGAAGCGTAGTTTGAACAAGCAGCAGAAATGCTGAACAAAGAATTAACACCTGTGAAACAATCACTCATTGTTAATGACTCCAGCATATTGTTAGTGATGTGGACAGGGGCAGAGCTGTTTGTGCTCAAACACGATTCCTGGGAGCTGACAGCTCTTCCCATGGAAAGAGCTGCTTGTTCCTGACAGTCCTTCCCAGCTTTGTTGTTGTTTCTTTTCCAGATGCTGCTATCAATGGGAACTGGGGGTGCTGGGCCAGCTGGTCCCCGTGTTCAGGAGGTCAGAGGACAAGGAGGCGACAGTGCAACAACCCTGCCCCACAGAATGGTGGCTCCCCCTGCTCGGGGCCAGACTCAGAGACAGTTCCCTGCTAGAGGGAATCCGAAGGAGCTGACACAAAACTGATGGGCACTTGGCAGACTGCTTGGGAAGACATCACCTCACTGGCTCTCTGAGCTGGCCTGGCTGTGCCCACGGGTCTCATCCAAATCAGAAACATTTCAGAAGATGCTGGGAGCTGGGAAGGTGTTAGGAGCCACACCTTTGGATGTGCAGTTGTCCTGTGGGATTGAATGTGCTTACTGACCTCAATATTTTGCCTTTTCCCTGTCTTTATTGCAATGGGCTGAACGAGACGAGCTTTATCTCTCTCTGTATTTGGTAGCTGCATGATTTCAAATTGTACTGTCTTGTTGTTGAAGGTTCCTCTGAGATAAGAAGAGACACTTTGATCTCACGTGCAGCAGGATGTGCACTGATGCACAGCTTCTGTGAAGGCAGCTGTGTCGTGTGGAACAAAATCCAGCACATTAAAGCCTAAATCTCAATGAGCACAACAGTATCTAATGTGACATTTAGAGCCACTGTGCCTCACTACCCTGCTTTCCCAATTTCTTGTATTGTTCCCACCCCTGCCATGGGCAGGGACACCTTCCACTCTCCCAGGGTGCTCCAAGCCCTGTCCAGCCTGGCCTTGCATAATTCCAGGGGTCTGAGGGCACCCACAGCTTTCCTGGCACAAATGGAACATTTTGGAAAAGCTGTCTGCACATGCCCTGAGGTCTTCTGCCCTTAGTAGCTGCGTTTGCCCCAGACAAGCTCTGCTTACCAAGTCTGATCCCATGAAATCCAGTATTCCAGCTGCTGCTGGGCCCACCCAGGCTGGGACATCTGACTTGGAGAGAGTTCAGTATGGAAAGAGACAAATTGGTTTGCCTGTCATTACCATCCCTGGAGCTGTGCATCACAGTCCAGGTCTAACATCCTGCATCCTTCCAGGGACTTGCCTCCCACAGCTTTGTTGGTGGTAAAGGATTTTTGAAGACATTTGGTTGGGCCTGCTGCGAAATAACCAGCGACAACTTTGCCATTCCACCAGTGCAGAGTTGTTCAGGAGTGTTGTGAGACTTCTAAAATCTGCAAGGTCAAACTCCTCTCCTGAGGGTTTTTCAGCAGAGCTGGTGGTGGTGGGCTGGGATCGCCCCGTTCCTTTCCTTTCAGACTGACGTTGTCTGAATGCAATTCCTGTGAGAGCAGCTCAGGCTCCCTGACATCTGAACAATGGAACATGCATTTAGTTGTAGCCCTCATGCCGCCTCCACACTTATCGACAGGGCTCCTGTGACAGCTTTAAGAAAAGCAGAGCACATTGCATATGTAAAACAAGAGGGCTCTGTGCTCATTATGGGCTTCATCATTTAGCTGCCAACCCAAAACATTTCCCTTTCTCCACTGTGTAGCTGCAATATCTTTTGTGTGATGGAAATTTGCCAGGAGATTCATTTTTGGATCATGGTCAAAGAGGTCACTGCTTGTGTGAAGGAGGATATTCCACCAGGTTTCTTTGCAGGGGCTCTGTAGGAGCTCTGGAGGTGAGGACCCTGAGCATGGTTCACCTCTGAGGACACAAACTGCAGATTGTGAATTATCAGATTACACTGATTGAGAATCGTCAGTGTAATCTGATAAGGACATTTCTCAGGTGAGTCCAGTGGCTTTTGTAAATTGAACCACCTTTCCTGATCATCAGCCTGGTTAAACACAGAGCAGGGGTGCCTCTCTCCCCTGCTGTGGCAAGGACAGCCAGGTGTAGCGACCTGACTTGGGACTGTTGTTCCTAAAGCAGAAAAACACAGATTTTTTTAAGTGGTGACAGTACCTGAGTTTGTATATTTGGGTTTTTGGTGTTTTTTTTGGAGGAAGAGAGATTTGACAGCCATCAAGATCACCAGGATAGTCTGACTGAAGTGTAAGTTCAGCAGTGGCTGAATATTCACCCAGAAGCCTCCCATAAAGGACATAACTTTATCTTGTCCTTGTGATTTTGTGCTTTGAATCGCCTAACTAATGATTTATTACAACCTGGAGGGTAATAAGAAATACTATGCTGAAGCTTTTATTGGTACATTTTGGTTGGCATTAAATTTTGGTACCACCTTTTACTGGTGTTCCTAACTCTCCCTCCCTGTGTAAGTTCAGATTCATAACCCACGTGTGAGGGCTCGGGGAGGCTGCAGGCTTCAGCCCATTCCTCTGGTTGAAATATTCTCAGGGATGGGCTCTCCTGCATCCCATATTGTATTTCCACAAGTTTTCTTGAGGAAAAGGAGAGGATGAACATGGAGGCTCTGTGTTTATTTGTGCCTCCCCGCTTGAAGGCTTTGCTGCTGGCGTATCACAGCTCCAGGAGCTCCCAGAAGGGTATTTCAGGTGAGTTGTAATTGCCTCATCCAGCTTTCTCAGGGAAAAACCAGCTACAACTGCCAGATTTCAAATGTCTCCATCAGCAGTGGGAAGCTGGACTGCTCTCCAGCCTGGATTCATGTGCTCTCTGCTGTGTTGTATCACACAGACACTTGACCTGTGAGGCTGGGACATTGTCCAGCCTGCAGCTGGGCACCTGCAAACTCAGTAATTCTAAATCACTTCATCATGCTGCTGTTTCTCCCACTTTCAGATGGATGTGGTTGTTCCTGCTCAGGTTCTCTCCCACATCAAGATGTTTTGTTGAAAGCAGCCCAGAAAGGCCTTGCAGAGGTTTTGGCAGGCCCCACATTTCAAACTCCTGGTTTTACCCTGGTGGCTGAAGAGCCCAGTGAGTGCCCAACACAACTGCCAGATTTCAGGTCCTTTCATGCCTGCAGATCTATCTTCTTCTTATATCGCATTTTAATGCCTCCTGCTTCTGTAAATCAAAAAGCTAGAGTTGAATACATTAATTATTACCATTATAAACAAATATTTTTATTTATCTGTAGTGCAGCACCACAGATCCCACTGTGGTGGACATGAAGGGGCAGCACCACCAACGATCAGTCCCTCCCCAAACTCACCTGGAATTTCTTTTGTTTCAAGCTTTTCTGGTGAGATTCAGTGTTTTGTACCTACCTGTGCCTTTCTGCTTTTTAAAAAGGGAAGGCAACAATTTTTCAGCTGCTCCTGCCAGGGAATTTTTGCCTGCTCTAAACTCCCAGGCTCAGAGGGACGCAGGCGTTGGGGCAGCTGATGTGACATTGACCCTGAGGTGGGAAACAGCTCTGTCTCAAGCACTGCCCTTATCTCCTCTTCTGTTAGCTGGTTATCTGGAGCCTACACCTTGCAACCTCAGGTGTATTGTCATCAATCATTTCCTATTTTCTTCTGCGTGCTGGTTCCTCTCTGCCCTTCCTTTGTTAATAACCCAGTTTGCCTATATCCATAAAAATATCTGATTGTGATACCATTTATCCCAAGCGCCATACATCCATCATGTGCTTACGAGCGAGATAAACAAGGTCTCCTGGGAAATATGCCGCCAGAAATATATAGGATAAATAACTATATCAAATGTATGTCAGTGTGCAAGAGGGGAAAATCCATTCATTAAAACCGAGGTGGAACTGCAGTGTTTTATTGTACCCTCTAAGCTTTTAGTTTAACTGAGGAACGTACAGTTTTGCTGCTTATCTCATCTTGCACAACTCTCCTGCTGCCCACTTCAGCACGAGATATATTAGCTTCTTCCACTGCCATTGTAAAGGTGTAATTGCTCATAATCTTTTTTTTTTTTTTCCTAGACCTTACAGGCAGCTTCTTCCTTCCTTTCTTTTGACTTCAGCTTCGCTGCTCCTGGGTTTCAGCATGTGGGTGTTTGAGCCCTGGGGTGGAGGGGGAGGAGAGGGGCACTGCCCACTGCCTTTGGTGTTTGAAGGAAGCCCTTGGGTTTGTGTCTCAGTGCCTTGGGCTGTGAGGTGAGTGATGAGAATGAACAACTGCAGGTAAAACACAGCTTTTCTGCTCTTATTTATATGTTTCATGGTGGGATTTTGCATGCAGCATCTTTAATCACTTGGATTTATTATTTTTTCCTTTTTTTTTTTTCTTGTGGTTCTTCTGTGATTTATCCTTCTAGAAACAGCTCTAAAAGCTGAGGATGCAGGTTGTTTTCCTGCAGGCCCCATCTTTTCCCAGCCTCCAAGGCATCAAATCTTTCTGTTCATTAATTTCTCCCCTCTGGTCAAAAAAGAAGAGTACTTGGTTTTCTGATGGGAGTGACTTTGTACTCATTTACTTGCAGGCATTTTCCTGAGTCCTAAGAAGTCGATGTAAAGGTAAGAATTGCTCGTGAGCCAAACTGGTCCTTGGTGTAAGAGCCCTGTCTGGCATTTCCTATAACAATGCCAAACAACATTCTTTAAATCACCTGTTGTGATCCTACATTTTAGGTTCCTTTGGATGTCTAAGTTACACTGATCAGTTCATGCTGCTTCATTTCCTAACACAGAAGACATCAAACTCAAGCCCTTGGGAGCAAATTCCTCTCTGGGTGAACAGCTCCTTCACCTGCTATAGTAAGCCCAAAAGGCCACAGCTCTGCCCCCCAGCAAAGGGATTTTTCACAGAACAATCCATCTCAGGGTTTGAGACAACATGGTTTGTTGTTTTCAGCCCACAGTTTCATTTACAAGCCAAAAAAAAAAAAAAAAAAGGGGAAAAAAANAAAAAAAAAAAGTGGTGAAAAAATTGGCCTTTGGCAAACATGCCCACAAAAGAAAATATGGGGCCAGATCTTCAGGTGCCATAAATCAGCTGCAGTGAAGGAGCAACACTGATTTACATCAGCTGAGTGTCAGCCTGTAAATCCCCACTGACACACAGTTGAAAAACCAGCATTTCCAAGCACCTGAGCAATTTCTTTCACTAAACCACGATTCCTTTCTACTCCCTCTCTCCATTCAAACGTCTACAGAAGGGCTGCTTTGTGCTTTGAGGTTTTGGTGCTGTTGTTCATAAAGCCTGATTCCTTCTCAGGGCTTTTTTTCCCCCCTTCTCCCCCTGCAATGAAAAGCTCAGTAAAATGAAGTGCCATTCGCCTTCCGTCCATCCCAGGTTTTTGTGGCAGTTCATTAAGAAGAGGGAGCTGCAGGCTCTCGCCGTGGTCTCTGGACACAGTTCAATACTGTGTGCATTCCTGTGCTGAGATTTACGCCTCACATTCAAAAAAGCCCCTTAAATCAAGCAGCCTGTTAGCATCTTCTCAGGCTCTGTGTGCCTGGGAGATAAAATGCCTGCGTGCTAATAGTCAATTCATCACTGATCTTAGAGGGGAAAAGCCTTTGCTTGTGTGGGAACATCCTCTGCCCAATGGTTGCGTTCGAGCCTCTCTATTTATTGCTTTATTTATTTATTTAAAATTCCTCCTCAGCTTGGGCTTACATTTTGCAAGGATGCTCGTGCATCTTTAGGCTGGGGCCTTCTCCACGCAGAGCAGCATATGGCTCTGCTGCAAAGGCAGGCCTGGCCAATATGCTGGACTTACAAATCTGACAGTGCCAACTCACAAAAGTTTCGTGGTACATATGTCAATACCAACTGCATAGATCGTGAACTCTTCCTGGGTTTCCCAAGGGAAAATGTATAAACTCCCTGAGAGTCAAGCTCAGCTATGTAAACACTCGCAGTGAATTTATTTCATGACTCGCTGCGGCCCCGTGGTCACCCAGCAGCTCCACCTCCTTTGGGTGGATTCTCTGCCATCTCCTGTGCTGCAGCAGTGGTGTTGGGTGCTGATGGGGCTCCCACCACGTCTGGTGGGGCAAAACCACGGGAGCAGTTGGCCAGGTTATACACAGCGAACCCAGCACACATAGAAAAGCATCACCAGTCGATTATTGCTCCCAGGGGTCATTCCAATGCACTCCTGGAGAATTTACAGCCCAGCCCAGGTTCCAAACCACCCCGTGCCAGGCGCCTTGGGCTTTCAGCAGGCTCTGCTCTGGAGGTTTCTCCCTGCACAGGGCTGCCCTCCGTGCTGTGGGGCGGGGTTGGAGCACTGCCGGCTGCGCCGCGATGTCCCCGCCTGGCACGGGGACCAGCCCGACCAGCAGCTCCAGCGCCCGTCCGTCTCACCACCTGGGGGCACAGAAAAGAAAGGGAAAAACAAACAAAACATGGCATTTCAGCCCTGCCTGAAACTCCTCTGGATATGGACTCCCTGCTCTGTCCCAGCTGTTGAGATTCAGGCACTTTGAAGCCAGAGCGGATGGATCAGCATCACCCCAAACACCAACAACTGTTTCTTGTCCATCTCATCTGAAACCCTCTGCCTTGGTTTTCCTTTCCCAAAATGCAGCTGACAGCAACTTACTCGCCTCTGACCAAGGCAGATGGACAAAAGTCCCCTAAGGTTGTGGGGATGTTGTGAGAAGTCCTTTTGGAGATGGGTCATTTCAAAGCTTTTTCATTACAGTACAGACTGAGTTGTCAGGAGCGGTCGATACTATGGATTATGGCTGTGCTCCTGAATGATGGGAATGCTTGATGGCTGTCATTTACTGTCGTTTTTTATTTACTCATCTGGCCTTCATGCCTGGCTTGGGCACTTTATTAATCCAGACAGCACAAATGGATGTGTATGCTCTTACTTAGTGCTGGCTGGGAAGATGCGTTTTCCATCTGCTGGGACATTGTGCTTTAAAAGAAGAAAATTAGTTTGGTCTTAAATGAGTTTTGGAACTGAAAATCTGAAACTAAACTTGCCCATGAGTTAGAAGTGTGCCTGTCCCCACTGTTGCTAAAATCAAGGAGCACAGGGCTGGCCGGTCCAGTGCTCTGCTTTGGTGGCAGGTCCTGGGCATCCCAAGCAAATTCCTGAGATTTGGAGACAACTTAAAGAACCTGAGCTTTTTAAAGAAACCCATTTTGCAGTCACTGAAGCAAAGTTTTGGTGTTCAGCCTCACAAACCATTTCCCCAGCTCTGCTCCAACTCCTTAGCTCATCACAGCTTTGATTTTCCACTGGTGAGACACCAGTGATGAGCCCACGGTTGAAGGCCTGGAGCTCTGCCTGGTGGAACTGCTCTGAAGATGGATTTTTCTGCCAGCTTCATGTGCTGAGATTTAGATTATTTTTTTTTTTCCTCCATCATGAATCAGGACAAAAATAGCCAGAGAGAAATGCAACATTTTTTGGAAATGAAAGAGCCTGTTCCGACCTCAGCTTTTTTTGCTACCCACTTAACTTTTTAGGATAGTATAGAAAGTGACAAAGAAAACATAAATATAAGCCTGTCACTTTGGAGAAACATATTTTTTCACCCCAAAATAGACACTCTAGTCAAAATGCATCCTGGGAGGGGGTGGGAAAGCTGGCAATGTAGCAATTTTTTTACTAAAACGGCTTTTTTGCTGGCATGCTGTGTGAGAGTTGCTTCACCTGAGCTTTTCCCCTTCCCTCCCCTGCCTGCCTGCCGAGGTTTGTGCTCTCCCCCTTGGAGCAGCCATTCTTAGTGGGATGCCACGAGCCCTCCAGAGGATTTCCTGGATTCAATCCACCATTTAAACACACCCTCATTTCCACTACTCTATTTCTAGTAATAATGAATTATAGAATGGTTTGGGTTGGAAGGGAACGTCTCATTCCAATCTCTCTGCCATGGGCAGGGACATCTTCCACTACCCCAGGCTGCTCCAAGCCCCATCCAGCCTGGCCTTGGACACTGCCTGGGATGGGACAACCTGTGCCAGGGCATCACCAACCTCACAGGGAAGGTTTTCCTCTTCATCTAACCTATCTAATCTATCTAATCCAACCCTGCTCTTTTTCAGTTTAAACCATTCCCCCATCTCCTGAGCTGCTAATCTCGGTCTCTTGCAGGGCTGCTCGGCGTTACACAGCCACAAACACAGGAGGGAAGGTGGGGTTGATGTGGGGATGCCAGGAGCTGTCAGTTTTGCCCCATGGAGGGTGAATCCATCCCCTTGGGCATTACACGGTCACAAACACAGGAGGGAAGGTGGGGTTGATGTGGGGATGCCAGGAGCTGTTGGTTTAGCCCCGTGGAGGGTGAACCCATCCCCTTGGGCGTTACACAGCTAAAAACACGAGAGGGAAGGTGGGGTTGATGTGGGGATGCCAGGAGCTGTTGATATAGCCCCGTGGAGGGTGAACCCATCCCCTTGGGTGTAACACAGCCACAAACACAGGAGGGAAGGTGGGGTTGATGTGGGGATGCCAGGAGCTGNATGTCTCATTCCAATCTCTCTGCCATGGGCAGGGACGCCTTCCACTACCCCAGGCTGCTCCAAGCTCCATCCAACCTGGCCTTGGACACTGCCTGGGATGGGACAACCTGTGCCAGGGCATCACCAACCTCACAGGGAAGGTTTTCCTCTTCATCTAACCTATCTAATCTATCTAATCCAACCCTGCTCTTTTTCAGTTTAAACCATTCCCCCATCTCCTGAGCTGCTAATCTCGGTCTCTTGCAGGGCTGCTCGGCGTTACACAGCCACAAACACAGGAGGGAAGGTGGGGTTGATGTGGGGACGCCAGGAGCTGTTGGTTTAGCCCCGTGGAGGGTGCACCCATCCCCTTGGGTGTTACCCAGCCACAAACACAGGAGGGAAGGTGGGGTTGATGTGGGGACGCCAGGAGCTGTTGGTTTAGCCCCGTGGAGGGTGCACCCATCCCCTTGGGTGTTACCCAGCCACAAACACAGGAGGGAAGGTGGGGTTGATGTGGGGACGCCAGGAGCTGTTGGTTTAGCCCCGTGGAGGGTGAACCCATCCTCTTGGCTGCCTTTCCCCCTGCCCTTGGCTGCATTCTGGGCTCTCACCTGGGCGCTCAGTCTGCTGGCAGGCAGGGCCTCTGTAGCCGGGGCGGCAGTGGCAGGAGCAGGTGTCACCCAGCAGGACGGGCTCCCCGCTGTTGTGGCACGGCCCGCAGCGGCAGGGGCTGAATTCCAGCAGGAATTCCTCCAGAGCCCTCTTCAGGTGCTGCCTCTTGCTCTCCACGCGGCCCAGGCCGCTCCTGCCCAGGATCTCGTGGATGGGCTGCAGCTGCAGGGGAGGGAGATGGATGGCATGGAAACAATTTCGGCTGGGCATCGACTGGGGTGCTGTGACATTGCTGGATAAATTCAGGACTCGGGGAAAACTCATTTGTCTTCCTCGACAGCTGCATGTACATCATGCAAATGTGTTGCTGCCCCAGTGAGGAGCCACTGTTCCAAAACCTTCCTCATCTTGGAGGTTTGTGTGGGATTGGCTTTTCTGGACATGCTTTGGAGTTTTAGTGTGGATTCGAATGATAAATTAGAACACCCCAGTAAGCCTGGTTTTTTGACTGATTTCTTAGTGCTGTCACAATCCCTGAGACTCTTGCATGCTTTTTGCCTTTTTGAGGAAAATGTTTTGGTAAGAGCTTTGGACAGAGGGTATCATCAAAATTTATTGCCATCCTATCACTTGCAGTGGCCAGATTGTGAAATATCCAGTAAATGCTGAGAATGAGGAATTTTGCCTATATATTTTTTGCCCTTTGATGTAGTGAAATAATACTGTCATCTACAGCTTTGGGAATGTAACTCGCTCATCATATTTTCCAGCAGCAAAATACAGTTCCTATATACCCAGTCAGCAAAAATAGTCCAGTTTGGGCAGCAATTATAACTTGCCCAACTGAATATTAATATTTAATGAATATTAAAGCTACAAACTTAGGGCTGTGTGGGGATGTTTATTTACATTTGTCCATTGATGCACCTGTGCAAACGCTCCCTGTCTAGGGCAGGAATTTAATTTGGGTGTCAGCTCACTGTGCAAGGCACTGCGAGAGTGATTCGTGGGGAGGATCAGGATCAGCTGGGCTTTGGGAAGAGCTCTTAGGCAAATTTGCACAAGCCTGTTTGACAAACTGAGGGGGCTGCAGATAAGAGCAGCTGAAGTGGCCACTCTGGTTGCAGAGTGACTGCTCAGCTCTGCAGCAGCCAGCAGAGAGGTCAGCACATGGTTTACTGGAAAAGTGCAAGAAATTTTGCCCAGAATTGATGGGAACTTCTGCAAAAGGTGAATAACCTGCGTCTGGAACTGAAAGCACTTCTGTGTTATCAGATCTCTCTGCCACCAGGTGCTGCCCAGGAAGGCTTGCACAGTCCTTCTTGCTCTGCCAATAACACAGATAATTCCCAAATCCATTTTCCCTTCTCCCACTCTCTGTCAGAGCTTTCAGGCTTGTTTTCAAATGAAGACAAGAGACAGAAATGGCAGCATGTCCCTGCAATGACAGAGGTCCTTCCCCCACATGCCACAGCTTTTCCTGGAGCAGATCTTGGCATCTTGGGGTACTTGTGGTCCTGCTGACCACAGCTGAGGAGTTGTGGCCATCCCCTCGTGCCTCTGCCAGCTCTACCCTGGAATATTTATTTGTAGAGCTGCTCTTCTCTGTCCCTTTCCATCCCTTCTGCTTGCATCCATCTCCTTCCCCCCTAAAGCCCTATAAGATGCTTCAGTGATTTTCCCATTTTATGGAGCATCCATTGACACAAAAGGGAGACTGGAGCCTTGCTGATTTTTATGGCCACAGATTTCTTTTTTGGAGTGTGGAGAAAGACAGGACCCAGCTGACAAAGTAGCCAGGAGCTCCCTGCTCAGAGAACTCCTGGAGGGGGGCTGTCTGTGCAGAGCTTTTCTGGGTAACAAAACACTTTCCACAGTCCCCTGCTTATGCAGGAGGGTGGGCAGCATCAGGGAGAGTACTAGGGGTGAATAAAACTGCAATTCATTGGGAAGCTGTTGGGGAGCACATCAGAAACTTAACCTGGCACTAATCCAGCATTAAGCTCCTTGTCCATCTCCCAGTGGATGTGGTCGGTGGGAGATGTACTCCCCATTGTGAAATGAATAAGAGGTTACCAGATCAGTGGCCCATTACATTTAATCTTGTTCTGTGATGGGATCACAATAAAAATACGAAATGATCTGCTCGACTACACTTTCATTCCTTTAGAGCAGCAGAGTTTCTTCAACTGCAGAAAAGCCTTACCTGGAAATCAATAACAGCAGGATTATATTTTAATGACCTGCCCCAGTGACGATACATTTGGCCATCCCAGCTGTTCAGGAGCCCTCCGCTGTAGCTGGTATCTCCCCCTCTAACCCGTGAAATAATGTCTTCCACGACTGCACTGTGGCTCTCACGATCTGGAAAGTTGAATTGCACACGCATTATTCAGCTGCTGTTTCCCCACAGAAACTGCTAGATGGAGGTTTAATTTAATTTTAATTCAGTTATGCAGGGGGCCATCAGGGTGAGCCCTGCCACCTCATCACAAGGTGACAAGCTGAGCATCCCAAATCCTCTAAGCTGATAAGAGCTGAAGAGTGTGCACCCCTCCAGCCTTGGTTTCTGGGTAGGACATGGGCAATAGATCACACTGTCTATACCTCATTATGGAATGTCCCAATCTGGGGGTCCCTACCCTCTTTCAGTACTTTTTAGAGCCAGTTTGGACTTTTTTTAGTCACCATGCATGCCCAGTCTGTTATTGCTGAGTACTGCAGCCTCCCACCCACCCCACAGCCTCTGTTTCTAATTCAGGTATTGCTGCATCAATTCCTGCTCTTTTAAGAGGGATCAGTACTCCTGGAGATGTGGAGACCCCAAGTTTCTGTGGTCCCACCTTTTCCTGGGGGATGGCACCAGAGCTCCCTTCCTCACGCCTTGTGTGACCCTTCACAAATCTCTGTGCCCAAGTGACCAAAACAAGTGACCCAAGGAGCCTCAACANGCCTCCCTTCCTCACACCTTGTGTGACCCTACACAAATCTGTGTGCCCAAGTGACCCAAGGAGCCTCAACAGACCCCTGCCCTGCTGCCATACCTGTTTTCAGGAATCCTTTTTTTTTGCAGTCAGAGTATGTCAGTGTTGCACCCAGATCCACTTTCTTGATGGCTGTAATGCCAAGGGACAGGCCAACACAGGCACTTATCTCTTTGGTGCTGATGCCTGCAAACCAGAAAGTAGACAGGTAAATCCAGTGACTCGTGGTGTTCATTTTCCTACTCCTTTTTTCTATCACTGAAGAAAAGACTCAGTTATTTTCATGGCTTGTATTTCGAAGTCAAAAGCTATTCTGGGCAGAAGTCAAGGGAAACCCCCAATATTTTATTGGGGAATATAGGGCCTATCATATAATAGGTGTAAAAATCGTTTCCTTAGAAAATAGAAGAAAGTAAAAATTGTAAAGCTTCAGGCACAGATATCCCTGTTTGATCTATATATTTAACAACAAACCTTTGGTTTTTTTCACAGCCTAACCCATAACTGTGGTAAAGCCAGGAACAGCTGAAATCAATAGCTCCTCACTAATTTTCCTAAATTCAGGGTCTGACCCACCTATTAATGGCTTAAGCAGCACCTTAAGGAGTACCTTAGGAAAGGTCTCTGTGCTGAGAGCTGCCAGAGCTTTCCTGCCTGCTGCTGCCAGCACCACCACATACATCATGAAAATATGTAACTGGAGAGCCATGAAGCGACTGCAGAGGGGAGAAGGGAACTAATGAGGTGGTTTCACCAAGGTAAGCAATGTGCATATTTCATACAGCCTGGTTTTATGTAAGCACTTCAGTGTACTGCAGGTATAAGGCCGTCCTCTTTAGTTGTTAAAAAGCTCATTGATTTCAGTAAATGCGGGTATTGTAAGTAATACGTAACTTTTATATTGCTCTTTTTTTTGTCAGAGGACCTTAAATTGTTTTCCAAAGGAGCCTGGTGATCAATACCACGGTATTGAAAAGAGGCACAGAGGCCAGTGGGGTTTGTGTGTTGTGGTTTAATGGTCTGGAGTTTAAACCTCTCTCCAAGTCCCACTCTGAAGCATTGTCTGCTCCACCTCAGCCTCACCTCAGCACTGGGGAGCAGGGCCTTGCCGTTAAAAGGTTTAAAATACTGCTCAAACGCTCATGGCTCTGATTTTGTGGAATTATGGAATGGTTTGGGTTAAAAGGGACCTTTAAGGGCCATCTGGTCCATCCCCTCTCCCTCATGGGCAGGGACACTTCCAACTAGACAAGTTTGTTCAGAGCCCCATCCAGCCTGGCCTTGAGTGTGTCCAGGGGTGGGGCATCCACCACCTCTCCAGGTGACTTGTGCCAGTGTTTCAGCAGCTTCACTGTAAAAAATATCCTCTTTAATCTACATTGACCCTCTTTTAGTTGAAAACCCCTTGCCCTATCACACTAGGCCCTGATTAAAACCTGTCTTTCTCATGGGTCCCTTTTAAGTACAGAAAGGTTGCAATGAGGTCTCTCTGGAGCCTTTTCTTTTCGAGGCTGAACAACCTAAATCCCCTCAGCCTTTTCTCATAGGTGAGGTTCTCCACTCCTCTAGTCAGCTTTGTGGCTTCCTCTGGACTTGCCCCAAAACTTCCATGTCTTAATATGAAGCCTAAAACTACCTACCAAAACAGCACCGAATCTAAAAAAAAAAATAAAAGCTAAAACTTAAGGCATCAGATCCAAACCCTGCAGCATCCTGAGAAGGGGGGTGCAAGTCCTGGCCTCAGGCTGGTGATAGCTGAAACATGCTCCAGACTTGAGTGGGAACTGCATCCCACTGCAAAACTGGGCCCTTGAGAAGGATTAAACGTGTAGCACTCAATTACTTGCACTAAACTGTTCAACAGTTGTAAACACAGTGGGTAAAGTTCATTCACCCAAAGCAACACGAGTGATTGCTTATCTTGGTGCTGGAGTGCCATAAAATTAAACTTGAGGAACGCCCTGATTAATTGATTTGCCATGGTTCCCGTTGAGTAATTATGTTCAGCGAGGGGCTGTCGATACCGTTCGCTATTGGTCGCGGCAAGATCGGGTCTTGATAAATGAAAAGTGGTTATCACTGCAAAAGGGTGGCCTCAGTAAATATTGGCACTTGAGGGGGAAGCCCTGATAGGGTTTTGGTTTTTTTTATATGATATAATTTGATAGTTAAATGTGCTCGAGTGATAAGATTTACTGCCGCATTTTGAATTAATCAGAATATATGAAGACTCTTTCTAATTTACTCCGTGCATAATGTTCCTCCCATAAATGTTCTTGTAATGTGTGAACACATTATACTGTTTTCTGCTAAATAATAGAACCATAACAATCTATTTTAAAAACAAGTAATGAAAAATATTGATGGCAGAGCAACGAGGGACCTCGTTCTGGCACGTGTATTTATTTCACTCATGACCACATCCATATAAGCCCTTGCAGCCTCAAAGCTGGGAATGGGTCTGGCAGCAAAACCGCAGCCCTAAGCTCTGCAGTGAGCTGTGGATATCTAAGCAGAGAAGGTGGTTTCATTTTTTCAAAATTCAGATTTCCTAAATGCTCAAAGTCCAGCTCTGTGCCGAGCCAGGTGCTCAGTGGCCACCTAAGCTGTGTCTCATTTAGGGAGGACTCAGCCAAGGGATCTTTTCCCTGAGTTTGTGCTTTTGTTACTGGCCTATAAAACTGATGAATATTCTGTGTTCCAGAGCATTTAGCAAGCAGCCTTGTGGTCTGGGTGGGCTCTCAGGGTGCAGTGGTTGTTCTAAAGCAGCGCCATGCTCAGCCCTGTGGGCACTCGGTGATGCATCTGCAGAGCTTCAGACTCATCTTAGAAAGCTCTAATTTTAAGACTTGAGCACTTATATCCTGATCCTAACCATTCCTCAGGGAAGGAGGATAATCCTCTTGCAAACACAGCCTCCAAGCATGGCTGTGATCAACATTAGAGAAATCAGGGGTTTTTTTTTTGCTAAATGCTTTCAGGCAGTGGCATATCAGACACTGCAGGTGGGTCCTTCTGGGTCAGCGTTGTGTGACACAGAGCACTGCTGCCTTGGTAAGGGTGGACTTTCTGGCAGAGCATGGATTAGATGAAAATTACAGAATGGTGCTGCATTAGAATGAAAATTACATCTCTACTGGGGCACATTTTTGTCCTTTGCTGGACTTCAGCATCCTTCTTTCCTAAGATAAGGCATCTCGTAGCAGTAAATCTCCTTACATCCACAGCAAGCACAAGATAAAGCAAAATAATAGCCTCCCTCCACATGCTCTTGATTAATTCTTCCTCTGAAATTGGCAGTCTGCTTCCTGAAGATTTGCTTGCCAAGACCTTGTTCACTTCTATATCACTCACCCTTCAAAGTGAAGAAGTAATTTGAAGAGGCATCATGTTTCCAAACATTAGAGGTTCAGGAACTTGATGAAAATTCTCTCAATCAGTAATTTCTTATGGAAAAATTGGCATGCTTAGTGTGCAATATGGAGTGCATAGTTATCCCAATGCTGATGGGACCAAACCATTTCAAACCAGAGGCAGAATCTGGGGCAGAACCATGAAAATTAATAAAATTACTGAAATTACAGCAATTTGCACCTGCTGTCCAAGATCACCATTTCCTTCTGCATCAGTGTCTGGCCTGGAGTTACCAAGGCAGGGGTACCCTCAGCACAGAGTGAGGGCCCTTAGGGAAAATGGGATCCATTGCATTGCTGACACCTTTACAAAAGCTGACAACCTGATTATTGAGCTAAAATCCCACATTATTGTTCTGCATCCCATGTTTTTGATTAGGAAAAATGTTTTGCTTTGACTCACCAGCCATGGCAATTCTCACGCTCTCGGTGTCTGCAGTGGGTGTTTTATCTAACTGAGATTTAAGGTAGGGCTCTCCAGCCTCATACATTCCAATTTGTTGAGAACTGGAGCTAACAGGGGTCTGTTGTTCTCCAGATGTGACACTAAGCAGAGTAAAGTGGCAGAGGTGTTGTGGAGTGCAGTGTGGCATTTCCAGCCACAGAAAATTGTGGCACTCGCTACCCACAGGCTGAAATGTGAAAGGGATGATTTGCTGAGCTCTGGGTGGCTTTGCAGCCTTCAAGCATTCATGGTGAACAAAGATGACAAGAAATAGAAGATTAATGAAAAAAAATGGAGAAAATAAAGCTCAGGTTCCTTCCTTAATTACCAAACCCTCACCCAGGTACTTCTGAAATCAGAGCAGGGAGAACATCTGGTGACACTCGAGCTAATCCCAAGCCATGTGGCCTCTAGTGCCACCAGGCTGGAAATGCCAGGTTTAAAGCAGAAAGCTGAGACCAGAGAACATATTTTGATTTTTTCTGACCTTTTCTTCGCATTTCCTCCTTATTGATGACAAGGATGTACTCAAAGACACCCCCCATGGTGCCAGATGTCATGAAGTGGGTGCCGTAGTCGTCGATGAATTTGGCATACATGCCATAGTTGTAGGTGTCTGGGAGGTCCTGCAGGGACAGCAGCACATCTTCATCCAAAACAATGTTGTCCCTCCTCATCTTGAAGCGGGCTGTCTGCACCTTGGTCGCAGCTCTAATGAACCCAACATCCTGCAGGTAAAGAGAAGAGGAGCTGCAGCCAACATTAATTTAAACAAATGAATTTCTGATCTCTAGGCTTGCAGGGGATAGCCTGAGTCTCTGGCTGTCAGTGTATGTATGAAAATAAGCCCGATTTTAAATGAAATAATGGCAATTCTTTTTTTAAAGTCTCTTTCTGATGTGCTGTGGAGGCAGAGGGCCTTGGAGGGCTGGATACTACAGAGGTTTTATTGATGTGTGAATGTGATCACAGTTGGACTCCACATGATTCCCCCCCCCATTCTCCATTTCTGTGATTTCTTTTTCTGGTTTCCTTTCCATACTGTTTATTCCCTTTTTGCTTTTTTCACAAACTCAATGAGTGACAAAGCACAAGGGTCAAGCCCAGCCCAGCAGAGGGGAGATTCCCTGTCCAGGAAGATGCTGATGGAGGGAGAATTTTCTGGATATACCACCAGCTCCAAGGCTCCACCTCTATATTTGCCATTGCTTTGGACAAGTCTCCACTACAACATGAGCAGCCCTTTAAATGATTCCTCCAATAACTGATCATCATTTAGCTGCAAACATCATGCGAGTCTGGACAAGGGCACAGTAAATACTATAATGGTGCTCATTTCAAACAGCTTTTAAGGGCATTTTAACTCGGAACACCATCAAAGTAATTCTTCTTTATTGTTTTCTGTCAGCAGCCCGGAGAGAAGTGGAGATGGGGCACGGTAAATATGGGAAATACCAGCACTCATGTTATTAGATTGGAAAGAGGTCATCACAGGCAGTCCATGATGTAAGCCCTCTGTGAGAAGTACACCCTATTATCAGGTACTATATTTTCAGCATGGTATTTTAACCTCCTGTAAAAAGTAGCTTATTTCCCCGTCACGAGGCAGCTAGTATTAATTTGAGCAAGATATATTTGCTACCAGAGATCATTCCTTGAGGATAATTGTTTTGATCAGCATCTTGATATTCCCTCCTCCCTCATCGTCACTTTTAAGCATTTTTTTATTTATGTGCTTAATGTAGCCATGAAACAGGATGGGGTGAGATGACGTGCCGTGGCACTCCGTAATTCAATTTTATTCCCACTCCCTGTTTGCTAAAACATACCAAGAACAGCAAACAGGATTACTAACGATCATACATTTGCAATTACATGAACAAATTAAGGTACAATTACCCTGTGTTAAAAAATGCAATTGAGAGAATAAACTGACATAAGTTACAGCCAGACCATGCGATGCACAGATGATGCGACTGGAGCAGATGCATCACTGATTTGGTTGGGTTGTTGTTGGTTTTTTTTTTACCTTTGCATCATATTGTGTGAAATTCTTCAGGGATCCTTTGCCACCTGATAAAGTGAGGCCCAGGTTTACCATGACTTCTCCACCTCCAGGCCCAATTCCAATGGTGAAGCCCGTTGATTTGGATTTGTCACTTTTAAGGGCGTCAAGCAGTTCCTTTGAATCGTTGTAAAACTCAAAGGAAAATCCAGAATCAGCATGAGCCTAAAATGAAAGGAGCAGGCATTAATTTTTCAGGTGTTTCCCTTCCTTTTTAATCTCTGTTTCTTGAAGGAATGGCTCTGTTAAAGCCCATGATGCTCCTGACAGCACCAGCACTGACTTCAGTGAATGTGGAATAAGGAATTAAGTCCCATGCCGTTTCATTTGGAAATGTGTGAGAAGTGTGGATAAAGCCAAGCATTTTGTTTCATCCATCTCCAAGCAGGGGAGAGGTTTGTGTTTAGCCACTCAAAGCCAGAGCTGGTAATGGTACCTATTAAGACAGCCTGACACTTCCCATTATAAAACCCTTCTTCCAGTTCCTTACAGCTCTGCCAAATCCTAATGATTTGGACTGAATTTTTTTCTCTCCAGCCTGCTTCTGGATGAATTTATTTAGGAGGAGAAAAATTCAACAACTATTTACAATGGCAAGGCTAGAAAACAAACACTGTTTTGCCTGTGTTTTAGAGAAGTGACCTTTTCCTTGACAGCTCTACTTTGCTGGCACGTGGGCTCGAGCAGCTCTGCTCAGTCTGGGCTGTGCCACTCGCCAGCTCTGTAAAAAGTCAGCCCCAGTGTTCAAACTGGAGACTAAAGGAGGACGTGGAAGCTACTTGCATTGAGTAATATTTCCCAGGAATAATGCGTTTTCATTCATTCATGTCAAAAAGCATTATAAATGTTTAACAGTGTGGCCAAGGCACCTCCCACTTATGGTGTGGGAGACCCAAACTGAATCCTTGCTCTGCTTGGATCAGTGTCCAACATCAGACATGACCTCATGGACTATAGGTGTTGTGATTCCTGGTGATGGGTTTCAGGATCCATGTCTCACTCAGAATTTGGATTTATGCCCATTGCAGCCAATGCCATAGACTTAAAATGCTTCCAAAGATTGAACCAGCAGCATTGTCACCATTTTACACATGGCCAGCTCCACCCTAAGAGAGGCAAAAGGCTTGTGCAAGCTCTACATCTCATTAATGGCAGCATTTAGAGAAAACATCTTTCTCTTGGCTCTGACTGGGCCAGGGGAAGCAGTGGGGGATGACAAAGCACGTGAATTCCTTGGCGTGCTGTAAAACAGCATTTACACCATCGACTGTTGAGACACCTTAAAAACAACCTACACACTGAACCTACCTGACACCTTTGTGGCAAGCTTGGCTTTCTGCTGGGAAACTGCTGCTAAGTTTGGCCTCCTGGAGCACTCACCAGGAACTGGTAGACGTGGAAGTTGTAAGGCTTGCGGAAATACTTCTCGTCCTCCCCGTAGTGCAGGCGCTCGCAGGCGGCGTCGTAGCGCAGCTCCCGCCACTCCCCGTTGTACACGTACTCACAGAGCCCTCCAAAAAACCCGGGGTCGTAAATGTTCTGTCTCCCTTCCTGTGTCAGGATGTTGTATCTTGGAGAGAAGCAGCGTTCGGGTGGTTATCCCTAGCTCCGGGTTTGTTTTCTTCAGTCTCTGTCACGGGTTCTCCTGACGCTAAGAGTTGTCCGTCCTCAGGCCTCCTGAGGAACTGGAATAGAACTTAAAGCTGGGCTGGGTTTGTTATCTCGTGGCTGTCTCCTTCCCAAAGCCACCAGGAGACAAAGAGCCATTTTATTTCTGAGGTATTAATTTGGGCTCATATGCAAGAAATGGAAGAAATCGGTGAAGATGCCCAGCCCCTCCCAGCAAGTACAGCTATAGAAGTCCCAAAGTCCTGGAATCCCTCCAGGTTCCTCTTGAGCCTAATGCATCTCATTGTCACAGAGTGCTTCCTGGCATTCTCTGCAATTATTTTCTGTCTTAATTTCATCTCTTTCTTTTTAATAATGGTCCCGTTTCTCAGGGTAGTTAACACCCTCCCTAGATATGAAGCCTGTGCTTTGCCAAGTCTGTCACTTATTATTTCCTTATTCCTCTTTCTTCTTGCTCTCCAGCCCTCACAGCTGCTGCCCTCTGAAATCCCTCCTATTACTTAGTATTCCATGTAATTCCATGGCCCAAAGTGAGAGTGTTATTCAAACTAGACAACAGCACTGCTCTTCTCAACAGGGAACCATCTTTAGGACTAAGATAGCAAATGCCATTGCTTTTGTGTGTTCTGCAGATGAAACACTCCAGAGAGCAGAATGGAACAGGGTTCTCAGTGAAAATTAATGCATGCCTTGTAAAACTTTTGATGGACCTTCCCAGGCCGTGGGCCAGAGATGCATTTATCTCATGGACTCCACAGAGTGTTGGATTGAGCTGGTGGGGAAGCTAAACAATGGCTGGGTCCATTCTCATCCTGTAGCCCATGTTCATAAAATTCTAAAATGGTTTGGGCTGGGAGGGACCTTAAAGATCTTCTCATTCCAATCCCTCTGCCACAGGCAGGGCCATGTTCTCCAAGGCAAAATGAGCAGTAGCTTGGTTAAAATACAAGGTTTTCGACAAGAGTGTCCCAGTCACAATTTGCCTTTCAGTTTCATTTTATTCTGGATTTCTCTTTTGCCTGTATTACCTAATCAAAATTTGAAACAGAACAGGGAAACACTTTTCATGGATAGGAGTATTTACATATACTCATGTGGAGCTCAGGCTCTCTGCTTTGAATCTGTGCTCTGAAGTCCTAAATCCTGGAGTTAAATCTCCTCAAGGATAAATGCCAGCAGGGTACTGCATCTCCCAAGTCTGCTGTTTGCTTTAGTCTATTCCTTTTAGCAACTGGAGAAAGCTGTGAGTTAACTGGGATCTCTTTATTCAGGAGTTTAAAAAGGGAATCACAAGTACTGTGATGGTAATAGATCTGAGACAGAATTTGAAATAAAAGCTGGAATGAACCCTCATTGCTACCCATGGCCACATGGGATAGCACCTCCCTTTGGATTTTGTACAGCCCCCTATCAATCCATGGATCACTGCTATTACTAAGGAAGAGCAATAGAAGAAACATAATCCTGTTTTGATTGCGAGAGGAGCAGCTATTGATTAATTACTCACCCTTGGACTGCTTTTTCCACCCCTGGGATTGGGAACAGATGTTCACAAGGGCTTTCAATATCTTCATCCTCACAGTTATCCTCATCAGACCCATCTCTGCAGTCTCTGTCTCCGTTGCACACAAGATGCCGTTTAATGCAGCGCCCTAAAGTGCACAGATGCAGGCGGTGGCTTATCCGCCCTCCAGAAATCCTGCCTGGCAGCTTGCACTGATTGTGCTGTTTTTCACCCACATCTCAGGGCCACAAGGAGTCATGCTGGGTGTTAAACACGGCCTTGTTCCGTGGGGGATTTGCTTTTCCAAGCTTCTAGGACCTAAACATAGCACAGAGTCCAAGCTGGCTGCTCCCATGAGCTTCTCTCAGGTGGGAATCAAGGAGAGGTCACCTTGCTGTCCTGACTTTATTCTTTAAAATCACACTCTTGAAAAGTTGCTATAGGAATAGCTTCACCCTTTGGCTTAAGGAAGTCAACTTCATCTTATTAAAGTGCAAGTTTTCCTCTCCTCATTGCAGGAGGCATTTGGGGAGTTTATTGCAATAATTAAGTGCAAGAATGGATATTTGCAGGAAAGGCAATGTGGAAGGGCTTTTGCTTCTGGGAGCGTGGAAAAAACCTTGAGGAAGGAACTGGCACTGCTTAATTTACCCCAGTGGAGTGCTGATAATCTGCTCCAGCTGATGAGCTGGTCACAGAGCTGACCTGTGTCTCCAAATTTTGATAGCACTTTCATCAAATGCTCAGGAAGGAAGTTTGAGCCATTTGTGTAGAAACAAAAATCTGTCAAGGCTAGTCAAAGTTTCAGAGAACAGCCGTTTTATATCCTAATCCTCAGAGCTGGAGGTGGCTAAAAATAACTAAATCACCCCAACAGATTGCTGGTTGGATTGATGATTGAACTCTAGCAGGGGAGGAAGTGGAGCGTTGTGGGAGCGTTGTGCCCAGAGAGGGGAGTGCGAGCGTGCAGCACAGCAGTTGGAGCACAGCATTCCTACTCTCTTTGTTCCACTGAAAAATTCACATTCTCCATGTCACACAGCCTTCTTTTCCACCCAAATCCGAGTGTAACATGGATGGATTTCTGTAAAAGTTGGGGGGAAACACTAAAGAGGGGAAACTTCCTGCTTTCTCTTATTCACCCTCCTGCTGCCCGGGGCAGGGCACTGATACCCCCAGTGCCAAAACCTCTCTGGGAGGGGTTTGTGCCTGGTTCACTCACCTGTTCCCTGGCACTGGAAGTCCTGGCCACACCCCGATGGCCCTGTGCACTTTGTCTCAGCTCGACAGGCTTGCTCATCCCAGAGGTGCCCCACACAGCGTCGCCCTCCAAACTTTGCTGGCTGCACCAGGCGCCGGTACCGGTGCTGCTCAGAGACACAAACACGTGTGTCCCCCACAGACATCCCCTCCACGGGCCACAGAGCAATCAAAACTAGCATTTCAATGTATATTCCTATTTTCCTCTGCGTGTGTGGCTTGAGGACTTTGTAGATGACAAAGGCAGGAAAGTCAGCAGAGAGCTGGGAGCTCAGATTTGCCTGGAGTTCATACGTGTGAACTCAGAGGAGGCTGGAATGGCTGTTTTAAAAATATCTCTGTTTTATACCTTGGGAAAATATGGCATTTTTCCAGCTGCATATGCTTTGTCCTGCAATGCACCAGGCTCAGATGGACACAGACATTAATTACAACACTGATCCTGCAACATTTTTGATGGATTATTAATGAGAATTGCTGCTTTTTAAACCAGGAAGGGAAAAAAAAAAAGAAAGGGTGAAGAGCCATATTATTTACTGATGATATACTATCTATAAGCACAGGAACAAAAAAGGCAGGGATAAGATAAACTCAGCAGAAAGCAAAATTATGCCAGGTACTCGAAAATAAATTCTCAAACCATGAAGACATATGTGAAATGATATAAAAATATGAGAACAGGAGCTGATGCATGAAGGCTGCTTCTAATTTCTTTTCACTGGATTATTTACATTAAGAATCAGGGGATACTTAATTAAATCTGAGACAGAAAAGGAAGAAAGTCTTGGGCCACTATTCTGGCCTGATTCTTCCACCATTTGCCTTGATTTTGCATTTCCTGTTCTGCTGCTTCATATGAATTTATTCCCCAGTTTACTCCAGGGTAAATAAGAGCCTCTCTAGCAGAGGAGCATTTCCATCATATTTGGATGAGTTTACTGGATGCTTCAGAATGATGAATATGTATAATATATATAATTAATGTGTGTACATCCTCATCACAGACACATCTGAAGATAAATGAATACATTACAGTGGATCCTTACTTTTTTCTCTTGGCAAGGGAAGCAATCAGTCCATCCTGACCACTGGCTCAGCTGACAGTCAGCAGGAGCTGGAGAATTGACATCTCTGCTGCTTCTTCTAGGGAGGGAAAGAAAGAGTGGTCTGAGGTCTTTGAAGCTGTGTTTTGAGAGGGGCTGGAGGCTGGAAGGAGGAAAATTTTCTCTCTGTGTGTGTTTTTCCACCAGGAAGCTGGTTTGTAGGAAATGGGAAGCATCCCAAGATGTCCCATCCGAGTATCCACCGTCAGAATTGAGCAGAGCCTGCAGGTGCAGTGCCTGGGGATTTTGTCTTGGGATGCCAGCTCTCCCAAGACATCTTTGTCCTTTCCAATTGGTAGATTGCAATTAAATATATATATATGGCTAAACTATCCTGAGTAAACAGAAGGAACGTTGTGAAGAGACAGGTTTTAGAGAAAAGCTAATTTTTTGCCTTTCTTCTCGGAAGCACATCACAATCTCCAGGAGCAGGGATGTTCATCACTACTGAGCCTGTTTTGGTGTCACTTTCTTTACACCAGTGTGAACTCATGGTCAGGATTTTTCTTGGCAAGTGTGAAATAAGATCCTGGTTTCCATGGCTTTGTGGAGGGGTGGGAATGGCTGCTGAGGGAACAAGGTACAAAGGACCTTGACTAAGAATTTATTGGTGGAGTAATTCTAAAGCAAAATACACAAATTCTGAGAAGAAGAAAATAATTAAATGAAAATTATGCAAGGAGAAAAGGGCAAAGGTAGGGGATTGTAGTGGCTTTTGGTTCAGACTCTGCACATACTCTGAATATCACCACTCAACAGGCAAAAAATACTTCCCCTGCCTCCCAGCCCAGTCACTACAGTCTCTAGTTCTGTCTCTGCTCCTAAAACCTTCATTTGTATGAGCCATTTCTTTGTCCTGAGGAGCAATCTGTGGCGTGCAAATACAACCCTGCATTCACCACAACCTTCG
This sequence comes from Thryothorus ludovicianus, assembly GCA_013397245.1. Lineage (NCBI taxonomy): Eukaryota > Metazoa > Chordata > Aves > Passeriformes > Certhiidae > Thryothorus > Thryothorus ludovicianus. The sequence goes on from VZTB01000285.1 coordinate 885,425, forward strand.
AAGCATTTTGAGGGTTTAATCTGAGTCAGAACATTATTATTTTTATTATTATTTTGGTGATTAACTAATGAGCAGTCTGTTTTACTTACAAGACTGCGGTCCAAAGAGAAATATTGATAATTAGCAGAGCACTTAGCTCGTGGGGGGATTCATCAGAGGCTAGGGAAGGGAGATTTACCAAATGAAAGCCAGAGCAGCTCGGTAAGGGAGCCTGTGGGTGCAGATCCATGTGTGAGATGAAAACCCAGGAGCCTGCAGGTGAACCCAGAGCTGGAGCACATGCAGGTATTGATGCCTTTTTTTGCTCTGACAGGAGAATTTGTGGGCTGCATCCTTCAGCACTTCGCAAAGTGCTTAATTGGCTCACCTTCGATTGGATTTTACATTTACCTCTTCATTATTCTGCCTTGTTTGATAAGTTCATCAAACATCAAAAATCTCGTCTTTGTTCATTTTCAAAAGGGATTATCAGAATAAGCCTTCATAATTAAGTGTATCACTACCACAGTTTTTTCCTTTCTGCCTTCTCCTTGTCTCCATGTTCCAATTATCACTGATACCTTTTTTTGATCCTCCTAAATCATATTTGCCTTTACAACAAGCTTGAAATTAATAGCTGTTGGAAAAAAAAATCCACTCATATCCCTATCATGACACTGTAGCTTTAGAAAAAAATGTAACTTGTTTATTCCCATCCTTCAAAGCCCAAATGACACTTGGATAGGTTAATAATATTGTTCATGGGGAAAAAAAAAACTACTTGAGGTATGAGGATCTGGCTTGGACTGAAAACTGGGTTTTTCACATGCACTTGTTAGCTCCGTGTTGTCGCTTGTAAAATAATTATAATGCAAAAGAATATGAAAAAATATTAACTCATAAATCATCCTGTATAGAGAATTAATTTCAAGTGCCCAAACCCAGCCTGGTAATTTTGGTAAGGAAGTTTAAGAAGGTTCAATAGTCATCTGTGAAGAGAAAACCGTTGTGCAAACAGTTCCTTTAAGAAGGAATTACGACGCTTGGCTTGGGGTTTGGACAGCTGCCAATTTAATTTTTTTTTATTTTTTTTTTTTACTGGTAGCTTTATGCACATGCCTCAAGTCAGGACAAAACTGATGGGCTGGTTGACGTGCTGGTTAATTCCTGTATGGAAATTTGGGGAAGGGAACAGACTTACCTGTGGGAAGGAGAATCCTGGAGCTCCCTGCACGCCGTGGTTGGTGCTGGAGCCAGCGAGCACACAGACAGGATCAAGGGACAGAGCTGAGCCAGGCTCCACCACATTGCTTTGCCATATGCAAATGTTTGCTATAGATCAGCTGCAAACCAAAGCTTTTAAGTTTTCAGGACTGCTGGAAGGAGCATGGAGCCCACCAGGCTCCGAAATGCTGCAGTAAATCATTGACAGCAGCACAGATCGAATCACAAAGAATCAGGACACATCCCAGAGGCCTTTGCCCTTTTGGAAACAAATTCCCAGTTTTCTGGCAAGGAAATATATTAAACTGAGCAACTGTTTCCACATTAAAGTCAATCAAGTCCTATTGCAGCAGTGTGTTTCTTATCCACCCTGCGCCCTCCTTTTAATTTGAAGGAGGAGGAAATTCGTGTTATTTCCCACAGTGACTTCACTGTAATTTTGATGTGTCTGCTGCTGACCAGGGAAAGGCTTCCCAGTACAGCAAATTGAAGATTAGCACAAAATTGTGTTATGAGGAACATGTACCTTCCAGATACACGAAGGAAATGTCACTTCAGCCTCCTCTCCTTGCCAGCCCCACAGTTTCCCACCTCTAAAGCTGATGTGAGTTATCACCTGGCTTTTGGGTGGCTCTACACAGGCACTGCAATAAGATTGAATTCCTTGTTTCCTAAAGTGGTTTGGGGGGAGGAAGACATCCCTACATCTGAAATTGTTGTGGGCATACCTTGTGCAAACCCATCTGCTCTAATGCTTTTAGCTGGGTGGCATCTCAGTGGGTGAAGGAAAGCAATACCACAGAAAGCAAGAACACCACAGGTTATTTATTTCTAAGATAGTAGCCATAAGATGACAATATCTAGTTCTGTTGTGTTAGAAGAAAATAAAAACGGCCATGGGAAAGATGCTTGGTCACAGCCCAAGTTGCCTCATAGCTGTTTCTTCAAGCTTTCACAGCCTCCAAAATGCCCCTAAGGGTCCTGGGCAGGCACAAAAGTGCACAAGGAATCAGTATCTTCATTAAGTATCAGTTAAAAAAGGAGTGGGAGATCTATGGAGACTTGTGTGTTCCAACAAGTGTCTGTTTCTCCCTGATTTTCTTTCTGCATAAGTGGGCTGAGATGCTTCGTGCATAAATGAAGTGTTCCCAGCAGACAACTGGAAGTTTGAACTTCAGTAAATTCAAGAGAAAGTGTAATTATTGTAGGAAAGGCTGTTCTTGTGCTATTACAGCTGCTAAACAGGCAGTGAATTGCCCTGTGTCCACAAAAGGCTGGGCTGGAAGCATCATTTTGTGTATTTCCCAAATCAATTGCAAAGCTCATTTCAATAGCTGGTATTGTAAATTATCAAAATGAAAGGACCTCTTAGCAAGTTATTTTCATGTAATTAAAGTTCAGAGTGACCCTGAGGCTTGTCTTTGCTAAACAGCAAGGAATGCAGCACAGGAGTAAACTCTGTACTGAAATGAAATGAGCAGTGCCCTTCTGTGACCTTTGGGAGTACCTTAATGCAATCCTTTACCTACTAATGCACTGCAGATGGGCTCAGAAAGTCCTTCTCCTCTCTTTGCCTGTGCAAGAAGAACTCCAATAAGGGGTTTAATATTTTTTTAATGTACTATTAAACCTAAATTGATTTTGCCTGGGAGAAAAAGTAGGGAAATGTAAGTGGCCTGAGGCGATCCCCCTCATCACCTCCCCATTACACATCACAGCCTCTCTGCAGGTGGCTGCTAAGACAGAACGACATAAAAAGGTTCTGACCACGCTGGTGGGGATGCACCCCACTGGTTTCCATCCAAACCTGGGCTGTCCTGTGGTACAAATGGCTGTTTTGCAGAGCCAAGTGCCTCCTCAGCATCTAAGCAAGGCTGTCGAAGCATTACATCTTTTTTTTTTTTTATCTGATAGCAGCATCAGAAACACCCCCTATATATATAATGGAAGTTATTTGTGGCACATCTCCCAGGTAAAAGGCTGGGCTGGTTTGTGCAATCAGGCACAACACCAATTTCTCACTGATAGGTGAGGTTGTCTGAGGGAGAGGCATGCGGGAGAGATTTAAGCAGCCAGCAAGGCCCTCCACGTTAGAGGTGAAATTAAAGAACCTTCCTCAGAGATCTTACATTCTAAAAGTGAGATATATATATATATAAAATCTATGGTTGCATTTAGAATGTTTTGAACAGAATGTGTCTAAAATGTTTGTGTTGGGTCTTTCACTCCAAACCTGAAATTAAGTCTCTGGACCTCTGGCCTGCAGTGCTGGCTGTGCCATAGTATTTTATGCAGTCACCTTCAGGAGGATGAACGAGCCATGAAGCCTTCAGGAGCATGGAAAAAGGGCTTTTAGCAGGCTGGGTTGGGCAGTGAGCTCACAGCATCTCTTTGTGGCTATTCCCACCTCAGAGCCCTTTCCCTGACACTGAGGAACCCTTTAATTAAAAGACACACAGTTCCTCACTCACAACTCTTACATATCTAAAATCAGGGCAGATTAACTCAGTGTAAACAAACTCCTTGCTAGCAACTTGGGATTTTGTTCCACTTTAGAAAAGTCTCCACTTCAAATGTGTTTGGCCCAACAAAGGGAATTAATTTCTGCCTGAAGAGTGCGTTGATGCTTTAGGTATCACCTGAGCAGCCTGTGGGTAGCGTGGCTGGCTGCACAAGCCTAGCCCTAGGGTGAAATTGTAATGCTTATAACATAGTATTTTTGTCATCCAGCAATTTCCATTTGTTCCTTCTTCATGTCTGGATTTATATTTTTACTGTATTCATATAGCTTTTGCTGCAGGGGATACAGTTATGTTAAAAAATTCATCCCTTTTTTATGCCAATATTCTGTTGATATTTTTTGTGGTATATTATTCACGCAATACTTTAAATCTGAATTTTGTTCCTACTCGAAGACCATGAACGTGGAAAGGCAGAGAGGCCTGCTCTTTTTTTTTCATTCCATTCAAGCCTTCCTGCCTACAAAGTGTGATGTGACTGACACCTGCCACGTGCTATTTGCTCTCTCGTGGCTCACCAGGGAAAAGGGCAGAGCACACAGCCTTTTATTCGGGGGCAGTGGGGGTTTTTTTTGAACAATATAGAGATTGTTGCAATGTGCAGAGGTTATGCAGAGCTATGGCAGGATCAGGAAGCTGTGCCTTGCAGTTGGAGCCCTGCCCTTGGAAAGTTTGCTGTTTCACACGTGCTTTTGCAGCACACATGGGCTTTTCTCAGCTCACCCTCCCTTTCTCTGCACTGCAGCTTGGTAAAAGAACTTCTGTTTCGCCAAGGAAGCCAAGCTGGCTACCGAGGTCTTCATCTCTGAACCTCAAAAATCAGAATCCCAGCGCAGATGTCATCAAGAGAAGGATTTAGATTCAGAGGTGGCTTTATATTGTAGAGCTGAGTAGAAGCGCAAAGAAGGACGAGATGTTTGGTGTAGCTCACCCTGCAGAGCTGATGCTGGGATGATGCTCCTGCAGCTTGGAATGCTGCATTACTGCAGGAAAAGGCTGCTGCAGGCTGTGCCTGACCCTGCTCATCACTGGTGTCAGAGAGGGGACAGCAAACGCTGCTGCCCAGCCTCTCACCACCTCTGTGCTCCACTCCTGCTCCTCATTTCCTCAGGCACATCTGGGTTTCGTGCCCAGCTTCAATTTTCCATGTAATTTAGCTCATCTCTCATTTACTGAGACTGGCTGTGGAGAGAGGTGGGAAAGGTCCACCCAAAGACCCACAGCCCAATGCTGGACCTGCCAGTGCTCATTTGGTGCCCCTGAACCCAGAACTGCTCTGGTAAGGTCTCTTCCTCCAGAGTGAACACCTGGCTCTGAGCACACCAGGGATACACTGCTAAATGAAGGTGTGCCCCAAAATGTGGGATCACTGCAGAGACAGCCGTGTGGCTCGGACAAATACAGCACCTGGCACTCTGCAAGGCTTTTAAATTCATTTTCTTGAGTCCTACAGTGCTTTGATAGGGGTGACCTTAAAACTTTTGATGGAGAGCTGTGTGGGTGCCTCCATGGGCTCCTAAGAAACGCTGGTGCTGTGCAGCCACAGCAAGCGCTGGCTTTTGGAATGTATGGATCAATAACACTGCATTTCCCTAAATCCCTCCATCCTGCCAGTGATGAAAGACACAGCGAGCAGCTCGCTGGTGGAACAAGTGATCCTATTTCCCCCTCTGCTGGAAAACCACGATATGACCTCCTGGCAGGAAAAGGATGAGATTCCAGCCATCCTCGCCCTTGCTCACGGGCGAGAGGTGGGAACTGGATCATCTTTAGCGTCCCTTCCAACCCAAATCATTCCAGAATTCTATGAGATGTGCAGGGAGCCAGGCTGGGGGGAATTGTCCTGGCCCTGCTGGGAGCAGAATAAGGCATTAAAACCAAATCCTTCCCTAGCACAAGGCTGTGTCCTGCTTTCCATTTCCCCCCATTTTTGGGGGTTTTGAGGTGGTTTTTTTCAGAGATTTCAGAGATTTTTTTCTACTGCCTTTTCCCAGTATTATCCCACGTGTGGGGCTGGCAGCTGTGACAAAGTAAAAGAAATTCTCAGATCATCCCCAGTCTAAAATATCTTGACACTGGGCAAATGTTATCACCAATTATGTCATGGGCTATACCTAAATCTTGTTATCTTCCAAAAATGAACAGATTGCCCCAAAATTTGTCTCACCTTCACCAGTCACCCTGCCCTACCTTTCTAAAAAGCTGAAATATTGAGAATAAAACATATTCCCAAGATCTGATGTTGTTCTTGGCTTCTAGTAGTCTTTCCGTAAAATCCAAAAAGGATAAAAAAATTAAAAAAAAATCTCAGATCTCTATAACAGAGTTAAATACAAACTCCACCAGTTCACTAAGTATCTGAAAAGAATAATTCAGGGAAAATAAGTCAGATGGATGCTGTGCTTGCAGCCCTCAGACTTATGTATCTACTGTAATAAATGCTTCACTGCAGGAAAATAAAACACCCAAGAAGTGACATTTAAAACTTTGAAACAGGCTGAAATGGCTTGTTCTGGGGAGGCTGTGCATGTGCAGGAAATCTTTGGGGCTCCTGCTCCCTGTAGTGGTGTTTGGGTTTATTCCCATTGGGGCTGTGCCTGGGAATTCCCATCCTGGGTTGGTGTCTCTGAGATGCAATCCCAGAGCAAACCCCAACCAAGCTCCTGCCTGAAAGAGGGGTCACTCTGTTTTGCTGGGACACCCGAAAAAAGATTTGGCTTCCACTTGTGCAATGTTTGATGTTCACAGCACCGCGGCTGCCCCATGCAGTTGTTGTAGCTCAGTGATTTATGGCAGCCCTGGTGGGGCTGGTGGGGTCCCACAGGGCTAGCACAAACAAAATGCATGTTTTAAAGAAGCTTTTGGCATTTTACCTTAATTTTAGAGTGCATATAGAGGAATCTAGCCTGTCCTTTTCCTGAGGACTGCAGCTCTGAAGTCAGAACCTCCTGATTCTCCAACAGTGCTTTAATTCATGGTCTGTGTTCACACCACTGGGCGGGTCATAAATCCTCCCCAGCTACCTGTACACAAAGCTGGCATTGATTCCCATCCTGCTGCGACTCCAGCACTGGCCTGGGAGGCTTCCCTGCCAGCTTCCAGCTCAGCAGGATCCCCCTTTCTTCTCCAAGACCTCCAGGCAGCAGCAGGGCTTTTCATGTGGTGAGGAACCAGGCTCATGCTTCGAGTCATGTCTCTGAGAAATAAGCCTCTTTTTTTTTTCCTCAGTTTCTCTTCCTGTTATTTTTCAGCTCCCCTCACATTTGGCTCTGGAAAGCAGAGTCAGTTCCTGAAGGAATTAGGGATGCTTGAGATGAGGATTTGCCCAGTGCCCATGAACAGAGGGGGTTAGGACAGAGGGGAATGGCTGCAAACTGGAAGAGGGCAGGTTTATTAGGGCAGATATTGGGGAAAAAAAAATCTTTCCTGTAAAGTGGTGAGGCCCTGGCACAGGGTGCCCAGAGGAGCTGTGGCTGCCCCATCCCTGGAAGTATTCAAGGCCAGCTGGACAGGAGTAACCTGGGCCAGTGGAAATTGTCCCTGCCCATGGCAGGGGGTTGGAATTGGACGATTTTTATGGTCTCCTCATGGTTTCTTTTCCAGGGATCTTGTTGGGGATCTACAGGAGAAGGGCTGAGTCTTGATGTGTGGGATTAGGGTCAGCTCATGAGTCCTGCTCAGGCTGCCTGTGGCCTCCTGCCCTCCCAAGCCCCATCAGGAGCCACCTCTGAATGCCACCAGCATCCAGCTGTCCCTGCTCCAAGCAAAACGCCAAGCACTCCTGAAGAGAGAGATGAAATAATATTTGACCAGTTTCACAGAGGGAAAAAGGAAGTCCTGGGGCTCTGAGCTCTCTTCTTGCCAAGCTAACCAGCCTTGCTTTTCCTGGGAGACATGCACTGTAAAAACACAGGCTCAGTGTTTGGACAGATATTTTCAGTCTGTTCTCCAGGGCAGAAATACCCAGTGATAGGAGAAGTCTTGTTTGACCTTATTTGACTGGCCTGTCCTTAGGACCCTGAGGAAGAAGCTCTCCACGGAGAGGAGCTGCCTCACCAGGGAGTGTGTGTGAGCTGCAGCAAGGGTGGCTGGTTTTGCTGGGCTCTGCTGTTCAGAGATGAAGGAAACACTTGGTTCCCCTGGGGGAATGTCTGCTTTGATCACTCTGAGGTCTCTGGCATCACATGGTGCAGGCTTTGGTACAGAAGGGTGGGTGTCACCTAAGGGGAGACCTAAAATTTGGGGTAAGAATTACGGCTGGACACTGAGGGGCTCCTCATCTCTCCTCAGTTTTGCTTGGCCCAGGTGTGAGAAGGGACCTGAGAACACATTGCAGGGGTTGGAATTGGACAGTCTCTTCTTACCCAAACCACTCTAAGATTCTACAAACTCACATGGACATTATATGGAAACAGGGTGTTGTGAGAGCACCCATGCTGAGGGCAAGAGCCATTCTTTCCCTCAAAAAGCAAACCAAACCTGATTTCTCCCTTTCCCATCCCTTTCCCATCCCAAGCCTGGTGTGGTGCTGATGTTTGGAGTTCAGGGAGCCGTGGGCCAGGTCAGGTGATGCCTTCTGGAGGCTGGGCTGGAACAGAGACCAGACAGAGCAAGAGGATGAAGCAGGGATTTATTAAAAAGCCTCAATGGGCATACCTGGGCTGCACAAGAGCCCAGCTGGGGCATACCCAAGGTGAACCCAAAATAGGCACAAAATGGACACCTGATCACGAGGTCTCACACTTTTATAAATTCTGGTCCATTAGCATATTGGAGTTAAGTGTCCAAATACACCTTCAGGTTATGAAGTTCAATCCTCCTTGTTTTGTCTTCTTACTTCACTGTTGTTTTCATTCTTGGGCCTGAAAGTTGTCCTTGGTATCAAACTAGAGAAGGAATTGTTTTGTCTCCCTGCTCTGTAAAGAGAACTCAGTAGCACTGAACATGAAACCTAAACCTACCCACCAAAACAGCACAGAATCTAAAAAAATATAAAAGCCAAAACTTGAGGCATCGCAGGGACAGCTGGGCAGGCTCAGCCCGGCCCAGGTGAGGCTCTCCCCGCCCCGGGGGCAGACCCAGCCCCAGCCCAGGTGTGTTCAGGGCTCGCCCCGCCTCGCCGCAGGACGGGCACCGGAGCGGGAGCGGCTGTGCCGGACGGGGCACCCGGGCTGTGCTGGGCTGGAGCCGGCCTGGAGCAGCGAGGGATGGACCTGGTAACTGCTGGGGCTCTGGCTCTTCTCACCTGGCCCGGGGGAAGGGTTTCTGCCGGGTTTTCTGCTCGGGGCTGTTCTCTCCATGGAGTACCCGGAGCGCTTTATCCCGGCAGTGATGCGCGCTGTCACCGCCGCTCCTGCCCTGCGCGCAGACCGCACAGATATCGCTTTGCTGCCCCAAAACAGGGGGCTCCCGGCGCCTGCTTGCTTCCCCTCTCACTCTGACACGAGCTGCAGTTGTGCCTCTTAATGTAAGAGAAAGTCGAGCTGGGGGTTATTTATTTCTTTATTTTGGGAGAAGCCGGCGGGTTAATGAGTCGATGGTATCTGCAGCGCGCTCTCCTCAGCCTGCCAGGGGTGCCTGGGCTCAGCTCCAGCAGTCCCACGCCAGGGCAGAGGGCAGCACAGATTAAACATTTACCCACCGCAGCTCCCTTGGGAATCGAGATAAAGAATGGAGTAAACCAGAAAAATTCCAGGAGGGGAACAGGCAGTGCTTCCTCTCGGCTGTCCAGAGTGACACGTCTTGAATGGGGTTTATCTTCCTGTGTTGGTTCATTTTAGGAAAGCAACTTCAGGAAACTAACCAGAATTAGTTCAATTTCATTAATTGGTTGAGAAGAGAAGGTTTTGGAGTGGCCTCATTGCAGCATTTCTGTACCTGAAGGGGCTGTAGGGGAGCTGGAAAGAGGCTTTTGACAAAGCCCTGGAATGACAGGATAAGGGGGAATGGATTCAGACTGAAAGGGGGCAGGGTTAGATCAGATATTAGGAAGAAATTCTTCACTTAGAGGATGGGGAGGCCCTGGCACAGGTTGCTCAGAGAAGCTGGGGCTGCCCCATCCCTCTAAGTGTCCAAGGCCACATTGGATGGGGCTATGAGCAGCCTGGTCAGTGTCCCAGCTCATGGCAGGGGGTTGGAACAAGCTGATCTTTAAAGTCTGCTGCAATCCAAACCATTCTGGGATTCTGTAACTCAGATTGCTTTTGGTTAGTCCAAGGTATCAGCACAAACCTCCTGCTGGTGCTCCTTTAAAAGGTGCCCTTATCATGGACTTCAGCTGAGCTCTATTCTGCTTCCTAGATTGAGCTTGATGTTAGAAGAGCATTTTATTTATAGGGAGAAAATATGGAAAGTTTTGTTGCCCCTGATTCTGTGATGCTTCTGTCCCCTGACTCCTTAATGCTCCCAGCTTTCCGGCCAGTGGAAGTTTGTTTCCTTTTTTCTCTCTTCCCTTCTCATCTTGAGTGGGCTTTTGCCAAATGTGGTATTATTCACAGTCAATTATTTGGCCAGATGTAGCTGTAATACACATTGTGAGCTTTTGGCAGGCTGTTAAATTTATGAGTGTATTCTCCCTGCCTGTCAGCTGGTCTGATTTTCAGGGGACCCCAGCCCTCCCTGTGTGTCCTGCCTGTGACCTGCCCAGCACTGCCTTGAGGCTGAGCATCTCCCTGGGCCAGCTGAAGGTGTGTGGATAGAACAGGAGAGCTGCTTGGATGCGTCTGTGGTTTGAAACCATCCCAGCTCTGATGGAGAATCATCCCTGCAGAGACCAGAACTCACTGCACCTTGGCGTGGCTAAGCTCAGCCCTGTGCAAGGCATTTGCAGGAGCTTTTTGGGGAGGGATGGATTGCCCAGCTGGGTGTGGGTGTGCAGGGGGTGGCCGTGGGGTGCAATTTAACCCCATCCACCCCAGCAGTTCTCTGTATTTGGCTGGGGGCTGCCCTTGCCCCTCCTTCCCATGAGCATCCCATCAGGCTGCGCTCTGGGGGAACCATATCCTAGGGAGGGGCTCTGAGAGTGCCTTGAGCACAGATAATCTCCCTCTTAATTAGGAAAATCTGTTGTTTCAAGGCAAGGAGAATAACATTTTGAGGTGGGACAAGGAAAGCTCGTCTCCATCGCACTTTAATTAAACTCAGTGCCAAGCTCGTGACTGTCACAGCCCATTTCTGTCACAGCCAGTACCAGGGAGAGGCCTGACCAAAAACCCCGTGTCTGCCTCACCTGGGGCACACTGAGACAAGCAGGTACTGTTTCCTCTCTCTTCTCTTTGTCTCTGGGGAGATGCTGATGAGGAACAGTTGGCTCCAATAACAAAAATCAGCAAGGGGAGGTAAACAACGCTGAACTCTTCAGCTGCTGCTGCCACACGTGCAACAGCCCCCTGCAATTGCATTAGGGCACCTCACTGCTTTATTTCCTGTCTGGCATCGCGGGAAGGATCGGGTGCATGGGAGATTTTTAAATTTTTTTCCCCCAAAATGTGATTCATCCTCCGTGTGCCTCTGGAAGCTCCCATGGCTCGCCTCTAGATTAGCCTGTCTGGGCAGCTCACACAGCATCAGGCTGCTGACCACTAATATGAAATATAATTGGAGCAATTCAAACCTCTCCCCCAAGGGCTGGTTCTTTACATCATGTACTACCCTGTGAAAGTAATAAAGTCAGTGAAAGGGGTTATTCAAGAGAAATTGTCAGTGTTTAATAAATCGTGCAATTAAATGCAATAAAACCTCAGTATGCTATTCATCTGCTCTGTCTTAACACTTAAGGCTGGGGCTTTTTTCAGAATAACGAAGTTCTGTCCTAGATAATTTTTTCCAATTTCCTCATTAGACAGGTTCTCGTGAAGCCTTGCACTGAACTAAGCTGCCAGAGCAGAGCACCTAATGTAATCATGGCATATAAAAAGTTATAGAGCAGTTCAAGGACTTAAGTAGCTCATAAATTTTTCTTCATATTTTCTCCCTAGTTCAGTTCAGGGCTGAATTTAAGCCATGGCACTGCAGGCAAAAAACTGTGGTCCCTTTTCTCCAGCGTGGGATGGTGGGAAGCAGGGGAGTGAGGGACTGAAACAAAGTGTTCTTTAAGTGCCCTTTTAAACTGCACTGTCACTGATTTGCTCCTTTTCTTCAAGAACCTGGGGTCTGGTGGCTGTGTGGGAGAGGAATTGTGTATCATGGCCAGTATCCATCACCTGCACTGGGAGATGCTCTTGATGTCTCTGTGTGCCACGTGTTTGGGTTATGTGTGCTCTGCTTCCTGGAGTGGCATTAAAGGCAAGGGAGAAGCATCCAAAGAGCCTTGAGGACCCTGAGCAGAACCAGCAGCATGGAGGAAGAGCATTTTGTCCCAGGGGTCATTAGGAGTGCAGCACCAAGGAGGATATTTAGTGTTTCTCCTCTCATGGTAGAGTTTTCTCAAGGAGGATGGGGATGGACTGGGAGTCTCCAGAGCAGCACTGGCCTCTCCCCTGTTTGGTGCTTGTGTACTGAAAATAAAGTGCAGCTTTCATACCCAGCAGGTGCATAAACAGCACTGCAGCACCTCTGCCAGGAAAGCTCTAACATTCGATTCAGTGTTTGCCAGATCCTCCCGAGGGAAATTCTCCATTACTGGGTGACATTGGGGAGAAGGAGGCATTTCCCCTGGCCACACTGCTCCTGCTTGGTTTCTGTGCTGTGCTCCTGCATTTTCCCCGTTTTCAGCTTTTTTGTCTTCACCAGCAGTGATTTGTGAGCCTTTGGAGGATCCTTTGAAAGAGCAAATTCTCCTCCACTGCTTTTAAATTTTCACCAGGTTTGGCATATCCTTGGTGACCAAGGTTGAGTGTGCAGCCTGTTTCTCTCTGAAAACAGTGTGGTTATTTAAATTATCTGTTGCCACCTCTGTAAGCAGCTGTTCTGTGCTCTCCTCTCTCCCCTCACCCAGGAAGGTGTGACTGATTTCAAAGCCATCCGAGCAAAGTTTCAGAATGGCTCCAACTTGGCCAACAAGCTGGGCCAGAAACCTCCCACGGAGATCTCCCCCAAGCCTGGCTCTGCAGGGAACACCACATCCAGCCCTCTGCTCCTGACTAAGAGAGAGGTGAAAGTGCCAAAAGCTGCCCATCCCACCTCCCAGCCCCCTGTGCTCACCCAGCACAGCCCTTTGGCACGGCCTCAGGAGCAGACAGGACACAGCAAAGAGCACAAGGGCAGCCTCTCGGAGAAAGAGCTGAGTTCTCCCAAGAGCAGCTCAGAAAAGCCTCTCCTGTCCTCTGGCACCGACCAGCAAGGACCAAGCCAAACAACTCCAGAGGACTCTCAGCTCACAGATTCTTTCCAGCATGTCCTACAGATCTGGGAAGAGACTTTATCCCGCCAGGAGAAAACAAGTCCACGAATCCCAACCCAGCGGGCGGCAAACTCAGCTCCTGCTTCATCAGGCAGGATGCCACCCTCTGGGAGCTCCCCCGTGCTGGACTGGCGTGCCCAGAGGAAGGATGCTCTGCATGGCAGTGGGGTAGCCCTTCCTCAGGCTCCCAGAGGACACAGGAGCTCTGTTGGAGCGGGTGCTGAGGGTGTGGTGGCATCTGCGTTCTGCCAGTCGGGTTATCGTGCACCAAGAGAGCCACCTCAGCCCCAGAAAGGTATGGTGAGGTGTATTTCTAGCACTGAATATAGAAATAAAGGAGTATATAGATGATCTGGAGGTGCAGGATACAGCAGCAGGAGAGAAAAGCCCTTAAGGGTTGAGACCCTCAGACAAGAGGTCAGACTGGCCCATTGGAATGCTCTGTTCTTGCTCTGGAGGTCCTGGAGATAAAAAATGAGTCTCAAACTGCTGCTCCACTTGGGAAAGGGGAGAATTCCCCATATCCAACATTTTTTTTATAAACGCTCTAAGAAATTGCCCACATTTTGAGAGTAGGATGAACACTGAGGACAGGAGACTATGTTAGTTTTGGTGAGCTTTGGCCATTTGCAATCCAGAGGCAAACGTGGCTTCACACAGATGTGAAAGGCTTGGCTGGTCTGCAAAGACAGTTTAATTCTAATTAAAAGAGCTTAAACCTGAATCCCTCCCCACCCCACACCCTCCCAGCTTTGCAAAAGATCGTATTTAAGATCTGAGTATATATTTCTTAGAGAAACTGGTGCTGGGAAACTCAGAGGCTGTGAAGTTCCCCTTGCTGACGTGACTGGGTGACAGGGCACTGAAAACCTTAAGTCTTTGTTTACCCTGGAAAGCCACCTCACCTGGGCTGAGCACTGCAAAGAGCCATGGCCCTAAATCCTGGTGGATTAAACTGTTATCAGCACAGAAAATTGGGCTGGTGTTTCATAATCCAGAGGAAGGGAGCTGTCAAGAGCTGGGACCCCAACATGGTTCACGTGGTAAAAATCTGTAAAAACGGTATTTCCATTTTTTTCTGCCATTCTGGTAGCGTGCTGAGGGACCTGCTGTGTGATGGGGACACTGAAACTGGGAGGGGGCAGAGCCAGTTAGAAATGTCAGTGTAACAACTAATGATCTACACAGATTTTTGCTTAAATCAGAGCTAATTTCTGCCTGTCCTTGTGCTTCTCTGGGGCAGAATTGGAACCTCCCTTTTGCCAGCCTGGAGCAGGAAAATGGTCTTACAGCCCTGGGAGGAAGTGGCCAAGGATTAAACCTCTCCCTTCAGCTGCATCCCTGGGTCCTGCCCCTGTGAAGCCTCCAAGACCCCCAAAGGTTGATCTCAGTGCTTTCCAAAGCACTACGCCTTTGGTCCTCAGAGGAAATGAAACAAGTAAGAGATATTCAGTCTTTTTCTTTCCCCCCAGATCTGTTCTATAGAAAATGAATTAAAATGTGCAGTTTATTGACATCTGCAGGGCTGCGATTTCCAGCACGCAGAAATCAGACATTGTTACTTGTTTATAACTTCTTCCTCGAACATTAATAAGAGCCCAGCAGTTTCAGTGGGGCCGATTTTTGCTCTTAATCTGGAAAAGGGATCTGGTTTTCCAGGCTGGACGCCATCCCATGCTCAGAAACCCGCTTCCCTCCCAACTGCAGCGTGCTGAGAGCAGTTTACAGCTGGGCTGTAAAAGCAGCAGCAGCTGCCTGTGAGCTGGGCTGATCTTTATCACTCCTCTTCAATGGGAAATGCCTCAGCTCTGGAACACACAACTGTGGGAAGGCACAATAAAATTGTTAGAAAATAGTCTGCTAATCCCCCCCCCACTTGTGTTTTAAATACAACAGAGGGCAATGTCGTTAAGCGTTCCGACAGCAAGAAATGCAAAAGTTCAGTTTCCCATAATAAAACCCTATTGATGTTGCATAATAGAATATTCTGGACCACTTATTAAGCTGCTGAGTGGTGTTTCTTTATAGTTACAGCCTTAATTATAGCCAGATCTTCAGGCACGACTTTTGATGAATTCAAAGGGATCTGCTTTTTTAAGAAGGGCTCTGCTAAAGTTTTTTGGCTTTACAGTGCCAGTGTTTCTAGCCTGCTTGCCTTTTCTAAATATATCAGTCTGATGGGGGGATCTAGTTACATTTCCATGCCATCACCTCTGTGCCCTCCCAATATAATCTATCTCTAGAAAGCCTGAGGTCGTTGCCTGGAGATGTGAAATGATAATGACACATTACCAGAGGCACGTCCCCAGTTTCTGCTGGCAGTCCTGTGTCACGCCTGCCTCTGTGTGCAGCGAGGAAGGGCTGTCCCTGTCACACCTCCCCTGGGCTTGCCTTCCAACACTAATCCTCTGTGTCTTTGTGTGCAGCTGCTGGAGAAGAGGATTACCTGACCCCTGAAAGGTGAGCCTGGGGAGAGGCGAGGTGTGGCTCGCAGGTGATGGGAACATCCCCGTCCCATTTCCCCCTCAGCCTGGAGGGAATGTCCCACTCCTGGGCTAAAACTTATTTATTAAAACATCTGACTCCAAATTTATAGTATTTCCGCTCAGACCAGGGATTGGAGAAGAAGGTTGACACCTCTCCCATCCCGTTGGTCAAGGCAACTGCCCATCAGTTGTTCTTCACACCAAGAGAAAGTGTGGAAACAACCTCGTCGTATCAAAAACATACTTCTGATAATAACAGCCGTGTGTGTGAGAAAGAACTAAGAAAAACATCAAGTTAGAAAGTGCCTCAGAAAACTTGCAAAAAGGGCAACAGGCAGGTTGGATTGGATCCTGAGCAACCGGGCCTAGTGGAGGGTGTCCCTGCTTGTGGGAGAGGCAGGGTTTGGATCTGGATCTTTAAGGTTCCTTCCAGCCCAACCCATTCTGGGATTCTGTGATTGTGTGAACCTACGTGGCAAGCTCAAAGCTGGATGGAATGACCCTCTCCTAATGGAGAAAACTTCACCCCTCTTTTCTCTTGGGGCTCTTAAAACCTCATGGAGAGCCCTATCCACGAGCCTTTAGGTCTGGTTTAGCTGCTGGCAAGTGGAGCACTGCCACTGCTTTAGTTGCACAGTCATCACCCCCCCATGTGTGTTTTTTTGCTTCCTGTTTGCTGTGTATTCAAGTTATTCAGGTTTTGTGTTTTTGGAAAAGAAATGCTTTTGAAAACTGTTGCTGAAACAAAGCCCTGGCATAGCCAGCAGGTGTTGGGGGTTTCTTTGCCAGCAGCAAAGGAATTTGTATTCCTGCACGATTCTCTGTGATCCTGTGTCTGTGCAGCCAGCACAACCAGGGCACAGGAGCCACTGCCCTCCCTCACCATCCCAGCCCTTCAGCTGCCTCCACATGCTGAAGTGAGGTTTTTATTGAGGGGTGGTCCAAAATCAAAAATCTTGCCGACAAGATTCTTTTGTATGCAAGGAGATCCCAACTTTTTCTGGTCTCTGACTTGTCATGAGTGGTTGTGCAGCAGCTTGTAGTTTGTACAACAAGAACAGCAAAAGTGGAGGATAATATTCATACACATGTTTTTTTTTTGTAGTTGTGAAAAGGGGAAATGGAGCAGCTGAACCAAAGCAAAGAGAGGGGAATTCTTAAAATACTTTCTGTGCCCGAACAACTCCTCCAGCTGTCGATAGCAAGTTGTTCTTGACATCATGAGGTGCTCCTGGCAGGTTAACTTTTAACCTGTACTTCTCAGAAGAGAACTGGTCAAAAAATGACCTCCTCCAAAGCTGTTGTGCACTGCCAGAAGCTGTTCTAGCAGTGTAATGCAGCAGGATTAGCTGTCTTGCTCCAACACTTGCGATATGGTCTTTACAGTAGGACACTTGTTAAATATTAACTGTGTGATAACAGGGGAAATTAATTAAAAAACTCTGGCAAAATAACAACAGTTTGGGGAATTCCCCTCCTCGAAGCCTCACCTGGAATGAAGTCTGGTCTCTTAGAGACCCTGACACAGTTTCTTAGTGCTGACCGTTCTTGAGCTCTGATTGCTGGCGTGGGGATAAACTGTGGGACCAGCACGGCAGTGTCCCCAGTGCTGGGGGGCTGCAGGGGACACCAGGGGGCTGGGACAGCAGCACAGCCTTCTGCTTGACTGCAGGGCTTGTTTCTTTCTCTGATTTCACTGCTGTCAAAGTGCACCTTGAGTTTCTTGTTGCTCGTGTTCTGGTTTGCCCTGAGTTGAAGCTGAGTTGTGACAGAGGGGTGATTCCAGGAAAAGCACACCCTGCCTGAGGTTTTCTTACACACTTGCAGTTAGAAGAAGGGAGTTCCTGCTAGAATTCTTCCTGGTGCTCTTTCCCCACCTTACCCTGTCCCCCACGTGTGTTACAAGCTGCGTCTTGTGCTTTGCTGTTTCCTGGTACGTTCCTAAAACGCCAAAAAACTCCACCGCTGTGGGCGGAGGGGAAGCCTGGTGGATTCACCTGGGCAATTCAGGAATGCTGGGTTTTCCCCCTGCATCTCCTCCCGAGCAGAACTAAGGTGAATTTCTGGAGGAGGGAAGGAAAAAGGAGAACGGGGAGATGGGAACTGGGCTGGGGTGTGATGCTGGGGCTGTGGTGCTGTCCCTCCTCCTGTGGCTGGCACGTGCCACTCGGGTGTTGGCATGGAGTGGGTGGCTTCATAAGCTCAGGAGCAAGACCTTTAAATGTCCCCTCTGCTATCTCTGCTTTCCCTTTTGTTCCCTTCCAGGAGAAGCCACGTGCCCAGCAGTGCAACTGGGAATTGTTATCAAAGTACCTGAGCAGGCTTGAAAAACGCTGCGCTCCGATTTCCTTGGGTTTTTTTGGTTTTGGTTTTTTTTTTTTTTGGTCCGTTTCTACTTGAGGGATTGCTGTAGGCAGGAGACTCTAACCCTGCTAGGAAGTCTCCTGATGGGCTTTGAGCCCTCTAAATGCAGCCTGGCCTCCCAAAGGACAAGCAGTGGGAGCGTGGAGTCAGGGGGGAAAGATTGAGCTGAGCCCTGCATCTGCCACAGGTCTCCTCTCCCTCCCAGGAATTCCTGATTTCTCTTTGCTTTTTTGTAGGCTCACTATCAAAGCTCTTGATTTCCTTGTCCTTAAGATGAATTTTTTTTTTTCATACAACTAAAAGAGACAGGAAAAAAAAAAACTTTTCTCTCTTTTTCATCTTCTCAGTGCTCGACTTGAAGAGCAGAATAATTATGAAGAAACCCCAATGTACCTGAATCAGTCTGGGGACGCCACAACCTTGTGTGTCATTGAAGGTACTTTGAAAGGCAGGACTGTGAGGTGAATTATGTGCTAGCTGGAAAAAAAAACCCTTTAAAATAGGAAATAATAGAGTTTCTTGTTGAGAAAAGCAGCTGCGCAGTGGTCTGGGAGAACAAGTATGACTGTCCTATACCCCTTTACAGTGCAAGAACTCTGGGGCAATGACCAAAAAAAGTTAAAATTTTGGGGGTAAAATGATGCTTATAGTAACACTCAGTGGGGAATATCATGAGACACTACCCATGTAGAGGAGAATAAAAAGAAGGTAGTGAGGCAAACCCCAACATCTTCTTGGGAAGAGAAGAGCACAGACTAGAAGACTTTTTCAGGTCCACCAATATTTTTTCCCAGTATAATTTTCTCTATCAAAGGTGCCACAGCTCTGCTTTTACAATTTCTAGTGTTGCCTCTTTTGAGGAGGTTATTTCTGCCACGTGCACGGATTTTGTCTCCCAGTGGGAAAGGAACATCTCCCTTGGGGAGATTGCCTGGGATTTCATGGATCCCTGAAAACTCTGGTCAGTCAGGCTTGGTGCTGCAGCCCCCACCAGGTAAATCAATGCTTGTAGTAGTCCAATTATCTGGGCTAAACTTTCATTACAAATGCTCAAATAGCAGAGGGAAGGAGCTGCAGGACATAGTGAATTTGTTCCTGGATTCTGAGCATCCCAACTGAAGCTAAGTTTTGCACCTAAAAATGTAGTGACTTTAACATGGACAAAAAATTAATATCTATTCATAAATTTCTTTCCTAGTAGCTAAGGCAGAGCTTCAAAAACACAAGGTAAGTGTCTTGAAAAATACCTTGAAAAATACTTCTAATACCTAATTTCTCTGTGTGTTGTCTGTGAAGACTCGCAAAAAATAAATAAGAAATTGCAGAGGGGACACAAAAACTTAAGAGATTCCCAAACATACGTGTGGGAAGAGTCAGTTCCCTTGACTTCCACTGCAGAAATGTAGGGAAGTGATAACCCCAGCTGGGTGGATGTCCTGCAGGGAATGCAGGATCCTGCGTGGCACAGGGCAGGAATTGCTGAAGCTGTTCTGGAGAAGCCCTGCGTGGCTGAGCTCAGCTGGGAGCTCACCTCACCTCGTGCCAGGAGATGTTCCTGTCCTGGCTATCAGCTCTGGCCCAGCTGAAACTGGGGAAAACACTCTTTATAAAATGTCAAACTCCACTTTCAAGCCCTGGCCTGCAGCTTCCCAAGCATATTTATCTCTGTGTGATTTGCAGAGAAATTCTCTGGCTTGGCTGGAGTCTCATTGTATGGCAGGCTGGGAAATCTTCCTTTAAATTTAAAAAACTTCCTCCTCCTGCTCTGCAAGCTCTCCTTTCTGTAATAGCTTCCATGCTGACCAGTAGCTTTGCTGGTCCAACCCTAGCACTGTTTTATTATCCCTGTATAGTTTGTCAATATGTGTATTCCCTGTCCTGCAAAGCAGATGAAATATCCTTGTCTGATGACTATTCCAAACATAAAATACTTCTGGGCTTTCTAAAGAAATATTTCTTTAAATGCTGGTTGACAGTTGAGGCCTTGCATGAAAGCTTGACTGCTGAGAAAAGCTCAGTGGCTGAAGGCTTTCCTCTTCTTTATTCTAGAAACAGAAGATTTTTCCATTTGCCAAATCCAGGTAATTTCCTTTCCTCTCTCTCAAACAACTTCTAGCCCCACGACTGATTCAGGTTAGGAATTGAATATTGTAACACTCAGTAAATAGAAAGAAATGTCATATATTTCTTGACCAAGACAGCATAGATGATGCTTTTCTATGCCAGCACTCATGGTTTCTAAGATTGTTTTCATTCTAAAGCATATCTGGAGGGGAAATTATAAAAAATTACGCTGTCTATTCTTACTGAAACCTGAACAGTGTAAATAGGGAGAGTTATGAGGCTCTCAAACTGGGGCAGCTCGTTCTAGATCCAAGGCAAGGCAAGTTTCTTTCTGAATTTCACCCTATAAATGTCACACTTGGAGCTCCTTGTGGTGTGTATTTATGGTCACTGTCTGAAGGCTGGGTTTTTTGGTGATGATTGAAGAGCTGTGTGATTAAAAGGGGTCACTTTTGTGGGAAATGTTGTGATGCTGGGAAAAAGAATGTATCAAGTCCTGCATCCTTTGCTGTTTCTTCCTCCCTAAATCTCAATGCAGTGTGGCGAGAGGCACATCGTGTGACCCAAGTGCCACCACAAATGGATCTGTTTTGTCCTTTCCTGCTGTGAGGAAACAATCATATTAATTTGTCTCTCTTCCAAGAATGATTTGTAGTATTGAGTGACCACTGGCCTTTAGATTTGGATTTACTCTTATTTTACTGGTGGTCATTTGGATGTCTCCCTCATTCAGAGGGAAAATAAACTCCTGGTTTTGGCACTGTCACAAGGCAATGTGTTTGTGACTTTGCTGAAGTGTCTGTGTGCTGAGATTTGTCTCATTTCTGAACATTTCAGTCCAGAAAGAGCTCCAATAGAGGATGAAAAAGAGGGAAAACCAAGTCATGAAAGAACAAAACTGGAAGAGGACAACATTTTCGGGGTATTGTATCCTTGAGGTTAATTTTAATAATTATCATAGGATGTCTCTTCTCCTTCTGCCCTCCCTCTCTTTGGGAAGCAGTTGAAACTTGAGCCTTTAATCCCAGGGGATTTCCACCTTCTCTTTTCTTTGTCCATCACTCAACTGCTTCAGCCTGAAAGGCTGATGGGGAAGGATGTGAAACTCTTTTAAGTCCACAGACAATTGATATCCTTATAGACGTATAATAGAAATACCTATCAGAAATCAGTTTCTAAGGACTGCATTGACCAAACCAAACGTTTGATCCCAGACAGGTGGAAATGAGTACATGTCCCCCACCAGCCATGCCAAGGCAGAGGGCAGAGGTGGGCTGAAGGCTCTGCAGGGGAAGCAGGATGTGACCAGACCCCAAACTGCAACGTGTCCAACCCCACCAGGGCTGGGAAAAGACAGAGCAGAGAGCTGTGAGTATCTCATTGCACCACTGAGTGTTTCCTCAATCCCCAGCCCCATCTGCTGCCCAAATGTCTCTTCCATATGGGAAATAACGTTAAATTTGGATGCAGCTCTTGAACCAATTTAGTTAAACCGGGGCAAAAGGTTGCATGAGCGTTTGTATTCTGGTGTGAATCATTTATTTTGGCTGTGCAAATCGCTTCCTAGGTTGGTTAACCATCTGTGTAGCTCCGGCCGAGGTGTTTGTTTTTCTAGCAGATTGCCCTTATCCGTGAGAGCTGAAATCCATCTCCTCTGCTCCTTGTAATTTATGGAGTCTCAGGAAAGGGGCTGGGCTGAGGCTTGGGGCAGAAATGCAGGATGAGAGCCTGCAGTGTCCCTCTGTCTCCACTGAGATGGGTGGCAGCTCCTCGCTCCATCTCCTCAGGGTGCCAGGCTGGCTTTGGGCTCCAGGGACCTGGACACTCTGAGGCAGTGACCAGAGCTGCTGAGAGGCACCTCAGCTGCACAATTAAGCCAAATCACGTCCCCTCTGTAAGCACAATTTTGCAGCTTCAGCTATAAATGTTCATGGGTCCTATTCTGCCAAGGCTCTGGTGTGATGTGGCAGCATTTCAAAGATGAAAGAGAGAAAAGTAGCTCTGTTGGGCTCTGTGGACAGACCAGGAGTGTGAAGGAGAAAGTGTAAATTGACTGTGACCGTGGTTGTTTTTATTGGTGTGGTTCTCAGGTATTTCTTTTTCTTTTTATTATTATTATTTTAAATCACCTCATAATAATTTTCTGGTTTGGTTGGTGTCTGTTTCTGTAAAAGATCTTGCTGGTCTTGACCTTTGAGCAGCTGGAGGTAATTTCTGTTGGGATTTTTTTTTTCAAAGTACTCCTGGTGAGCCTCCTACTTCAACAGGGAGGCTGGTTTGGAGAATTGTTTGGTCCATCCCTGCCTGCTATTTTAATTCTCTGAATTTGGATGTTTAGCTGGATCATATTGAAGTGGAGCCTGTGTCCAGCAAGATCTACTGCATGAATCAGAATGGTTTGGGTTGCAGGGACCTAAAAGATCCTCTCATTCCACCCCCTGCCATGGGCAGGGACACCTTCCACCAGCTCAAGGTGCTTCAAGCCCTGCCCAGCCTGGCCCTGCACACTCCCCATGTTCATTTACAAACACTTTCTGCTTTTATTTGTATTTTGGCTGTATTTCTGCATTGCTCCAACTCTCTTAAATCAATTTTAAGGTTTTAACATTGCCACTTAAGGGTTCTTCAGTAATAATCTGTCTCTAACCTCACGAGGTGCAACTCCCAGGCTTGATTCCAGCCCTCAGTGAAATCCTTCTCAGAGGTGCTCATCCTCCTTGGGTTCTTTCCAAGATGTTGATTTACAGGTGTATTCCAATGGAGTGGTTCATTATTTGGGTCTTAACATTTCCACCAACCATGCCAAGCTTTCCTTCCAACCACTTCTCTGGAGATCCAAGAATAATCTCTTGGATGCCTTTAGGTGAGGAAGATTTGGGTCAGAGCTGCCACAATCGAAAAAAATCGACAGGCATTTTAAGCTTTTTAAACATAAAATATTTGTATGACTTTTAAAACTTTTGCAGCTAAAAACTTTGAAAATTGTTCACTTTTGTTTCTTTAAGTGTCTCGGAGCAGAGAATTCCCTGGAATGGAAAATATATCTGTAGGCTCTTAATTGTTGTGCTACTCCCACCAGCTGTCCTTTCTCTTGAGAAGTTCCTCAGCAAAGCTCCTAAAGCAAAGGTCCTTTCTCATTCCCAGGGCACAGTGTGGGTGCTAGTGCTCCAAAGCCAGAAGGAGCAGCCGTGGACCAAAACCCTTGGCAGTCTCTGCAGGCACCAGAGGACATCTACGATGACATTGAGGAGTTTCAGGACAGGCTGTGAGTGTTGACCTTGCAGTGCCTGTGTCTGTGAAATGCCATTTAAAATCTCTCCTGCAGCAAACCCCCTGTGTCACACTTGTGTCTTCCAGCAGCCACGGCTCAGATGCCTCAAGCTCCTTCACTTCAGGCAGCAGTAAGTGGGGAAGCTCAGACAGAAGCTGCTTTCAATTTGGGCTGGTCCCTGGGAGATGCTGGGAATGGTTTGGTTTCACTTCCAGCATCTACAGTGTCTCCTCCTGGCCGGGTTGCTCTGAATTCCCATTAAAACCAGTGGGGAGTTGTACACATGTCTAGCATGGAATTCATTTGAGCAGCCCCTGAAGCCTCTGTAAGAAGAAAATGTAAAAGGTCTGGGTGCAATTTGTCCAGCAAACCTCACCTTATTGCTACTGAACAGGGCTTGTCCTAATGGCATGCCTTGGGTTTAAGTTTCAGGAAACAGCTACGAGGAAACATATGAAGATGTTGAGATTGGGGGTGATAACCCAGCAAAACCAGAGTAAGTTGCAATTCCTTAGCCTGTATTTTGAAATTCTGACCATTCAGCCTTGATCTCACATGGCAAGTGCTGGCTGGAAGCCCTTCTGTTTTCCTGACTCAACTGCAGAAAAGTTGTTGTGTGGGTGGGTTTCTTCCCTTCTTCCTCCCTCCTTCCCCTTTGGCTGACACTCAGGGAGCAAAAAGTCATTACCAAAATTAAACCCCAAAGCAGTGAGGGGGATTTTTCTTCCTGTAACACCCTCCATCCTTTGGAACTCCTGCCCTCCCAGACCTCCTCCTGCACACAGGACAGTCTCTTCTCTTGGTTAAAACAGTTGCTGAGAATTGGCACCTTTTCTGTGTGTGCCAAAAGAGGTGATGCTCAAGGGACAAATTGTCCCCATAAAAATGGACAAAATGCTTGCATTTGAGATCACAGACAGCTGGAGAAGAACCTGATGTGCTGTAACTAACTTACAACCTGCCCTTTTTTATGTAGCCTCTCAAGATACTCGCTTCCACGGGGTGTGTTGTAAAACCAATGAGTTTTGCAGCCTCGGGTTTATGCATCGCCTGAGCTTCCCAAATGGATTAAGAGGTGTAACGTGAATTTTAGTTGTGTTTTGTGTGGTTCCCTACCCTCGTGCAGTAAAAAGTTGCCTTTGTAAGGAACAGAGACAGCCTTTGGTAAAGGCAAGTGTGGCACACAATTGCTTGGAGTGCATCTGGTGCCTCTCTCCCGAGGAGCAGTGTGGGAGGAATTATAAAGTGTTGCTTTACATTTGCTTTTCCCTTACGGATGGGAGGCCTGCTCTGGCCTGCATCTGCATCCCAGCCCAGCTTCCATGTGGATGTGGAGCCTGTGTGTGACAGAGAGGGAGCAAAAAGGGGAAAGCTGAACCCCTGGAGGTGACAGGATGGTTTTTCAAAGAAGGAAGTGTCATTCCTCTGCGAATTGTCCGTGGGAGTTGCGTGGTGGGGGTGCAGCAGCTTCTCCACCCAGAGGGAAGCGTGTTCCCAGATGGATCATGCACATCCCCACCCCCTGGGAAGCACATCTGGGCCTCCCCTTTGCCCCTCTGCACACGGGGGCAGAAATGAAACTCCCTTGCTGATTCACAAAGGGAGCAGTGCATCTTGCTGGGGCTGCAAAGGGATTTCAAGACCATTTGGGACCAAATTCACAGGTTTCAGAGGTCAGGGTCTTAATCCCCTCACCAGCCTTTCTGTGATCTCTCTATTGATCCCACGTGCAGGATTAAGTGTGCTGAGGCACATAAAGGGTTTTTAGTGGTCCTTGTGCAGGGGTAATGACCCCCAGGGGAGCATCTTGGTTGCTTGCAGGCACTTTACAAGAAAATTGCTGGGTAGATTTGCAACCCTTTGTAAACTTCAGGGAGGAGTGTGTGCCATGGACCATCCTCCTCCAGGGCACACACAGTAGAAATGTGTGATGCAGGGTGGCTCAGAAGGTGCCCCTGATGTCTCCTTTAATGGTCACTGCAATGCTTCTGGGTAATGCTGCCCTTTCCTCAGGAATTTTCACTCCAAAGAAACCTGCATCACCCTCTGGTTGTTGGGTCAGAGGAGAATAACTTCAATTAACACAGAAAAGTTTAAAGCTAAGGAAAGATATGAGCTTGGACTTCATAATCAAGCACCTTTTGCTGTGCTGGTGCTTATTCCACTGAGTCTATCATCCATAAGATGTTGTTAATGCTTAAATTCTTCTGAGCTGAGGTCCAGGCTCCTGCCCTTCCTTTCCCTGCCTCAGGATCTCTGCAGCTTCTTCTGCACCTCTTGTCTCTTTTAATTTAAAACCTGTTTCTCTTTTGGACAGAACAGAAAAACAAAAGAGATTTGGAAACCTGTTCAAGATGGAAAAGTTGAAGCTGAACAATTTCAGGCTCAAGGACAACCTAAGGTAAGAAAATGTGGGTGGTCCCATCCCTCCCCCCTTCAAACCTGAGCATTCCTCCTGGCAATTATTTGAGAGCAGGGGTAAGGAATACAGCCTTTTTTTTTTTTTTTTTTTTTAATATAGGCCGAAAGTGCTTATATAAATTCACTAGGAGCTGCTATGGCAGATGTGGCCAATGGTCCATCTGTGCAGCTTCTCCAGAATCTTTGACATCA
Source organism: Thryothorus ludovicianus (assembly GCA_013397245.1). NCBI lineage: Eukaryota > Metazoa > Chordata > Aves > Passeriformes > Certhiidae > Thryothorus > Thryothorus ludovicianus. The sequence goes on from VZTB01000285.1 coordinate 911,285, forward strand.
GGAATCTCTAGGAGCTGGTCCCACAACAGTTTCCAGGTTTTCATAGATGTTTCTGCTGCCTTCAATACCTTTCTGATGCCTCAGCATGACCCAAGGTGCACAAGGGAATGTAGAAAGGTGATACCTGCTGCCTTGAGCTGTGAGCCAGGATTAGGCACAGCTTTGCTGGTGTGGGGTTTTATTCCAAGTTCCATTCAGAGCCCAGCTGGCAAGGGCATCTTCTGAAGAGGTTTAACAGTAAATTTTCTTTCTAACAGGATAGACAACAATGTATAACTTCTTACAGGGCCTTTTTGGGTACTCTAGTATTCAAAACTGTCAATAAGTTTCCAGGGAAATTGCCTTTTCCTCAAGTGTGCAGAACCTGCAGAACCTGTCCTCCACTGCTGCCAGCGAGTGCCTCACCCTGTGCATGGTGCCTGAACTCCAGGAAAATGCTGCCTTTTCTTATTTCTTTAGAAATTCCAGGTTAAATCTTTCCCCTTTCCTCTTTTATGTCAGGAAGGGTTGTTTTCCTTACAAATCTTTTCTCATGAGATGCCTTGCAGTGGCTCCTTCAAATACAGATATCATTGTAGGGAAAACCCATCAGGTTTTGTGCCATTCTCCTGTCTCAAAGAACCCTTGAAGCTCCTGAATTCATCTTAGATTCCTATAGACATTGTCACCTTTGAATTCCTGGACAACCCCTGATGTTGGCAGACTTACAGGAAGGAATTACTACTGACTAAAAATTCCAACTATCCAGCAACCTTTGAGGGGTTTTTTTGTTATTTTGTTTTGGTTTTTTTATTACTTTGAGAAGGGCAGCAGGAATTTGGACTTTTCTTTGGATGCTGTGTAGATCTTTCCTGCTTGATGAACACATGGCTCTTATTGCTGCCAGGATGGAAACGGTTATTTAGCAAGGGATATAATTTTGGGAAATGCTGTTGGTACCATGGATCTCATGCACCTCGACCTGCCTCTGTCACTTCAGCATCACTGGCAGCTTTTGGGGGCTCCTCATGGCTTTTTGGGCATTGCTGATGTGCAGATTTTTTTCTAAAAGCCTTTTTTCTATCCACAGACTGGTTTCCATTTCTGTACCAAATTTAGGTAAGCACATACCTGTACCTGACTCCTGGGGATTTGTGTGTGTTTGGAGAGGCAAATGTTTTGTACAATCACCGTGTTTCACTGTGCCTTCCTGAAAATCGTGTAACGTGGCAGCAGTAGCTTTGAAGACTTGGTGGAGATTTGTGTTTCATTTGAGGGTGGGGGTTTTGCTCGTTTTTGGGTGGTTTTGCTTTAAAGAAGAGCACTCCTCCTGCAGGTCTGGATCTATCCAGGGAAGTAATGTGTGGAACAGTCTGTGCAGAACCACTGCTCCCAGGCTGGCAGTGCTGTGTGAGCCCATGGCTCTCTAGCAGCTCTTTGTAAAACTCTTTATCCTGCCTGCTGGAGGGTCAAGTTCACCCTTTACATAAATGGGATAGATACAACCTCAGCCTTGAGATGCTGGAGTGAGCATACCCAAATCCTTGTGTTGGGAACCCTACCTGGGCTGGCTGCAGTTCAAAGCTGGGGCTTTGCTGCTGCTCCTGTCCAGTCCGTGGAGCTGGATGACCAAATCTGTGCAGAAAACTGCCCATAAAACACATAACCAACCCCAGCATCATTCCTTGTGCTGGACCCTTGCTGGGTGTTTGGGAGCTCTGGGGCTCCTTTTGCATTTCCTTGGCCCCTTTGGGTTAAGTGATGAGCAGCAGCCCAAATTCTCCTCTGCAATATATTATTTGGATTGCCAGGCTCAGAGTGACATCTCCTAATCATTTTCTGTCCTGCATTTTGATTGACAGCAGCTGTCTCCCAGGAGGACAACGTGTATGATGATGTCGAGGTGGGGCAGAGAGGGACCAGGTGAGGAGGGTGCCTTGTCCTGGGGTTGTCCTCAACCCAAGGAGATTTTCCTCCTGGCACAAACCCATGCCTGGTACTATAACCCACTGAGGGTCATGAGCTGGTTGGGATTCAGTCCCCTGGAGACAGTCCAGGTGCCCTCCCTGTGTGTGTTTAATTTGGCAGAATGTTTCCTCGCTGTTACCCAGTGCCAGAGACGTGAAAAGGAGAGAGCAGCTCCCTGAAACACATGAAAAATCAGATCTTTTTCCTAAGGAAAGAAAACTCCGGCTCCCAGACCCGATTATCAGCCCCGTCCTGGCAGGCTCCTTGTCAGAAAAATTACTTTTAATAGGAACAGCATGTCCTGGTGTCTTGCTGCCAGATGATTGCGGTGGCTGCGCGTGCTGGTGTAAATCACAGCAAGTGTTTGCATTTCAGAGCAGGCTGTGGGGAGAGACGGGGAAAAATCACGGCTCTGTAGGTACCTGGGTCTGAGGAGGGGGCACGATCTGCTGGGAAAAACCTGAATTCCTGCCTGTCTGTTCCTCTCAGAGGGAAGGATGAGAAGTACAAAGTCTGGATGCCAAAACTTCGCATAGCAAAAGAGCACAAGGACAAAAGGAAAAGCTCCGACGGCGTGGAAAGGTCTGGATTTCCATTCTGTGTTCCCATTTTGTCTGACTTTGTACACATCTCTGAGTGGTTTCAGGAGTGGGATGTCACAGACATTTTGTGTCGGTTGATAGTCCAGGGTCCTTTCCCTTTGAAGCCAGAGTTCAGGAATCTTTGCAGAAAATATCTCAAGGGTGAAACAAACTCTTGGATCTGAACTGAGCATAAGGGGAGGATACCCAAAGGTCTTATCCTGAAGTCTTGTCATGACTTTCCACTGAGCTGAGCCAAAAGTCATTACTGGCTGTAAATTTGGCTCCTTCTTGCTACTTTAGTAGATTTAGATTAGATTTTTGGAAGGAATTCCTCCCTGTGAGGGTGCTGAGGCCCTGGCACAGATTGCCCAGAGAAGCTGTGGCTGCCCCTGGATCTCTGAAAGTGTCCAAGACCAGCCTGGACAGGGCTTGGAGCAGCCTGGGATAGTGGAAGGTGTCCTTGCCCATGGCAGGGGGGAAACCTTTCTAAGATACTATGATTTTGGCAAGAGTCTTATATTTTCAAATATTGATTATTTGGACTGGTTGCCTTGACTCTTGCTATGCCATTTGTGCATAAAAGCATTTTTTTTTTTATTTTATTATTTGGGTTTTTTTTCTTACTAGTACTACAAAAATTCTCATGGAAGTGGGAGATTTCCTTTCCCTTTTAGATCACAAAAATGTGCATCGCAACGATATTTTTCATGGCCCAATAGCTGGGAACTTCAAGCAAATATATATCAGAGACCCACTTTTCAGGTTCTCACCACAGAATTCCTGCGTGGGGCTGCTCAAACACCACTGGTTGTGCTGTGCAAAGTCACAGGTGTAACTTTACAGATCATCAGGGAGTCCATGCAATTTCAACTTTCCCTTAGAGATTACAGGTCCTGCCCGAGGAGGAATCTCTTCACAGCTTAAAAGCCCCTAATTTCAGCTCCTGTTTCCCTTCCTCTTCCATTTTAAGTACAGAGCCGAGGATGAATAATTTATTATGAATGGATTGGTTGGCTGGTTTGTTGGGTTTTTTTTGTGTTTGTTTCCTGTTTTAGTTTTCCAATGAATGCTACAGCTGTAATTTCATGTATCAGGAAGAATGGCATCCCCATATGCAGGGAATGCCCCACTCCCTTTAAGTGGGTTATAAGAACTTGTTTTCCACTTTACAGTGCCATATAAATGTCTGCTTGGGAGACTTTCTCCCTCATGTGCTAAAAAACCCAAAGAAAATCTCGAGAGCTGTGTCAAACCCCACTTCCACAAATGACTCAGGATGAGAGTTATCTGGGGACTCTTTATTTCTGAGTATAAATAAAACCAGAAGGAGACTATATTTTTCAAATAAAGTGAATTGTTGACTTCCATAAAAATGGGGCCGGTTTGAAAAATTTAATAGAGAATTTATTTGTTCCCACGCTGCTTACAGACAAAAAAATTAACACCCCAAATGGAGATACAAAATGGCTCAAGTTGTGCCTCAGCAAAAAATTTGAGTTGTGTATTCACCCTTTTTCTGAGAAATAGGGACGTGAACAGTGTGCTTTGGTATTCCAAGGGCTCCTTGCAAAGAAGGCTGGAATTAGGCTCTGGGTTACAATTTCAGATGTGCCAGGAGTTAAATGGAGCTCAGAAGTGCATGTGTGTGTGTGTCTCTTGTTGCAGAAATATCTTCAAATTCAAGAAGAGCAGTGAAGAAAAGAGCAAGAAGATGGACAAAGAAGAGAAGTTCTTTAGAGAGACATTTATGGTGAGTGTCTTTCTCGCTGTGTCAGGGGAGGAAAGCAGCTCTGTGGCTTGTGTAAAAACGTTGTTGGTCCTCAGCTATGCTGGGAAAGTTGTCCTGATGCCTTAGGGTTTAGCTTTTATATTTTTCAAATCCTGCACTGTGTCACTGTTTAATCCAAAGTCCATACAGCGTGTTAGTTAACTGTCTTCACAATTTGGTCAGGCAAAACAATTCCTATGGGCCTGAGACTCAAGGACACCTACTGCCTCAGGCCCCAAAAAAGTATAAACAAAAGTGAATTGAGGGGGAAGTAACTGGGAATATATGACTTCATTACCTGAAGCTGGAATTGGAGGATTAAACCCTGATATGTAAATGGACCAAACTTATAATTGTGTGAAAAACTCGTGACCACCGCCCATCTTGGATGCAACCTCTGGGAGGCTTCTGACTGCCCAAGGTGCACCTATTGCAGGCCTTCAGTAAATACCCACTTTAATTCTCTTAAATTTATCTACCCTCTGGTTTAGGTAGCCAATTCAAGGCATCAGTCCCACTCATCTGCTGCCTTTTCCCCAATTCTGGCTCTTCACCTGGGGCGTCACCGGCGCTTTTCTCCCTCCTTCTCCCCAAAACCTCGCGACCCCACCCTGCCACCTCTTCCTCCAGACCTCGCTCACAAGCACAGGCTGTGTTTTTGTGAGCTGGCTTGCTCCCTGTCCTGCAGGGCCACGAGGAGACCCGCGTGCTCGCCACGGCCACCGCCGCGCGCTCGGTGCGCAGCCGGCGGCGCGCCGACCTCCCGCTCACAGCTGGGGAACATCTGGACGTGATGGAGGCCACGCCGGGCCACGCCGCCCTCTGCCGCAACGCCCAGGGCAGATGTGAGCCTCGCAGCCCAGCCCTGGGTGACAAACAACCTCCCAAACCACCTCCCAGACCCACGGCACGTCCTCCGTGCTCGGCCGCGCTCGCTCGCGTTTCGCTGACTCCCTTTTCCCCTCTCCCCTCAGATGGTTACGTTCTGGTGGAGCACTTGAACTTCAGGTAAACCCGGGTTTTTTTATTTATGGTGATGCATGTTTTCCTTTCTTTCCCCGTGTGGAGATAGCTGGAGAAATGTACACGAGACTTCTGAAGGCAGGGGGAGTTAGTGTAAACAGCCGGTATTAAATATTAAATAAGTATTTCCAGTTTTGCTCTGCTGCTGGACAAGTTTCCAGTCCAACTGCAGCTAAAAAAAGCCCCATCCAGTCATGACTTGTATAAATTGGAGATTCCTGACTTGCCTTCAGATATGCCATATTAATCCCCATCTGCTGCAAACATGGGCAAGGTTTTGGCCTTGCCTTGCCAAAACACTCCCCGAAATTCCCTGCTGCAGCAGTTCCCTGCATGCTCATGTATAATTCATACAAATGAGCCTCCTCTTACCCAGGTGGCCCTTGCTGGGAAAATTTCTTTTTCTTTTTTTCTTTGAGACAGACAGTACTAACTGCCCTGAGAGCTGCTCTGTCCTGGAGCATCCCTGAAGGTCCCTTTTGTGTTTCTGCATCCGTGACAGCCCACATTGGTCAGCTGTGGGGTGATGATGGGAATGTAAATAAAGCTGGGTTTTTTTACAGTTTAATGTGCAAGAGATGTTTCCTTCGTTCCCCCCCCGCCATTTAGAGCATGTCTTCACTGAATATTAGTTACTTTCTATATTTCTCACTTTTTGTAGTACCTTGTTGGTCAGGTCTGAAATAGCCATTATATTTCTACATTTTAAGAAAGAGAATAGTGCAATTTGGTTGCTCAGCCTCATTGCTGTCAGAATTGCAAGTTTCCCCAAAAGATTAGCTCTTTAAAAAGCAAATCATATAAATTGGAACTGTATTTGATCTTAAAATTATTGGGAGAAGTAGTATGTATCACCACTCTTGCTGTGTTAAATGTATAAAATGGTGGAAGAGTTGACTCACTTCTTTGCAAAAAAAAATATGAAAAAAGAGTAAATAAAGCATTCAGTCAAAAAATTATTTTTTTAAGCTAACTTTGGCATCCCAGATATGTAAAAGCTGACTCCTGGCTCCCAGGGACTCGCAGCAACAGGGAATTACCCAACAGTTGCCCCTGTGTTCAGGCTGTTCTCCCTGCACTGTGGGCCTGGAGGATGGTTACTTATTTTCAGAAAAATGCTCCTAAATGTAGGAAGAGAAATATGAATTACTAATGGCTTCTCCTCCATGTATTCAGTAGATCTTTTCAAAAGCCAAAAAAATGTGGATAAAGTTTTTACATGGCTTTGAAAGAAAATAAACTCTTAAATCTGACTGCAGTGTACAGCTTTTACCCCTTCCTGGCACATTTTAGGAGCACATATCAGTTTGCTCATAAATATCCTAAAAATGTAAGATGTTTTAATTAGAAATTAATAAATGTTCGAGGCTTAAGAAAAATAAAAGCGCTGTTTGCCACAGGGCCATTTCAAAGCTGGCATAGGAGACATCAGTAAAAAAAAACAGAGCAAATATTTAACATTTACTTTTAAGTCTATACAGGCATTCTTATTTATTTTACCATGTGGTTACTATTAAGTGCATTGGCCTGCATCCATCCTTGCAACAAAAAAAAAATAAATAAAGCACTCCCCTGTAAGCATGCGCAGCTTTGCAGCCCTGCCAGCCCAAATATTTGGATTTTTCTGGTGGAGAGGGAGAGTTTGGGGAGCTGGAGTGCGTGTTTGGCTTTAGCACAGCCTGGGACGTGCTCTGTGCCCTTCACCTCCATCTCTTTGCAGGGAATCAGCCCCAAGGAAGTGCTGGAGAGGGTTTCTCCACAGTTGTTTTGTTTTTTTTTATTCCATGGTGATGTTTAGGATGAAAACCTTGAAGAAAGCCTCCCCTTCCTCCACTCCTTCCTCATCCTCCTGCCCACCAGCACTCCTTCACAACTCATGGAGCCTATTCACCACCCCCTCTGCAAGCACTACGGGCAAATCCTGTGTTAGCCACACGTGCAAGCTCTTTTTTGCCTCCCAAGGAAGTTATTTAACAAGTTTTCCTTATTTTAAAGAAGGTGTTTTTAAGAATTTCCCTGTGTCCTGTGACAGACACGATGTGGCCCTGATGCCTGCAGGGTTGTGCCCCAAATTCCTGTAAAACACAAACTTCTGCACAGCCAGAGGCAGCTGGTTTAATGCAAAGGTGCCTTGCAATACCCTTAGAATAATTTTTTTCCCTCATGGACACATTCCAGTGCATGCAAAGAAGAAAAGAGCTTGCTAGGGGCTGACTCCAGATAATACAAAAATGCTTTCGATACAGCAACTTAGATTTCCTCAATTAAACCACAGGTTGGCTATATTTAGGTCAAGAGATTGGTCAGGAAATTAAACTCTTCCTTGTTTTTTTTTTCCCTCTTTTATAGTCTTATTGGTACATCCTAACCACATCAAAACTTACAATAATTCTCCTGTGAGTGTTAAGCCCTGTTCCTCCTCAAAGGGGAAATAATCATGATAACAGCTGTGAGTCGATGAGTCTGAGGGAGAACTGAAATTGGGTAAAAAGGGGAAAGGACAGGGACAAATCTGGAGCACTCCCTGCAGCTGTGTGCTTGAAATGGAGTTACATCCTCCTGAATCACAGGCACAGAGGAAACAGGTGCACAGTTTTGTCCCCAACACTTTTTCTCCAGTGAAAGGTTATTTTTGCATGATGTCTCTAAAATGCTTCTTGGTCTTTATGCCTTGCTGTAAGGACTCAAGGTCTGAGTCAGCACATGCAAATACATGGGCTTGGTTCCTGGCATGGATTTTGGGCTGGGGAAGTTGTTTAAATTTTCCCTGCAGAAATTTTACCTCCCCTCTCTGCCCCTTTGCCCCCCACCAAGCCCTGAGGGCATCTGTGGTCCAGCAGCTGGGGTGTGCAAGGATATCCAAAGGGAAACTCCACCAGCCAACCCCAGCCTGCAGAAAGGGACTGTGCAGTAAGGAAATCCCAAGGATTTGCTGCTTTTATCTCTTTTCATCTCTGAGTTTATTAAAGTGCAAATGTCAACCATGGAGACAGCTATCACATGCAGTGCAGTACACCGAGAAACACTTTCCACACCATAAATGGAAGGAAAAAGGCTTCGTTGTGATTATCTAAAGCACAAAACTGAACCAGGGCTCTGTGCCTTTCCATAACAGAAAGTATTACGGCCATCAACTGGAAAACAAAACCCTCTCCAGGCCCTCAGTTGACAAAACAGACAATATCAAGGATGGAGTGTTTATAGAGCTCAGGGGTTTTCTCCTGAGCTTCATATTAATGATATGTTTGAAGGGATGCTTCTACTCAGAACTTTTTGAAGTTCAGTATCTTTTTCTTAAAATCATAAATACATACTATTATAAGTAAAAAATACTCCTTGGAGTATGAATTTAAGAATGGCAATGGACAAGTCCAGTTCACCTCTCTCATAGAGCTGAGGTTTGTCTGCCCAAAAATGCTGGGCCACGGACGCCACAGAAATCCTGGGATTCAGTTTTGCTTTGTGCTCTAAAAGAAATAAACAAAACAAATGCATTGAGGTACAAACCACGTGAATATAACATGATACAGAACACATGAACATGCTTTCAGCAACAAGAATAAATACTACCATGGCTACAGGATCTACTTCACAGCTTGGTGAGACGAGGATAAATAAACTATTTCCAAACTTGAAAAAAAAAAAAAAATAATCAGAGATGAGTCTTACAAATAAACTTTGAATTTTAAATTAAGGCAGCTTCAGCAGGAACTTCAAGGCTTTTGTTGAAAACCTTTTTCTAACACCAAAAGTGTACTCGTGCTTGCAGGCAGAGCTCTGATTCACAGTCTAGTTCTCCTAATTTTGACAATTAAAGTGAGCAAAGATCTGTGTATCGAATACCAGGTGTGCTCTCTGCAAAAGTCAGTGTTCCATCAGTAGGTGTCACGTGGGAACTCTGAAACCCAGTTCACCTCTCAGGCATGGGAGTGAGGTACCTCTGGCTGAATAAACTCCATGGCTGGGAGGCAGACTGGGAATTCAGAATTACAAGAAGCTGTTGCTTTTTTTAATGAGTGAATGATGAAAAAGGGATATATAAGGGGAGGGCTAAGGAAGCCAAAGGAAAGCACTAAATGAAAAGCCCATACCAAAGTAAGACCTTAAGAAAGGTGACTCTAGTAAGGTACCTCATATACCTGGAACAAAACCAGACCCTAAAACTTTCCAGGAAAAGAAACAGCAGGAGCTCGAGCGGGGATTGGTTTGGCTCATCCAGATGTGCGATTCTTCTTCCCTCTCTCCTCTCAGCTAATAAAAGGGTGAAGCCAAATAATTGCACAACAAATGGTACTTCAAGTATTTAGAAACACGGCCTGCATGTCTCAGCGGGGGGATCCTGCATGAGCTGGGGAAATTGTGCACCTCGTGAAACAAAGCTGCCACTTCCAGCAGTCCCAACGCGCAGCGAAGGCACGAGTTCATGTCCTGCACTCAGCTCCCTCTTCCTCCTACAGGGGTGCACGCCGACAGGAAAGAGCAGTGAAATGAAAAGGAGTAGACAGAAGGGTTATTTTGTTCAAACCTCATCTATTCCAACACGAATGCCACTGTAATCACACACAAAAACGTATACACAACGCATGCTAACCAGCTGGTTCACGTTTTTTACAACACTGCCCATGTATTCCCCTGTGCTTGTACACACCTCATGAAATGCTAAACTGGACACACACAGCTCAAGATGTGTTTCTGACCCGTTAAAGGGAAAAAAAAAAATATCCTGCTGCCTTAACCTGCTCAGCTCCAGCTCCTGAAAATAAACCTGCCCCAAACCCCATCAGCAGCAGGGCATTGGCCAGAGGGGATGGAAGGGCAGGATACTCACAGCTCCTGATGCCACTTCCCCTCCCACCTCTGATGGGGTCAGCTAAGCTGCTCATGGGCTTTATCTAAAAGAGGGTATAAAACCAGCATCCCCATTGTCCAGGTCCTCTCAGAGGCTGGGGTTAGTGAGTGGTGGCAGTGCCCAGGGCACACACCTGCCCTGCTGGAAGAATAAAACTGAGAGGTCAATGACAGGGATGCCACCTACATTTTATATATATGCATGTATGCATATATATTTACATATACATAGCTTCCAACAAGAACAGCACAGGGGATTTCTGAATTAACTCACCCAGGAGCTAGAGGTCTCTGTTGGAGCCTATCTGAACTCTTTATCCTTTGCATTTTGTCTCTCTCCCCCTCGGGCTAAAGCAAAATTTGGGTGAGTTTGTGGCCTGCAAAGCACAGCTGTCCAGTGGCTTCTGAAGAATTGCACTTGGAGTAATTCAAGTTTCTGCAGTTCAAATATTGTCTACCCTGCTTTTCCCAATGCTTGTGCACGTACCAGCATAACTCAAAAAGAGCTGACCACAGTGTAACAGGTTTTTTTTTAAACTCTTCCTCTGGAAAATGTAACTGGAGGTCAGCAGCTCCTCTGCAGCTGGGAAACAGAACACAGCCTATTTGAAGGTAAAATAAATTATAAAAAGAAGTGAAAGTCCTCAGAGCATTTCAAAGTGCAGCACGGATTCAGGTAAGGCTGTGATGGACTGTCCAGTCCCACGTGGTCACTGAGGAGCTGCTTCCACCAGCCCTGCTCCCTCCACTGCCTCTGCTGACCCTGAGCAGGGAAGTGCTTCATCTCTTTGTGTCTCTCCATGTGGAAAGCTGAGTAACTCTGACTGCCCTCCAGGCAGGACTGGTTTTGCAGATCCACACAGCAATTAATGTTTGCACGGGTCTGAGAAGATGCCAAGTGCCACAAGGGGCTTATTCTACAACCTAGAAATCCCACCCGCCTCCAGGAAGCAAATATTTCCTCCCAAGGGCATTTGCTGCTGCTTAATACTATTAGTTCTGCTGGGTAGGAAATCCCAGAGGACAAGAGTCAATTTAAAAAAAGACAATCAGTACATCTACCTGCTCCTGAGCCCCAGACTGTAACACACCAGCCCCTTATCAAGGGGGCTACAGGTGCTGATAGGATTTGGCAAGATGCTCAGCTGGGAGTGAAGGTTTGAAAAGCCTTTAACATTTCAAAAACATTTCACTCGCTGCTGTTTCCTGGATGGAAATTAATGCCTGGCCCTACAGCTGCTCCTTTGCAAAGGGGTCTATCTGCATCACCCCAAAACCATTCAGGGCTCTTTGCTCATCTCAGCCTTCATCCAAAAGCTGCTAAGTGCTCCTCAGCTTTGACTCTGGGGTGGGGTTTGGTTTTTTATTGTTTTGTTGGTTTTTTTTTTGCATGCAGGAGTTTGGATTCTCCATCCAAACTCACACCACAGCACTGGGGACAAAAATCACCTGGCAGCCACCAGGCACAGCACCAAAGCCATCCTCCACCCCGGAGTACTTATTTAATAATTGCAATATAATAAAAGGCTCATTACAAAACCTAGGAGTACTACAAGTATTTCCAGTATTTCTTTTAAAAACAGAGCTGTTCTGCTGTGGGCTTGCAGTCCAACCACTGTTGGATTTAGCATTCAAGAGCTTAATAGCAAAACTGATTTTTTCTTTTTTTTTTTTTCTTTTTTTTTGGAAGCTTTCTATTTTGTGCGGCTTCTGGAAAAACTGGAGCTGTAAAGTCACGTTAGTGAGGATCCAAGCACAATCTGTAACAAAAGTAAGGCAATTTTGTGGTTCTTTTTTTTTAAAAAAAGGGACTTCAAGCTGAAAGGGTCCATTTAACTGCCAGTAGATGGCAAAAATATCCCGTGTTTGTTTTGATTACCTTACATGACTAGTAAAAAAGGCTTAATGTGTTGTTCTCTCCCTTGCTTCTCATACAAACTTGCAGAAAGTATAAATTAAAGTGCAACTGTACAAAAAAAAAACAACCTAGGAAAAACCTCAAGGGGTCATCAGAAGCTATCAAAAAGACAGAATCATTTTTTCTCAAGTTGAATGACTGCATACCTGGGACTAGCAAAAGTTCTTTGCTTTGTTTCTTACAACAGAACACAAAAGAAAAAAAAAAATAAACCCCAGAAAAAAAACAAATCCCCTCCCTAGAATTTCTTTTGGCAAAGCTTTCATAAAGCATTTGTTCCTTGATTAGACTATTATTACTTCATAATCAAGTAAATGGAATTAAATACCATGTCAAAGCCAAGCAGATGCCAATGCTGCCCATTAGATTAATCCCACGTAATAAAAAATAATAACTCTTTTAAACAAAGAAGTCACACATGCATTAAGAGTTTACCCTTGGGTAAGAAGAATTTAACCTTAAAAATCCCCGCAGTTCATCTTAAAAAATAAAATCCCATCCTTCAGAGAGCCAGTAGCAAAGGAACAGTAAAATTCCGGGTTGGGATATCCCTGCCTGGTCAGCGGCGTGACGAAGGTCACAGTCCCGTGGGCAGCAGCAGGATGGGAGAGCCCTTGGGCAGGGGCAGTGAGTGTCCAGCAGCAGGGAAGGCAGATTTGGCAGTGATTTTGGGGAGGTGACAACAGGCAGAGCTTCCTGGGGGAAAGGTGAGAGGCGAGTGCTCCGGAGCTGTGCGCTGCTGATGGCTCCTGCCCGTCAGGGATGATCCCAGCCCTTGGCTGAAGGTGGGTGATCCAGATCCTGCCCTCTGCTCACCTGAACCCTGCCTGGGGCTCAGCCCGTGGTGAGGCAGGGCAAGGGCAGCAGCCTGGAGGGAGGTGGAGATTCAGGGCTGGGAAAAAGGCAGCCTGCCCTCAGCTCCGAGCGTGGCAAGCAGGTCAGTGCTGTCCGGAGCTCTTGGGAGGAAATAAAGCACCTTAGGGACACTCCTCTGCAAAGACTGGACATGGGGAGGATTGCATCAGGACCTTTGCATCCCACCTTCCCTCCCCGTCTTTAGCAGAGGGAAAAAGAGAGGGGAGGGAGGTCATATTGCACAAGTGCAGAAGCATCTAAGCAGCTGCTGCCTTGGGGAGGAAAGTGTCAGAGAGGCTGATCCTGGGTGTGAACACTGCAAAGCTGCTTCGTCATCCTCCACTCCATTTCACAGAGATCCTGGTGAACCCCTCTGCCCTGGCTCAGCCCAGAATCAGGGAAACATCACACTCCCTGCAGGAAGCTTGGCTGTGCCTCCATTATCTCAGGATGAACCAGGGGGGAGGCGTTTTCCAAAAACTCAGCGATACGTTTGTTACTTTACAGCCTTGACATTTCCCATGGGGTTCAGGAGGACAGGAAAAAAAAGGATATTGGATACATTTTGCCAGGCACAAGGACAGAAATGAGGTTAATTTCCTTGGTGCCTTGCAAGAGGGGATCATATTTTGGGTCTGGACTCGGCTCTGTGCCACGGGCTGTGGGGCGGCGAGGGGAGGAGGAGGAGGAAGAACAACCAAGCAAAAGAAAGGAGGGGCGGACGAGTCAGCGCAGATCCTCACAGTGCCATCAGCGGGCCAGGGCCATGATGAGGCTGGCACACATCTCGAAGAAGTCCATGGTGTGGCTGCCCAGGCGCGGGGGCACCGAGGGGATGCTGCCCACGAAGGAGCCGCTCAGGGAGCCCATCAGGGACTGGCACTCGGTGGCCGCGGCCGCGTCGATGCTCAGGCGCGGCCGGTGCAGGCCCGCGGCCGAGCAGGAGCGCTGGGGCGTGGAGGAGCCAGACCTCTGCTCCATCACCTCGTCTTGAGAAGCCAAAAAATAAAAAAAAAAAAGGGAGGAAAAGAGGAAAAAGTGGGATTAGTTTGGCAGCTGCGATGCAGCCGCGGCAATGAAACAGCAGCGAGGATGAACGGCTCAGAAGGGCTTTTGCCAAAACGACGCACACGTTAAGCGCTTCAAAACGCAGAGGATGGTTCTTCAGCTTCCAGCCTTGCCCTTGTATGTGTTCACCATGTCCTACTCACCATCGATGCTTTTGAAGTCCAGCAGATAGCTGCGGTTGTCCACCTGGTAGAGCTGCAGGCTCATCTTCACGTAGTTGCCCGTCACGGGGTTCTTGCGGCGCACCCGCAGGTGGTAGGCGTTCACCACCTGCAACAGGAAACCTGCCCTCAGCAGGGAGACCCCAGGCAGCAAAAACAACACTTCTTCCCTTATTTTTTCTAAATACGAGCAAGACATCCTCTGGGAAAAGCAGTTTCTCAAAAGGACAACGCATATAAAATGAAGCAAATGGCTTCATCTCCTCCTGTCTTTAAATATTCTTCTAAAGGCTCTGATTCACCAGCTGCTGGCTGAGGGAGCTGCAGTGACCCATCTGCCAGGCACAAAACTGATGTTTGTTCCTCCCTCACCATCACATGAACCAAAAAGTCCACCTGAGGACCCACATACATGGACAGTGTTTGTGAAATGAGGGCAAGCTGGGCAGAGCAGCCTCTCCCATCAGCACCCTCAGCCTCAAGCTGAGTATTTCCCCTCGCTGCTTCCCACCTCACAATCTGCTGCATCTCATTTACAACCAGATCTTTTCTATGCACTATATTTATGAAGCAACTGCGTGGTTGGGAGAGTTAATTCTGATGAAGAGTCACATCTGAAGTTATTCTTAGGGTGGGAAAGGCTATTGTGAAACCTCCACGTATGAAATGAGCTCCACTGCCTACACAAAGACGTTGGGCTGAGTTGGTTTGTGATGCTGTACCAGAAATACCACAGGTTTATTCACTCCCTGTAAAACCATGCAGCTAACAAATGTCTGGCTGGCGTGGGCAAATGCAACTGGCCATGGTCCACCTCTTGCCTGGTGCAGGGAAATGGGGTTTCTGGAAGCTACTTGGCTTTAAAGATGCACTAATATCAAAAATAAAGAGGAGTCGGGAGGTTTTAAAGAAGCAGCACAGTGAAATTCACACAGTACAATGCTTGGGACCTGGAGGGAGAAGGGGAACTCCTCTGGTGATGAAGATCTGGGCTGAAATTCTCCTTACCTGGCTCCTGATGCTCACATGATGCTGCTGCCAAAGGCCACAAGCCAGGAGAGCTCACCTTAGGGGCTGCACCAGGATTTGGGGGGTCAGGCACAGCAGCAGAGATCCAAGGCTAACTTAGGGATTTATCATTCCAACTTTGAACAGGACTGTGACTAAATGTTGCACATACCTGCAGTGAGTACTGTCCACTAAAACATCTGGCCTTAAATCAAGAAGCTGAGCCCTAAAGTGAGGAAGCAGTAAGTGTCTGAAAACACATCTGTCTGTAAGCACTGCTGCATCTCCATTAGGGAAAAGGCCACCACATCAATGATACAAATTCTGCACCCAAGGATGCCCCTCATCTGTGCATCCTTTAGGACAATTTGTACTGTGCCTTTTCAGTCCTGAGAGGACCAGGCAGAAATAATGGAAGTTCCTCTGCTCAGGAGCACTCGAGATGACCTCGCAAGGAATTAGCCACTAAAATTAGAAATGCAAACAGCTCCTCTTATTCCTGCAGCTAAACGAGGCAGAATCATCTTTCCAGTTGAAGTCTTGGAGCACTCAGAAAGAAATCCCTTATTTCATGCCCAAAATAAACATCACAGACACTGAAGCGCAGCTGGCACCTTAATCCAGCGAGTTTGCCTGAACAAGGAATAGCAGGGATGATTGCTTATCTGCAAACAGGTGAGGCCACGCTTATAAACCTCCCTGAGCTTTTGGGATAAAGGGTGCTGGAAACCCCACCCCGGGGGCACCAGCCCTCCCTACCTTCCACTCGAAGTCCAGCTGCTTCATAGCCCGGTACACCTCAGCCATAATGTCATAGGGCTTGCTCTGGCTGCGGATCCCCAGGTGCCACTTGGCCTTTTTGACAGTCAGGGGCTTTGGCTTGGTGGTGTTGAGGGCGTCCAGGGGGCAGCGGGCCTTGGGGCTGTCGGCGACGAGCGGCGGCATCCGCTCGGGGTGCGGCTTCACGCCCGGCGGGATGTGCAGGGCGCTGTCGTCCATGAAGGAGCCCGTGGGGGGGCTGGAGGCCAGGTAGAACTCGCTGGCCTGGTTCAT
>VZTB01000285.1:931825-944176 GCA_013397245.1 Thryothorus ludovicianus
GCTCTGTGTCACCCCCATCCTCTCCTCAGGGTGCAGCTCTGTGTCCCCCTCATTCCCTCCCTCAGGGTACAGGCTCTGTGTCACCCCCATCCTCTCCTCAGGGTGCAGGCTCTGTGTCACCCCCATCCCCTCCTCAGCCAGGGTGCAGGTGGGGGAACCCCCTCCTGCCACCTCCATCAGGGACAGAGCTCCAGCCCACACCAGGGCTGCTCATGCTCCCCCCAAACCAAATCTGCCTCAGTCAAAATTGCTCAGGGAAATGGATGGCTGGGCTGGCACTGCCTGCCCACACTCCTGTGTACAACCCTGTCTCCACCAAACTCTCCATAAAGCCAAACCCCACATTTCCAAGAGCCCTGCCAGGCTGTTTGCTCCTTTGCCCCGAGGGCTCAGGCACAAATTTCTGTTCATTGAACGAGGCAGATCAAACAGCAACAGATAATTCTATCTCTGAGTGTTTATTTTTGGTGTGCTGGTATCTAAGTGCTCCCGCTTCCGACAAGCTGCCAAATGTGTTCTCTGCCATCACCAACTCAGGAAACCCCAAAGAGAGTTTTGCTGCTCCTGCTCATCTCTTTTTTGCCACAACTGATGCCCCCCACCCAGAGATTTTGGGAGGCAACTCTTGCCCTTGGGCTGTGAGGCCCAACCGAAATGCAGAAGCTGAAATGCAGCTATAGAAACCTCAGCATTCTGCACTTGCTCCTCCTGAAAAGCATCACTGCAGTCATATCAGTGTAGAAATCATGCTGGTCATGCATGTGACCATTCTCTGAACACCCCCAAAACACTTGGTCTGCTTGTCCAAGGGTGACACTTTCCCTGCTGAGGCCAGGGACAGCAGCAAAGCCATTCTGGAAAGACAGAGGCTCAGCTGGATGCCCCCTCAACCCTGCCTCCATGCCCAGCTCCCACAGATCAGAAGTCAGATCCTTTTGCTGATATGTGCACTGCCTGAACAGTCCTTTTGGACCTTTAAGCCCAAATGAGATGCACTTTTATGGCTCTGAAACCTGAGCTGTCACGCTCTACTGCTTTTGTGCTCTAGCAGGGAAGGCAGCAGGAGCCAGGAGCCAGCTCCCCCCTGCCCCACACATCCCCCAGCAAGGCAGGGAGGGTGGGTTGTGCCTGTCCCCCTCAAAGGCAGCTCTGAGAAGGGGCCAGCTTGGCACATCCAGCAGGGGCATGAAACTCAGGCAGGCCTGAGCCTTTAGGTTGGAGTGATGAGGGAGGAAAGCAGCTGCAACCACCCAAAAAGTGCAGCATGTGGGCTTGGTTTGGGTTTCCCTTCTCACTTCTGTTACTAAGCTGCATTGCCTGTACCCTTGGAACACTCAGGGACTAAACCCTTCTTGCTTATCTGCCATGTGCCTTGTCTCCTATGCAAATTGAAAAACATGTGTCTGGCCTTCACTGAGAAGGAAATACTACTAATATTTTTCTGGAATCCCAGTAGTTTCTGGCTTTGTCCCCTTCTAGACAATGAGGATTTACTTTGTTTCGTTTCACACACAGAGCTGTAGTCACAACAGGGTTTTTGGATGCTAGTCTAATTCCTAGGATGCTCTGCCAACACTTGCTCTGGTGTAAACAGGGATAAAATAATCATAATCACAGCAAACACAGTCTGAACAAAATGTTCTATTTAAAACATATAGGCAAAAAGACATTGGATTAGGAAAAGTAAAGCCCACGGGAAAGAAAGATTCAAAAAAAAAATAGGGGCAGATAATGAGATTGGCAGTTTGAAAGACCATTCAGAGGACTGAAAATTTGAAAATCCGTATTTGCAATCTTTGCTAAGTTGTTACAGAGAGAATTAGGGGAAAAAAAATGTAAATTCTATGTATTTTCTGTTCCTGACAGCAAAATACAGGAGTCAACACTTCTGTACGAACACATGGAAGTCCAATTCAGCTTTGTGGGGTGTGTTCAACACTCCATGTGCTGTACAGATGTTTCATGCTGAGAGATGCAACCACAGAGGAGGTTTGTCAATTCAATTAATCAGCTCAAAACAAAGCTCTGAAGGTTGACCCTACTGCCACAGCCAAACCCCCAAGCTTAAGGAACCAGAAGACAAGTATTTTCATTACAAGTGTTGGGAAGTGATTAAAGATCTTCCTGGTTTTTTTGTTCATGAATTGTTTTCCTCATTAACACTGTGTTTTATATTATAGGTGGGCAGGAGAGGAGGGGATGGCCTGGAAAAGCCTTTCCACCTGGAACCTCAGTATTTGCAACCAAAGAGTCATTTACACCCTCTTTAATTAGCAATATAAACAGTCAACATCTGGTATTAATAATTCCCCCAAAGTAAACACCTGTAGCAAAACATGGTTTGCTATTACAGCTATTGAGAAGTAAAATAACCAAGAAAACCTTTAGATCTTTGCCAACAGATTCACCCAAACATAAAATCCTGGTTGGAAGGATTCAGCTGCTTTTACTAGATAAGAAAAGCTGTTTCCAAAACCAAGAACAAATATAAACTCCATGTGGTCACAGAGACTCTGATGAGAAATGGAATGTCTTACCTTCCAGAGATGACTTCGGGGGCTGCATAATTTGGGGAACCACAGCTGGTGCGTAGGAATTCACCATCTGACATCATGTTGGACAGTCCTAAAAACAAAATTCTTATTATTGATGTTTGATCTGAAGGTCCAGACACGCTGGACTCTGTGTCACACAGAGGAAAGGCAGGGAAGTGGAGTAGAATGTTTGGAAGGGAACTACTGATATAATTTAGACTTCTCTGAACTGATTTGAAAATTATTACTTTTGTTATTATTGTTGTTGTTTGTTATTTTAGTTGTTGGTTTGGATTGATTTTTTTTCACATCCAATCCAGGCTAATTTTGCTCCTCTAAGTTGCAAATCTCAATGCATGGAGGAGAGGAGACATAATTCATCCCCGAGCACTTACAAGGCAGTTGGGTGGGGCTGTGAAATGAGTAAATCTTCAGAAGGATTTACATTGCTAGAAAGGACTCACCAGGACAGAGTTGGTAGCCCGGGAATTTGAATGGATTTCAATCCCTAATGCCACTTAAGAGACTCCTGTTACTGCTCGTTGTAAAATGAACTGAGGCCAAGAGCACATGGCCAAACAGAGGGAGGACATGCACGAAAATAAACACACACAGCCAGCTCACCCTGAATTAGCTGCACTGAGCCTGCCTCAAACAAAAATCAGGTACAATTTACGTCGGGTGATTATGCTAAAACACAGCAGAGATTTACAAATTACTTCGCTGCTCCATTCTCAGTGCCAGGGCAGGAGCAGCCTGCACCAAGTAATCCCTGCTGCTGCAGGAAGGGCAGTGTTTATGAGGGTGGGATTTCCAGGTGGAGCAGCGGGCTCTGGGTTTTGTCCGGCTGCTCCTCGGCCACGCTCCGGCGGCGCTGGAATGCTGCTGGGGTCACCTACCAAAATCAGCTATCTTGGCATTCATGTATGCATCCAGCAGCACGTTCTCTGGCTTCAGGTCCCTGTGCACAACCATGTGCCTGTGGCAGTAATCCACTGCAGAGAGGATCTGCTGGAAAAGGCGTCGAGCTTCTGCCTCCTCGACCTGCGGGAAGAGCAGAGGGAACAGCGCCGGGGGTTGGTGGGCACGCAGAGCTGGCAGGGGAAGGTTTGCCTTAGCAATGGGGTCAAACCTTTCTGCAGGGTGCAGGGAGAAAATCCCAGCGTGCCTGCGACCAGAAGCAGCAAATAAAGCAGATTCCTCACCCTCGCTTTTTATAATGTGCCAGTGTTTGAAAATGAGACAGCCCAGAGATGAAAGGTGAGGCCTCAGCGTAGCTGGGATGACAACAAGAATTTGAAGGTGGCACCTATCAGACAATGGCTTGCTGTCCCAGTGGGACTGGTAAAGATCCAGGCTGGACAAAACACCACAGAGGATGTTGCTGAGAGCAATTCCTCATGGACTTGTTCAGGAAGCAACAGGTGAAGCTGGAATATCATGAGGATTTTAATTACCTGTATAGCTATAAAGTTGTATGAGCTATATCAGAGAAACTATATTTCCAATAATTTTTACTGATGAATTCCAAAAGACTTCCTTCATGAAAAACTGAGTTTATGAATGCAGAAGTTCAGAAAAGGTCCAAATCAGTCACTGAAAAGATCTAGATGGGTAAAATGTGTGAGAAATCAGAACTATTCATAGAAAAAGAAATTGAGTCAGCTCCATTGACCACTGCACTAATCTAACCCAATTTGCTGTAAAGGTATTGATTTGGTAGCACAGAGAGGGAACATCTGATGGGCTGATCCTTCACCTGAGCCCTTATTCTGGATGTCCACTTTGGCCAATTTTTACCATTTTTACATCCTTGCCCTGCAACTGCTCCGTGGGGCAGACACCAGCGATTTCCCTCATAACCAAAATCTCACATTTCACGGGCTCAACCCACACCTCAGGTGATTTATACCCAGGGGGACTGCTGGCACTTGGAAATGTTGTTCAGATAAGCCACATCCTTGAAAAGTCTTCAAAGAACCTGATGTGGAGCCCAGTGGGGGTTGGGAGAGGTGAATGACCGGGGCAGAGACCACTCCAAGTGGTTTTCCCCTCCCATGCCATAAATTTGCTGCTGATCCGTGGGGGTTTTGACAGGCAACCCTTAGCTAAAAAAATCACAAAAATAAGCCAGTTTTCCAGATATTTGCCCTAAGCAACACACTACCTTGGATATTTTGGTTTGAGGATCAAAAACACACCAGAGAACACTGTGAAAAATCACACACAAGTTTTGTGCGAGCCGGTACGAGACACCCCGGATGGGTTTGCTGTGAAGCAACTTCTATTTTGGGCCTTAACCTTAACTGTGCTCCCTTGAGGAGTCATTTTGCTCCTGAACACCATCCTCTTCCCACACAAAGTGTCTGGGCTGACTTGGGACTGGCACTTACACGTCCGTGCTTACAGATGTAATCAAACAATTCCCCGCCCGACACGTATTCCATGACCATGAAGAAATCTGTTGGGGTGCTGATGACCTGGTACCTTCAAAAACACAAGCAGATTTAGAAAAAAAATATATAACTTAGAACAAGGAAAGGCTTTTAAACAGATCATTAATTCCACATCAACACTTCAAATAAGAATTTGTTTGGATCTTGCATTTGTAACTGCTTTCCACTTCTGAAAAGCCATCTCTTGTTTCCAGTACAATCTTTCATTTATCTGTGAAAGGACCTCTTTTCCAGACCTGTGATCTTCCTTCAGCCCTTTAAATAATCCCCTGAAATATCTGCCAGGCAATCTTATCACATTTAGGACTGCCTTGACTTTCAAATTTCCATTTTGGGCAAGAGCTGCAACAACAGCTTTAGAAATGAAGTCCTGGTTAGCTGGGGGCAAGGAGAGGATCCATCTGGTTTCCCTCATATCAAGAAAAAAGAAGATAAAGAGCTCTAGGCACCAGAGGGAGTTTCCTTTGGACAGGCACAGAAAGAAAAAGGAGACCACCTAAAGTTATTTTTCAAATATTAAATCTCTCTAGAATGGGGGAAACCCCCCAGAGTATCACCTTCAACTTGCAGATTCATTCTCCATTTTCCTTCCAAACGATCCCCGGGTGCTGCAAAGGCATTTCAGAGTCCCAGCTGGAATAAATTGCCAGTGATCAGCTGAGCTCAATTCAGCCTCAGGAATTCACAGCAGCACCAGCTGAGACCTCCCTCTCTTTTATTTCAGACTCATTGTTTTGTTGTTGTTTGCTTTTTTTTTTTTTCCCCCAGATTAATTTAATGAATTTTTACAGGGGTGTAATTTGAAACAAAGAGATTTCAGTAATTTTCAGAGGCTGGCAAGGGAATGTGGGATACTCCCATAAAGATCAATAGCATTAACCTCATTTTTCTGAAGAGCTTTGGACCCAGACATCAAAGTTACTGTTAATTGCCCCAATATTTCTTTTTATATACATTTTAAAACTCATTGAAACAGGTTTGTGTGCCCAGTCTCCTCACATCTTTTTCACTGTATTTCATGAATGCAACATGTATCATAGGACACAGATATAGTCAAACTGGATTAAATTTTTACTGCTTTGACAAATGTGTGAACAGGATTTGACTTGCAGGACGCCGGGCACACAGCTGAGGAGTCTTGCTGGCGCTTTTTTTTCATGAAATAATACCAATCTGTTCTCCAATAAATCCATGGAACTGTGAAGTTACTCTAAAGTCAACAGTTGCTGCATGGTTAGTTATTTAACTGTAGAGAGAATTTGTTTTCCCTTGCCTCTAAGTCCCAGGTATTTGCTATATCTCATGCCAGTTTTAAGGCTGACCTAAATGTCAACTTACCCTTGCAGTTACCATTCAACAGCTTTCTTTTATAGGAATGCCAAAGATATTATCGAGTGCCTCATTAATGTGGGCTGGCTGCACAAACTGGGGATTGAGCAGGAATCCCACAGGCTGCAGTGCAGGTGCTGATTTACGACCCCAACTCAGGTTCATCAAAGCGGGGACTTTCAAAACTTATGTCTGAATAATAAATTTCGAAAAAAACAAAAAATAAAAAATGTTCTTTTAAGCTCTGGATAATCAGTGCATTAAAACATAAATCCTGTTGACTGGAGGCCAAGGTTTCACTCTCAGAGTCTGACCATGCTGCAATTCATGGAATCACAGAATGGTTTGGGTTGGAAGGGACATTAAAGACCATCCAATTCCAACCCCTGCCATGGGCAGAGACACCTTCCACTATCCCAGGCTGTTTGAAGACCCATCCAACCTTGCCTTGAACACTTCCAGGGATGGGGAAGCACAGCTTCTCTGGAAAACCCGTGCCAGTGGATCATCCAACACACAAAAACTTGACCTGACACATTTTTTACTGCTCTAATCCATCTCCTGAAACCCAGCTAAGTGTGCATGAGAGGTCTTTGAGCACAGAGGAGCAGCTGAACACGTGGCAGGGAGGGTACTCACAGTTTGATAATGTGAGGGTGCCGGAAGAGTTTCAGGTTTTGAATTTCTCGTTTGATCTTGCCCACCACGTCCAGGCTGCGGATTTTCTGCCTGTTCAGTATTTTCACTGCTACTTTGTGCCCTGTCAGCTGGTGCTCACCAACTATTAGAGAGAGAGAGAGAGCATTGCAAAGTCACTAAACAGTGCAGCAGGGTTCACACAGGCAGTTTGGGGCACTGTAAGCAAAAAGCCACTTGTGAAGGGAAAAAAGCAGAAGATGAGGGTGTGAAATATTTTAATGTTTTTGTCTCTTCACTGTTTTCCCAGTGGAGCCACAGAAGGCAGAAGAGAGGGGACTTATCTGCCAAAACCACTGCACTAAATAAAACAGAGTGAGTTGCTGGAGGAGGTCATACCCCAAGCTAATTTGCAAGGATTTATAGCATGTAAAAGCTAGATAAATCAGAAGCAGATATATTTAAATGGCAGAGGAGAATCTCTACCATAACACACTGGCAGACAAAATCCCTCATAAACCCAGTCTTAAACTTGGACCATCACACTTCTTTTTCTAAAAAATGGTATGGGGATTTTCCCTGCCCAAAATAGGACTGCAGGATTTGCATTACTAAAATGAATTTCTATTTATACTTCCTCCAGCGTGCTTCTTGCTTTGATGACAAGCTGCAGGAGCACTGCTGGACAGCAGGAGCAAACTCTGCTTTTAGGAAAGATGCAGACTTCAATATGGGTTGGTTTTTTTTTTTTTAAATGCACTTGGTACATTGAGATGCTGATGTTTATCTCCTGTGTTCAGGGAAAAACCATAACCACAAACTGGGAGGAGCAGCCCCACTGTCACTGGAGGAATTGTACTTAATGATGTGAAACTAATTCAGCCTGGGATCCATTTGTTATCAATAAACAAACCACACAAAAAAATAAAAAAAAAGCTCCCAGGAAGCAAGACTTATACTGAAGTTGAGAGCAGAAAGAGCTTGAAAACGGGGTGTTTACACCCAAAAAGAGTTCTCAGAACGAGCTGCTCCATCTCTAGTATTTTCTAATGTGATACTCAACAGGGTGACACACGGGTGGTTTCCTAAAGCCTGCACAGAAAAACCTGCTTACAGTAAATATTTGTGCTCCCTAATTACCAACATCACCCCTCCAACAACAACACGCGGTGCAAGGAGTTAATTATTGGGAGCAAACCTTGTTATTACATTATTAGAGCCTGTAATTTTGGCAGCCCTAATGAGCTGATCAGAAGCACCCGGGGTAAGCAGGAGGCGTGAGAAGGGCAGGGCAGCAGCACTCAGGGCACACCAGGTCACTATTATTAGCCACCAGATAAGACCTGCCAGAGATTCTTTCCTCAGTAAGAGCAGCCTAAAAATAAAACACTTTACTGCGCTTGAAAATTAAAGCACCACTTTGCATGTCCATTTTATTCCTCGTAATACTTAAAAAAAAAACTACTAGATGATGGAATGAAAATAAACTCAGCTTTGCAGCGGAGATGCAATTTAGGGATTAGCTGAGGGCTGGAGGAGGCAGATAATTCCTCTGGTGCAGTGCAAAGGAGAGTGCTGTAAATAGTCCAGGGAGGCATTTTCCCTGGTGAATCCTTGGGGAGAGGAGAGCAGGGCAGTGCTGCAGGGAGGTAAAGCAAAGTTCTTCCACTGAACTAGGAGGAAAACCCTGATTCCTGCCACCTTTTGTTTCAGGACAACGCTTTCTGGCCTTGCCTCAATACATACTTTGAAAAATTTTTATTATATGCTAGGGAAAAAAAAAAAAAAGGCCATGCCAGAATGAATAATTATTGTTTTTAATACTGTTGCCAAATAGTTCATCCCCTTTCCCATCCGTGACAAACAATGTGTAACTCTGCAAAGGTTTGCTAGCACAAACACATTAATAATTAAAAATAAACAGCCTATTTTGTAATCCATCTTTTGCTTACAGTAAGCATTAGATACAGAGATATTATTGTTTCTGTCCCCAGTGACTTGTTAAGCCTCCTTGAACTCGGAGAGAGAGAGACAAAGAGGGAACACAAATTTCCTACGTGGTGGGAGACTTTTAAGCCTTTGAGGGCTCTCTGTAGCTGCAGGAATTCAGGCTGTAAGGACAAGCCTCCCTCTGCTCACATTGTCACTGTCTCTGAACCCCAGGATCATCCCAAAAGTGAGGGGCAGGTCCCAGGTGCCCCACAGCCATGGAAGAGGATCCTCACCCCAAGGGTGGGCTGTGGTGGCCTTGGCTGGTGATGAGGACACCTCCCTCCCTCTCACTGCCTCCCCAGATTTAAAAAGTGGGAAGGAGATTCTTGAAATTTACTTATTTTTATAAAAAGGAAAAAAAAAATAGGAGAAATAGTGATTATAGCACCATGAGCACAGATAATAATTAAAATCCCTTGACAGCATGGGTTTTTACATCACTTTCTTTATCCTACCAGCTCAGGCAGCACAAGCAGTTAACATTTTTGCAAATGCTTCAGGGCAATGTGGAAGCTGGTGGAAGGGTGAGGAAACTCCTTCCCTATCAGCTCTGCTGGCCCTTATCTCAGCCCAAAGTCAAAAATGAAATCCATCCAAAGCATATATTTAGCAATGCTGTATTAATTCTGCCCCTTGCTTGGGTGTTGTAGCAGCTTTTCCCTGCCCTCCATCTGCTCAGCCCCCTTTAGTTTATCTTCCCTCTGTCACAAAGTTGGTCATCCAGCAGCAATGTGCCTGGGAAAAATGGGATCTGATCCCCACTGGAGCCCGTGGAGGTGACACAAACACAACCCAAGCACTGCCAGCCCTCGGGGGAACACAAATCTGTCACTTTTGTGGCAAACAAGCGAGGGAAAGAAGCCACCAAAGCCCCCAGGGATGCTGTGGGTGGCATCTCATGGTAAAAACCTCTGGGTTATCCTGCTGGATTTTGACTGAAGCTCTCCAGGCTGCACCCACTGTGACCCTCACTGTGTGAGGGCTGAGGTCCCAGGAGAGCTTTTGAGGACCCACAGGGTGGGACCTGCCCACAGCAAACACAATTTGTCTCATTCTGCTCTTACCAACCCCCAGGGAAGGAGATGCCACCTCCATCCTCCAAGGCTTTGCTAAACTCCAAACCCAAGATCTTCTCCACAGTTCTGTTTCTGCAAATCATTCTAATCCTTGGCCTGGAGGACAGGGGAAAGAACTATATTTGGTAAAAATCCTGTGTGGTAACTTCAAGTCTTGACATGACACCTCCTGTCCAGCCACCACATCAGCTCCTGCCACCTTCCTCTCTTCTACACAGGTGCTGTGTCCTCATCACCACTGCCAGATGGAATTTCAGCATCATCCCCAAAATCCTGCCCTCATCTGCCAACCTCCCCTCCGTGCCTTGCCTGGACTTTCTGTAAATGAGATCAAGAAACTGAATGGGCTTAAAACAAAACAGTTCCTTGCAGTGTTCAGTTATTAGGAGGATCAGTTCCCTGATGACCCAGGCAGTCAGGGACTTTTTCTGTCATGTCTCTGCCTTCTGATGGCTCAAAATGACTGCTCAGCTCCAGCCACGAGCCAAGCTCTGGTTTGTACCCCATGTCACTGAATCCTCCCTTTCACTGCCATTTCTTATTTCCTTAATAACAATAATCTTGAGCAACTGTAAATTATGATTTTTTAACTTTGACAAGTAAGGCAGGAAAAAGTACCAAAACCTTGTGCAAGGCAGAATTTGAAGAAAACACATCAGCAACAAGAAATTTCACTGATGGCACCTGACTTCTCCCTGAAAAAAGCAATTATTATACCCAACACACAATGCTGGAATCAATCAACAAAAAAACTCTACTTTTCTCCCGTGAATACAAGTTTTTCTAAAGCTCATTTGATTAAAATGCTGTCATTCCATATAAATGGGAGATTCCATTTCTTCATTTCAGTTCCCAGTCTCAAGAACAAGCTTCACCTGTCAGTTGCAGGCAAAATATTAAGGGGAAAAAAAACATATAAAAAAAAACTTATAAAAAACCCAAAAAAACTCACCTATAAAGGATTTTGAGCTAGGAAATCTCTTTTATGTTATTTGAAATATTTCCTTGGAAAATGTCAATTCTTACCAAACTCAGGTCATATGTGGCACAGGGGGCATTTGTGCTAGTTAAGGAAAAAAAAGGCTATTGTTGGCAGGTTTAAATTGGTCTGCAAGGAAAAAACCTGCCTTTGGAGCAGTTTTGAGGTCTGCTAGTACACACAGGTGATTTAAATGGTCCTCACTGTTAGAAATATTTATCCTGATAATTCTTTAGACAGTAAATTTGTGGTTTGGGATTAAACACGGCAATATATTTTTAGGGGCGTGATTAATGGCCACAGGTGGACTTAGCTGCAGTGGCCGTGGTGGTTTCTTTCATCTGCTGTCAATGTGGGTTTATTTTAAAACTCCAGCCACTGAGGGCAGGCACAGCACCCCTTTGCCCAGTCACATCCCAATGGGGTGGGGGGACACTGAGTGGGCCAGCTGCTTCCCCAGCCTGAGCTAAAACCATTTCCCTTGCTGGGAAACACAGTTTAGACACTGAACTTTGTTGGTTTTCTAGGTTTTTTTAGTATCTTGTTTAAAAAAATGAAATTTGCACGTAACGGCAGAGTTCACAGGAAAAAGAAATACAAATATTTGCAAATCTCACAGCCAGCTAAAGCAAAGCTTTCAGGATGTGAGCTGGCTGCTCTGGCATGACTGGCCAAGGAATCCCTGTGTGGAGCCCCAGCCTGACACAATCCCCCCCATCCTGCAATCCTGGAATGGTTTGGGATGGAAGAGACCCTCAAGATCATCTCATCCCACCCCCTGCCATGGGCAGGGACACCTCCCACTGTCCCAGGTTCCTCTAAGCCCCGTCCAACCTGGCTTTGGACACTTCCAGGGACCCAGGAGCAGCCACAGCTTCTTTGGGCACCCTGTGCCAGGGTCTCCCCACCCTCCCAGGGAACAATTCCTGCCCAGTATTCCCCTGTCAGCACGAAGCCATTCCCCCTCTCCCCACCCGCAGTCCCTCTCCAGCGCTCTCGCAGCCCCTTCAGCCACTGGAAGGTGCTCCAAGGTGGCTCTGGAGCCTCCCCTTGCCCAGGTGAAGGCGCAGCTGGCTCATCCCTGCCCCTCCATCCCGCGGGAGCCGCTCCGGAGCTCCGCGGGGCGATGCTCGGAGGGGCGGCAGCACGAACCCCCCTCTCTGCCGGGAGGGAACGGAGCGCGGAGCGCGTTCCCGGGACGGCGGGGCAGGATGCCGGTGCGCGCTCCAGCCTCCCCACCGCCTCCCTCCGAGCGCGGGAGCAAAGTTTTGGTGGGTCCCGCCCGCGGCACGGACAGCGCGGAGCACCGAGGGGCGAGCGCCGCATCCCGCAGCAGCCGCCCGCCGCAT
>VZTB01000285.1:944370-970074 GCA_013397245.1 Thryothorus ludovicianus
CCTGCGGGACACACCCCTTCCTTGGGGGCGGCACCGCCGCGGGTGACGCCCTCCCCCGGCGACACCGTGCTCGGGGTGCATTTTCTATGGCTACGCACCTGCCGGGGGTGACATCCTTTTAGAGAGGCCCTTGCCTGGGGGGTGACACCCTCCTCAGGTGACACCGTGCTCGGGGTGCATTCTCTATTGACGCGCATCTGCTGGGGGTGACACCCTCCCCAGGTGACACCGTGCTCGGGGTGCGTTCTCTATGGTCACGCACCTGCCAGGGGTGACGTCCTTTTAGACAGGCACTTGCATGGGGGGTGACACCCTCCCCAGGTGACACTGTGCTCTGGGTGCATTCTCTATGGCTACGCACCTGCCGGAGGGTGACATCCTCCCCCGGTGACATCGCGCTCGGGGTGCTTTCTCTATGGCTACGCACCTGCCAGGGGTGACGTCCTTTTAGACAGGCACTTGCATGGGGGGTGACACCCTCCCCAGGTGACACCGTGCTCGGGGTGCGTTCTCTATGGTCACGCACCTGCCAGGGGTGACGTCCTTTTAGACAGGCACTTGCATGGGGGGTGACACCCTCCCCAGGTGACACTGTGCTCTGGGTGCATTCTCTATGGCTACGCACCTGCCGGAGGGTGACATCCTTTTAGAGAGACACCTGCCGGGGGTGACATCCTCTCAGAGAGACACCTGCCAGGAGTGACATCCTCCCCAGGTGACACTGTGCTCTGGATGCGTTCTCTATGGCTACGCACCTGCCGGAGGGTGACATCCTCCCCCGGTGACATCGCGCTCGGGGNTGCCGGGGGTGACATCCTCCCCAGGTGACACTGTGCTCGGGGTGCATTCTCTATGACTACGCACCTGCCGGGGGTGACGCCCTCCCCCGGTGACACTGTGCTCAGGGTACATTCTCTATGGCTACACACCTTCCGGGGGTGACACCCTCCCCAGGTGACACTGTGCTCGGGGTGCATTCTCTATGACTACGCACCTGCCGGGGGTGACGCCCTCCCCCGGTGACACTGTGCTCAGGGTACATTCTCTATGGCTACACACCTTCCGGGGGTCACACCCTCCCCAGGTGACAACGTGCTCGGGACGTGCATCTGCTGGGGGTGACATCCTCCCGAGGTGACACTGTTCAGAGGGTAAATTCTCTGTTGCCACCTGCCTGCCGGGGGTTATGTCCTTTTGGAGAGGCACTTGTCTGGGGGTGACACCCTCCCCGGGTGACACTGTTCAGAGGGTGTATTCTCTATTGCCATGCACTTGCCTGGGGGTGACACCCCTTCGGAACAGCATCTGCCACAAGGGACATCGTCCTCCGGTGGCAGCGTCCTCCCTGTACACCTTCTGCACCTGCCGGGGGGGTGACAGCCTCCTTTGGTGGCACTGTCCTCGGGGTACACCCTCTGGGCGTGCAGTGCCACCCTCCTTGGGGTGGTGCCACCCTTCGGCTCCTCCCTCCCTGGGGGTTCACCTGCCTGATGTGGGGATGTGTCCCTTAGAGCACACTCTCCTTTTGGGGCACCCTCCTTGTGGTGTGCCTGGCTTGGTGTGGCACACATCAGAGAGGTGGTACTCCCATTGAGTGACACCCACCCGAGGGTCACAGTGTCCCTGAGCTCTTCTCTGCCTCTGAGGGATGTCACACCTGCCCAGGGACGCGCCCATCAGAGGGCGGCACTGTCCTTGGGGTATGCCCTGGTTTTGATGCTGCTTCCTTGGGTTGATCCCTCCTTTTGGTGACACTGTTCACCAGCCAGGGGAGCTGCTTTTGGCTCCGAGAGCAATTCCCCATGGGAGGGGTGCTGAGTGTGAGGGGCAGGGCTCCAAATGCACCCTCTGAGACCCAGCTGTGCCTCGGGCTGGGAGACAAGGTGCACTCAAAGGACAGATTCAGCCAGAATTCCAAAAGATTTAACAGTGAAAGCAGGATGTTCTCCCTCATCTCCTGCATAGAGCATAATCTTTGTCTGGACCACAAGAATTGTTTGCATAGAAAAAAAATAAAAAAGAGTGGATGCTCACCCCAAAAAAATTATAATGATTGAACACCAAAATCCGTACCTAGCATATCTGGAAAGAGGTCCTGCCACCTTCTAGTAGTGTTAATTTGTAGCTCTTTGTTTCTCATTCAGCTGCACGAAGTGGCAGAAGGCAGTCACAAACACAATCTGTGCTCCAAGGTAATAAAGAGCTGTTTGGGAAGCTGGAACAGCGTGTGTAAACACAAGGTCCCAGATAAAATAATGACCAGCCTCTGCAACTGTGCTATCATAAATAATGAAACAGCAACTTAATTCAAGAAATCCAATAACATAAATATCTAAAACAACAAGCTGGGGGTAGAACAGGAAGGTTGCTGTAACACAAAACCGTTTGCAGTACAATGAAACCATCTCTGTTCAACCAGAACAACTGATGTACGTGAAGGCATAAGAGAAATAACATTTACAAACAGTAAACTTTGGATAAGATAGCAAAGCTACAACCTCCTGGAATGCCTGAGAAAGCTCTGCCTTCTTCAGGCAGCTGCAAAGTTGTCAGCCCATGGAAACCTTTACCCTGCAAGCTCTGGGCAGCTCTGCCCTGTCTTTGGGGTTTGTTTGATCTCCCCTTCCAGTCCCGGCAAGCCTTGGCTCTGTCTGAATGAGACACCACACAAAGAGGTGTGAACTGGAGTGCTGTTTGTTTAATGGTTAAACTAATATGTTTAACAAGAGCTGCTGCATGGAGATGCACTGTCTTGCTGTCCTTGTTTCCTGAAAGCTGGTCACTAAATCTCAGAGCAAGCTGATGTCGTGAGTGTTCCCACTGCCTGTGATAACACAGCAGCTGTCTGCTAGAAACACCAAATTATTGATGTTTTATTGCATATTGTTATTATATAATATAATATTAATCGGGATTTTAACTTACAGGATATATTTTGGGGCCTGAGGTTTGCAGGAGACTCACAGAAAGGCCTTTCTTGGCAGCAAGGTTTACCCCAGGTGGGTCAGTGCCTTCCACCTTCTCCACTGCTGGTGACAGCTGAGAGCAGAGCCTGGGATGCTCCTGGAAAGCAGTGCCAGGGCTCAGGCTTGAGAAGGTTTATTTAATTTCCCCCTGGCTTTTAAGAATGTACATGTATGTGTGTGTATCTGTGTCATGGGTGGCTCATTTGCAGACACGGGGGAAGGGAGCTGTGCTGGCAGGCAGGAGCTGAAGGGTCTTGAGGAAAAGGCTGGGTGGGGCGTGTTGCTAGGAGATGGAGACTCCGGTGTCTGGCAAAGTGGCATTTTTATTTTTGGTGTAGATCACACAAAATGGTATTTGACTGTGAAGCAGGGTAGAAATCTCTTCTCCCTGCTTACATTCATCTCTGAATGATCTGTTTCGTGTAGTAGCGTTGCAGCTCATTTAAAACACAAATCAAATGTAGACTGAATGGTGTTCAGTCCAGCTGGAGGCTGGGTGTTTGCAATCTACAAGAATTTTTTCTTTTTCTATTTTCTTTTTCCCTGTTCATTGAGAAATCCCTTGTCTGAGCAGCAGGATATGTGTCTCTCTTTAGGGGAGGGCATCCCCACATGCCTCTGGTTCCTTTGTGGCTGGTTCTCTCTTGTTTTTTCAGACACTGCGAGTTAGCAGTCGGGTTTTCTGGGTTTAGGCTTATTAAATACATCCTGCCAGGGCTTGTTCTCTCTTGCTTTGCTGCCTGTGCCTCTTGTTACACCCCAGTGCCAGCCAGGAGCCCCTCCATCCCAGCTGGCTGCACATCCACCCTCCTCACAGACAGGGACTGTGCCATGGAATACCTGGCCCTTCCCTCTCCCTGGTGTGCTGCCAGGGATGGAGTTCCAGAAGAAATTAGGTCTGAATGCTAAAACGTGGAATTTTTTGCACCCTTATGTGGGATGCAGGACTCCTGGGCAGAACATGGGTCCCTTGCAGCTCCCACAGAGGCTTTGGCTCATGCTCACATTTTGCTGGTGCTCCTCTCAGGCATCAAACTGCTTTCACTGGATGTTCAAAGGGAATCTTTTTGGAAATGCAGGGCTGGGCAGCAGGGTGCCAAAGGGCTGGGAGGGCACCAAGGAAGAGCTGGGTGCTGCCTGTTGCCACTCTTGGCTTCAGTCACCATCGTGAACCTGCAGAAGGGTTTGCAGCTGAACATCCTCAGTTGTGTCCCCCCTGCTCCCGTCACTACGTTTGGGTGCTGTACTTTTCCAGTTCAATATGATAAAAAAAAAATGCCAGGGATGTTGTGCATCTGTTTCGATTTCTGGGGCATGCTATCCAACCCTTGTAAATGCCCTGAATCTGTGGATTTTCGGTAGGATTTGCATTCCCAGTCTGTTTTGGGAGGAGATAGTTAATGAGATAATGCAGCAGTGGGTAAACTGTGAGACGTGAAATGGGTTTTTTTTTTGAATACTGGAGAAACTGCATGCATCAGAGGCAGCTTATGCACATTAGATTTGTAACCAAGCAATCTCCATTTATATTATGTAAGTGATGTCATTTATCAAACCCCGTGTAGCAGCCAAGAGCAGATGTTGAACCATTTGCTCTGCAGTGTTGGAAATTAACTTTTCTGGGGGTTATTAAAATTATGGGTTATTCAAATACAATCTTGTGAGTGTAATCTAATGGAACAGCATTTAGCATTATTAAAAAAAATGTAATGGGTGTGGGTCCAGAACCTGTTGTGGCCTCTTGTTGGTTTTGGGTGGAAATCTGTGTGGCAATAGGTGATGCTCTGGTGGGGATGTGAGCTGAAAACTCTGTATGAGAGTGGGGAAGGAGGGTGGTATCTCTTGAAAATAGAACATTTTAAGCATGCACATGATAAACACCCATTTCATGAGGAGGCTGCTGAGGAGAGATTGCCTGCCTGTGCAGGCACTGGGTGCACAACACTCCAAGCAGCAGCAAGAGAAGGAAGGACATTATTTCTGAGAGGATTACTCCTACATGAGAATAAGATTTTTATTAAGGGCACAAATGAGTAATTGGATTCCTCAACCCCTTAGAATGTAACAGTAATGAATTCCTGCTATCTTTTTATATGCTCTGTGATCAGTGTGATGGTTTGGTTGAGGGTTATTTTTAAAGTAGATAGTTGTGGTTGAGCTTTATGATCCTAGGGGTCTTTTCTAACCTTGACAATTCTACAATACTCTATGCACTATTCCATTTTGTGCAATCATGGAATCAATCTTTTAGGCTTTGTCCAGAAATACGAAGCCCAATATGGGTGTGTGGTGAGCAATATGGAAAGGTCAAGGTGCATTTTTTTATTTTCATGCTATTTTACCCTCTTTTTTTTTTTACAAGTTGTGGTCAGTACAGTTCCTACAGAACTCTGTATCCTCAGCAGCAAATCCTGGAAGATAACTTGTAGCAGGGTGAAGGCAAAATCAGAGAACCTGTGAGCTTCTTGAAGTTGCATTTTTTCCAGCGGCTTGCCAAATATGTTTTCTTATAGGGCATAATCTGTGAGATAATCCCAGCTCCACTGGGAAAGCACTTGCTGCTGAGGAGGAGTTTGAAGTTTATCTTCACCCTTTGCTTTGCACCCATCCATTCCAGGGACAGACTGAGGAAAAGTTTAGGCCTGTACAGTAGATCCAGCCTTTATTTGACCTTGATACGAAATGCTGTTTAAAGATCCGTGACCTTGCAGCCTCAGGCCACTATTTCCTTGCCCCATCTGAAGCACTTTCTGTATCCAACAGGGAGGAACAGCATGTTCTCCACATCCACAATGGCTAGGACAAGAATAGGGCTAAAATTAAACCACACACAGATGGCAAGAAATGAAGAAATGCTTGAAGTGAGGCTTACTGAAGTGTCAGAATCTGTTATTTGGATGGGGCCGTGGAGTGCAGATGTTCCTACCTGGGGTGGAGGGATGCTGTGAGCTCAGTCCCTGCACGTCCAGTGCCTGGTTCATGTCTCAGCCAGGATCTCAGGATTTGGGTTCAGCCCCTGTGGGATGCTGGGCAAGCTGTCAGGGGTTACGTGCAGTTAAGGGTTGGAGTGCCCAAAGTAGGAGAAATGGAGCTGAGCTGAAGTCAAAAAAGCCCCATCCAAACCTTCCACTTGGCTGCTGACAAGCTCTGATGTTTAAATGGCTTTTATTTTATTTTTGCTTTCAAGCTCCCCACCTGGGAATCTGCCAAAAGTTAGACCTCTCTCATTAACCCAAACTGCTCCACTTTTAACAGGGTTGAGCTGTGGAACCACTAAGCCCAGAACAATCCACAGAGCTGACATTCCTCTGCATCTTAGGAGCATCTTTAGTGCCTTGTAGTTCCTGCAGTCCAGGACAAAGCTTTACCTGGGGGAAATCAGGAGTTCTAGTTCCCATTTCCAGTTGTGTCAACATATCACCTTCAATCACCATTTTTTAAGTAAAGCTAGGTATTATATTATTTTTATTTAGCCCTCAATCTGTCTATGTTTCAGTTCCCCATCCTCGTAACTCATTCCTCCTCCCCGCCCGTGTCTGAAGAGGGCATTTTAGGCTGGAAACTCTCAGACCTGTTCTGAAAAATGTCTGTATTTATGGCAGGGCATTACACTCGGTGGCAGGCTGTAAGTATGATGGGTTGGCTGTACCTCTGACGGATTTGTCCCCGCTGTTGTCCCTGGGCCGGGCTGTAGCACATAGTCCTGTTTGTGTGTGTGTTTTTAATAACCGTGCTGTTTTGACTGAAATGCCTCTCTCTCCCTGGCCATGGCACTCTCAGGGAATCGCTCTCGCCCTCTCTCATCACAGTGGCAAACTGAGAAAGGTTTCCTTTAGTCAGCTGAGGGAGAGGAGGAGGATTTATGAATCGGAGAAACGCATTCCTGATGCGGAATAGGCACATTCCCCCTTCCCCCCCACCACTGCCCCCCGCTCAATAAAAGCTCCATTTGTGTGGCAAATAGCCAAGGGTTTTATGAATACAGCTCTTACTTTCCCCAGCTGCTAGAAACCTTTCTCAAATATGAATTAAAATAAAAAGCCTTGCTAGACACTTTTAGCGCTCATAATTCTGCTATTTTTGGTCTGCGGTGGGGAGTTCTTGCATCAGAAATCTTGGTTGGAGAGGCTTGAGTGGCTTCTTTCAAATATTATTAAATTGAAAAAAAAATCTGGAAGATGTATGACTTTAAATAATCTCCCACATTATAAGGATCATCAGGAACTCAAAGTGATTATGTCCCTAGATTTGATGCTTCCCTCGCTCTTATGGCTGTGAAATTCTGTCTCCGATATTTTATGGAGGCTTCCCCTTCCTTCAAAAGCCATTGGGGTAAGTTCTTGAGGAACTGGTCCAGTTGAGATTAAGTATTTTTAATAAATCAACTACTGGGGAAAAAAAGATTGAGAGATTCCATGCATAAGAATATCTTACATAAGAATATCTTATTGGTTTTAAGAAAATACATTTTAGGTTCCATCACAGGAATGAATGAATTTTGGTAGGAGATGTGGGAAACCACTGTAGCATTAACAAGATGGTTGATTAAAAATCAAATTAAAAATCCATTTCTGACAGCAGAACTATTTCCCCCTCCCCCTCACTCCTCACTTTTGAGAGAGAAGCCTGAATAACTTTGGATATCCACAATCAGTGACAGAGGGATCACCTTCCAGGAGGGAAGGGAATCACATTGTGACCACGGGCTCACTGGGACCTTCCCAAACATTTTGTGCATCTGTATTCCAGCCATGTGGCAGCCAACCAGGCAGGGAAAAAGTCTGGACAAATATAAAATCTCACTCACTCAGATTTGGAACATGAATCAAGAAAATGTGTCCAGGGAGTGGAATCTAGCTGAGTGTAGGTTGCAGTGGCATGAAGATGGAGTGGGTGTAAGTTGCAGACATTCATTGAATAGTCTCTCATATATTCCTAGACCTGTGCACAGCAAGGAGAGGTGGAACTGAGAGCAATTCTTGCCCTGTGAATTATAATGGCATGGCAACAGCATGGCTCGATCTATTTGCAAGTTTATTTACGAGAGAATTAGAGATTTTTCCCCTTCTGTTGCATCAGCCTGAAACCCAACCAGATAAGAGATAAATTGCAGAGTTTCCTAGAGATGGAAAATCAGCCAAAAGGGCCTTTGCACTGGGATGTGCTCTCAGAAATTCAGATTTTTGTTGACTGGTAGAAAAGTGTGCATTCCCCTCATTGCACATCAATCCCGGTAGGATCATCTTTGAGGATGAGAAGTGCCATGCCTGTAATGGTCTTCAAAGGCTGCCACAAAACAGATTTTGCTTCCAGGAGTGGCGTTTCAGTGTGCCTGTGAGCTGGAGGCTCATCCAAGGCTGCAGCAGCACTGTCTATGTGGGTCACTGGCCGCAGTGGGGGATGTGGGAGAGCTGTCGCACTCATTTGGAGAGGAGCCTTAATTATCCAGCAACTCTGACGAGAAATAATTGCTGAAGGCTTTAGCACAAGTTGCCATTGTCCACAGGAATTTTGTGCACCCAGGCTTTCCCTGGAGTCGATGGAGCCTGAGATTCTTGTGCTTCCATAGGGAGGTGAGACCTCTTCCACAGGCTGTGATGATCCATCAGTGAGAGCAGGGGGATGCTTCACAGCACAGCAACCTGGCTGTGTACAGAACCCTCAAAAATGTGTGTGCAAACACCAACTTGCAGCATTCCTAAGGGAAATTCCCCTTCAACCTGTGTGTCCTACTGCCATGGAAAAATCACAATTAATTTGGGGCCAAAGGGCCAAAGTATTGTCACCAAAAGGACGTTACTCTTATTTTTACCAATCAGAAGATTAACCACAAACCACACACATTAAAGGGTGTCTTCCTTATTTCCCAGACTTCTGAGTTAACCTCTATCTGATGCTTTCTTTACTAACCCAGTAGTGTATTGGGAAAATAAACATAAATTTAACCATTCATGTTAAAAACAAACAACCCAAAACCTCCTCCATGAGAAATAACAATCTTTGGTCTCTATTTTGTGTTCCTAAGCAGCAGCCTTGTGATGTGACCCTCACTAGATGTGTGCAGCAGTAGTGCTGGATAGTCAGGGATATCATATTTTGCTTAGGCTGTATTGTGTGTTTGTGCATCAATTTAATTTTACAGTCTTGCTATGACTGCTTTTATAAGCAGGGATATCATTTTACTTGTGTCCTACTACAAGCCTTAGGATAATTTTCCATGTTTTTTTCCCAATGCCTGCTGAATGCAGCTGGCTTTTCCCATGGACTCCAGTGTATGTTGTGTCAGGAACTTACTGATTGATTGGAGAAATGCTATATTGTAATAATCCTGCAAATATTTCCTAACCAACTCATGTGATACCAGGCATCATCCTACAGTAGCATTTTTGGCCCATTCTTGTGCCTTGTGTAAATGAAAGCGATTTTCACAGCTGGCCTTCCCATCAGTTGCTCCTGCTGCCTCGAGATTAGATCTCCTAATCTGGTTTTATCATTTCTGTCAGTCAGCCATCCTGGTTTAATCCCTCCAGCTCTGCTGAGGCCATGGAATGTTTCCAGCCTGAGGATGCCCTCTGGGATGGGAGCCTTGGGGCTGGCGTGGCCGTGGGAGCTGAGCTCTCATCCTGTGCAGAAATCTTTGGAGACCTGCTCTCAGATGAGAATCTTCATTTTTCACAGCCCACTTGAGGAGAAATCAAAATGCTTTTGCCAAGTTTGCCGGGCCGGGAGGGAAAATCTGGAAGATGGAGGTGGAACCTTGTGGGCTTCCCCTGAGAGCCCTACACTAGCACGCCCTGCTGTTCAGGAATTACAGTGACAAAGCTTAATTAGTGCAAAATGAGGTCTCATTGAGTCACTCAGTGACAGATCTGGACCAGGCTGGGGTGTGTAACAAGTAGGAAACAACAGAGGACTTTGGGTCTGGTAAGCCTGCACATGGAAGTGGAGCCCTGCTGTGTTCCCCCACCATCTGAGTAGCACATGTTCAGCAAAGGTGCTTGGGATTTGGCTCTTATCTCTGCATGGGAGGAGTGGGAGATAAATCTGAAGGGTTTTCCAGACAAAAGGAACTTATCGAGTAATACTGAAAGCAGAGGGCGCAGAGCCAGGCTCGGATTTGGCCCTTGCTTTGAGCAGAGTGGAAAGAAACCGTGGCCAAGGATCAGCTGGAAAACCATTTAACCCTCCTTGAGACTGAGCAGCAGCTTTGCTGAGAAAGCCTGATTTGGAATACAAGCATGAGAAAAACAAAGAGAGCAATGATTGATACAGTGATTGACAGCGTGTCTTGTAGGACAACCTGCAAACTCGGCTGCTGAAGGTTATCCCATGTGTGATCCTGGGCTCTGTTGAGGTAGAGATGTAAAATACGAGAGGTTATAGTGGAAAAAAAATGCTGCTCCTGATCCTTCCCACCTCTTCTGGTGTGCCTTTTCCTTGCCCTGCCTGCATCTCAAATTCTGGTTTAGGCATTAAATTAGTTAGGCCAAAGAGAAGCAGATGGATTAGCTGAACAAATGAATGCATCCTAACATTGAGGGATTTTTTATTTGTTGAATTCCTCATTGTGTGGTGTATCTCAGTTGTCTCATCCTTTATGTTCACGTCACGATATTTGTTGTGAGTCTTTATTCTCAGTTTGTAAAGTGCCCAGTCTGTCTATTTTCTTTATTTTTCTTTTTTTTTCCAGCTGTCCTGCTCCTTCTGAAGGTCTTTGAATGCACCCAAAGGAGGGGAAAAAGCTGGAAGACACATCCCAGGAGGAATGGCTAAGAATGTTGGGCTTGTCTCATTGGGAATCAACTTCCTGGGAAATGGAAAAGGAGGTGCTGAGCTCTTCTCCCCAGTGTCCAGTGATGGGACATGGGAATGGTTCAAATCTACACCAGGGGAGGTTTGGAGGAAGCATTTCTTTACCAAGAGTGTACTTGTGTTGAGGAATTGTGTTCAGAACAATAAATGATAAATAAATGGTGTCTGCTGTTTTTTGTCCTTTCTAAAGTGGTTGCAGCTACACAGGTGGGAATGGTAGATGGGATTTTTGGCTACTTATGCAGTTTAAGACAGGTTTGGGTTCTTGTACAGGGATGCTCTTGGGTCTCCATGTGCAGTAGGAGCACTTTTTACTCTTAAGGCAGCCCTGCTGCTTCCTGAGCCATAATGAAGAAAGCCTGTGGGTTTGTTTTTTTGTGGAACTCATAGCTGAAAGTCTGGATTCCTTGTTGCAAATCCTTCATTTGGAGTCCAAGGCTTTCCTGTTTTTAATGAAGGATGAGACTCTGTGTTATCAACACAGTTTTCAGCACAATCCAAAACACAGCTCCATACTAACTCCTACGAAAAAAATTAACTCTACCTCAGCCAAAGCCAGCACAGAATCCTAAGAAAAAATCCCACAAGAACTAACCTCATATCCCATCCTACTCCAGCTGCAAAGTAGAGGATTTTGGTGTACCTTCTTTAACATAAACACTGAGCAGTATCTGTTAAGTCAGCTTTCCAAAACAAAACCCCCATCAAAACAGAAGGAATTGTGTATGATATTTCCAAGGGCAAAAATGAGACTCATTGCTTAGCGAGAATCATTTGAGTATTCAAGATATGCAAACCTGTGGGACATGTACTTATGATTACTTGATATTTCCCAGTTATTTTTAACTGATGCATCATCTGATGTAAATCTCCTTTTCTTATAAAATGCAGAGTAGCTCGAAGAACAGAGTGCCTCAAATCTTGATTCAGGCAGCTTTTTATCAACCTTCGGAATTCAGCAAAAAACTTAGAAGAAATTAAGGATCTGTGTCAGAAAAATTGAAGATGTAAACAGCTGCTGGGCTGCCTTTTGCATCCTGTAGGGAGTTTGTCTGTTTTTTATAGCAGCTCTTGTCACCTAACACAGAGGGATTTTGAGCCATAGCTCGGGATCCCTCAGCACTGCTGTACAGCAGTCAGTTAATAGGAGACATTGCTCCCTGTAATGTAATGCTGTTACTGTTTCAGCTGTTTTATTCAAGTTCTTTAATCTCTCCTCATGATCATCCCCTTCTGCATTTTTAATTATCAATGCTTTACATGAAGAAATGCTGAAGTGTGAAAGATTAGATAAGGAAACATCCAGCATCCAGCAGCCCTCTGCTCGGTGTGGCTGTGATCAGGAGTGTTGCACTGATTTGTTAAACCACAGCCTGTGTTTTATCAGCCACACACACATCAAATGCAC
Source organism: Thryothorus ludovicianus (assembly GCA_013397245.1). NCBI lineage: Eukaryota > Metazoa > Chordata > Aves > Passeriformes > Certhiidae > Thryothorus > Thryothorus ludovicianus. Next base: position 956,557 of record VZTB01000285.1, read on the forward strand.
TGAGCACAACAAATAAATACAGCTTCTGACAGAAAAGAGACCCCTTTCAGCATGGTGGCTCATGTGAGAGAGCAAAAAGAGGGAGTGGTTTTTTTTTAAGTGAGGAGTGGTGAAATAGGTCTATGAGAGCAAGATCAGGCTCATTTCAGATCTGGGGGTGGCTCTTTGCTCCTGGTCCAGAGTGATTCCTGAGCTGACACACAGATGGTCTGAACCAGCACCCAAGGGAGAGGGCAGTGCTCAGGGGACCCTGTTCTAAGGGGGAGCTGACTCTGATCCAGCCAGGACACCCTTAGGAACTTCTCCCATGCCCTCAGGCTGGGGATTTCAACCATGCCCTGTAGAGACCACGTTTACATTCCAATATTACTGGTGAGACTGGCTCTGCCTATACCCTGTTGTTTCCTGCCCAGAATTGCTGTGCAGAAATGCACCTGTTTCTGACAAATTTGGTTTTATCATTGAACAATTCCTAAACAATTTAAGCCAAGGTCTGAGCCAAAATGAAGCCTCACTACCCTTCTGTGCAGGTTCACCTGAGGTTAACCTTCAGAGTTTGCCCAAGTGCAGGTTCTGATGTTCTTGATGTGTTGAATGATGTTGGGCAACATCCCCAGCTGCCTGGGAGGTCTGTTCTATCTTAGATGGGGACTTCAAAAATTGAAGAGGAAAGACATTTTAGCAGGCCTGTTGTGACAGGACAAGGAGCAGCGGTTTCAAAATAAGAGAGGAATGATTCAGACTCAGTGTAAGGAAGGAATCTCTTTATGGTGTGGGCGGTAAAACACTGGCACAGGTTGCCCAGAGAGGTGGTGGATGCCCCATCCCTGGAAGTGTTCAAGGCCAGGTTGGACAGGGCTTGGAGCAGCTTGTGGTAGTGGAAGGTGCCCTGCTCATTGCAGGGGAGTTGGAATTAGATGGTTTTTAAGTTCAACTTAAACTATTTCATGGTTCTATGAGAGCCATGGCACCATTTAGAACCTTCCTGACCTACAGAAGCAGAGGAGGAAAGGCCACACATGAAATTGTCTGTAATATGTTGAAGGAAAAGATATAGAGTGTGCACAACACCTTTAAACAAACGAGAGCTGAGTATTGCTCCAGGAGCTCAACACAAACATCCCTCTTGCTGGTGGGAGATGGAGCAGCCCCCTGCCTTGTGTCCTGCCCTCTGTGTGTCCATCCAGGACACTCTCCTCAGGCCAGGGGAACTGCAGCTATTTCACAGGCAGCATTACCCAGTCACTTTTTTAAAATACACGGCAGGGCCTGGCCTGGCCGAGATCAGTCGAGCAGGTATGTTCTTCCCACATTAAAGCCAATTAACTTTGGATGGGGATGAGTGAGAGCAACTTTTAGTCCAGTTTTGCTTTCTCTCTGGATGGGTTCACGTTGGCTGAGGCTGAGTCTCTCATCTTTCCTGGAGGCACAGCCTCCTGTGCGTGTGAAGGCCGGGCTTACACGGAGCCATTAGAGCAGGGCAGGGCTTTGATCTCAAAATTGCACCACTTGAAACTGCAGATGAAAAAAAAAAAAAACCTGAGTTATTAAAACAGCAGGCAAGCCTGCAAGTGAATCATTTGAGCTTCTCCAGAATGATCAGTCCTTGTGGGGCAGGAATTAGGTACGGGAATGCTCCCAATGGCCTCGCTGCAGCAGGACAGGGATGTGCCAGCTTCGGGAGAGCAAGATGCCAGCAGCAGCAGAGGAAAGCAGGATGAGGGGTGGGTGGGATTGTGCCGCAGCTCTTGGGGAGCCACAGGGAGCTGTGGAGGGTCAGGAGGCTGTGGAGGAGCAGCTCTGTGCAGCCTCCTGCCCCAGCCCTGAGCCGTGGAGCCACTGCAGCCAGCGCAGCGCCCAGGCAAATTCGGCTGGCTCTGCAGCCAGTGCCACTCAGCAGCTCCCAAACCAGACCTGACTTGCTCCCTGCCAGCTCCAGAGCAGCCTGAGCGGGCTGGATAGACATGCCCTGAGGATATGTCTGCATTGCAGTGCAGAGGTGAGACCTGGGCTGGCTGAGACAGACCTGGGCTGGTCCCTGGGAGCCGTGGGGCTGCGGAGCACCCAGAGCAGGTGAGCTGTGTGCTCCTGGGCTCTGGAATCTGGAGGAGGGAGGTTTTTCACCTCAAAGAGCCTCACGATGCATTTGGGAACTGAGTCTGGGTGGTGGAAGGACTTCATGGATTGGCATGTGTTGTGCTCATCAATGGGGTGGCCATTCTGTAGAGATCACACGGAAAAATAATGAAATTATGGAATCATTTGGGTTGGAAAAGCCCTTTGAGGCCATTGAGTTCAGCTACTAGCCCATTACCACCAAGGTCACCACCAAACTATGTCCCCAAGTGCCACATCTAAACATCTTTTAAATCCCTCCAGGGATAGTGACTTCATCACTGCCTCAGGTGGTATTCCAATACCTGATAAATCTTTTGGTGAAGAAATTTTTNCTGCCTCAGGTGAAGAAATTTTGGTGAAGAAATTTTTCCTAATATCCCATGTAAACCTCCCACCCAGCACACTGGGAATTGGACAAATAGGTAGTGCTCGAATTGGGAAAAAAATCATTGCCCTCTTCCTTTGAGTTCCTGGATCTTGGGGTTTGACTGAGGATCCTCAGCCCCAGCAACTTGGCAATGGGACAAACCCCAGCCCTTCAGCTGGGTGGTTCATCTCCAGGTAACCAAAACCATCCAAACAGATTTTGGATGACTCCAGAAAATATTTCCTTTTAAAGGTGTCCCATGTCCTAAATCTGTGCTGGAAATGTGGCCTGAAATTCTTCTGTATTAGAGAAAGAAAAAATAAAAAAAGGTAGGTAAAGAAGAAATTTTATCAACCCAAATCACAGGTGATTTTCAGTGGGGTATTGGGGAATTGTCACTGGCACAAGCCAGCAGCCCCTAGAAGAGGAGTGGAGATGATTATCCTCTGGTAAGCACCAGGCACCTTGGGAATTTCCTCTGCTCTCAGCACTCAGCACTAGATGGCATCCAAGGTGGGAATTTGGGCTCCCAAATGCAGTCCTGGGCTCTGAAATCCTAGCAGTAGCTGGATTAAAAAATAAGGATCCCACCTGGATGAGGGGGAAAAATCGAAGGGCCGAGGAGGTGGAGTTTCCCCACCTCCTGCTGCCATCTCACTGTGGTGCAGATCCCTCCAAGGTCTGTTCCACAGCCTCAGCTGAGTGCTGGGCTGCCAGGACAGGAAAATAACGTGACAGAGGGAAGAGCAAAGGCACCATCCACAAGTCAAGCTGCACTCAAGCCTGCAGGGATGCATTCACCCATTTTTCCTCTGAAAGCTGCCAGCCCCGTGGGTGCCTGGACACACAGCACACTGGCTGCACACGTTACTGTCTGTGTGGTGTCCCCTTGGTGTCACCCAAGGTGTGCAGCCTGGGGTGACTGAAAATGCAGCTGCTCTGAGCTCCTAAACATTTCCCAATGAGGGAATTACCTTTGCATCATCCACCTTGTTTACTAAATAAGCCAAACTGTCCCTAGGCTGTTGATGGGATTTGGGAGAAAGCAGAAGCATCATGAGAGACAACAACCTTGCCAAGCAGATTTTTCCTCGTCTTTACCTTGCAGGTGTCTCCCTGCTGATGTGGGATTGAGGAGGGGGAGTGCCCAGCATCTCTCCCTGTCACCCATCTGTGCTCTCCTGGGTGGAAGGTGGGATTAGCCCACCCAGCCCTCCAGCTTGGCAAGCAAAATATTTGCTTTTATCACCTCTCAACTAAGCCATGGCCGTGAACAGGTTCCTCAGGAGAGGCAGCTGTGGCTCTGCAGCACCCAGGAAGGGGCTCAGATGCACACAGAGGTGTGAGGAGCAGACAGGTGATGGTTACACGGCCGTGGGTGGCTGCATGGAGGTGCACGAGCCAGGGGAGAGACACGAGGCTCCCTCCCTGCCCTGTTTGCACTCTGCAGTGACCTTAACAACTTCATGAGCACTGTGTGACAGCCAGCACCATTTCCTGTGCCCTGATGAGGAGGATGCTGAGGCCCACGTCCTGGGGGTGACTTTGCAGCCACCTCTCCTGAGCCTTTTTACTCTGTCTCCAGCTGGGCAAAGGGTTCTCAGGTCTGAATATCTCACCACTGCCCAGAAACCCTTCTCCCTCTGAAACACCTTTATGCTCATGCCTTTAGTTTTTCTTTTCCTTGTGTTTTCCTGGTGTGAACACAGCATCAGGCCAGGGATGCAGGAGAGCTTTATCGAGGTTCTGTTGGGGTCTGAAATACTTCTCTTCCCAAAAGTATATGTACCTACAAGAAATAGCTTCAACCCAAACCCTGAGCAGGCAAAGGCACTACAGACTGCTGTTTGTGTGCCCATTCCCTGTGCCTGCAATTATGGGGAAATTGCCATCGTGTAAGCAGCAGCTGTATGAATAACTCTATTATTTGTTATTATTAGTCCTAGATGTGTGTTTTTCTTGAGATCATATCTGCACAAGAAGGCACATTAATAATAGCCTTTTGAACTGGCCAAGTTTAATTCCTATGGATCGTGAAACTTTTGAAGCAAGGTGCTGTTTATTGCTTTCTTTTGAAATCAAAGGTCTAAAGCCGCAGCAGAGAGAGCTCTGTGTTGTCCAGGCTGAGTTCTTGTAAGGGCAGGCGGTCATGTTGAGCTCACTCTCCTCATCTGGCATCAGCAAAAGGGTCTCGTGTTACAGCCTGGTGCCAGCCTATTTTAGGAAGCAAGATTCCCCTTTTATGCAATTATTTTTCATGTGAGTTTTAAGTTCTGTTCTCCTTTGCTCTTTTTCTGTTTCGGTCTGTTCTCTCTCTTGCCTTCAGGTGGGGTGTGTGATACAGAGAACAGCTCCTCAGCCACGAAGGTGCTGTCTGAGTTATGGAAAACATGAGCAAGAACGGGTCAAGAAATAGGGAAAACCAGGTGGAGTGAGCATAAAAGGACATGGAGCTGCTGGAGTGAGTCCAGCCACAAAGATCATCTGAGGGCTGCAGAACTCTGGGAGAGCTGCGGGTGTCCAGCCTGGAGATGGTTCCAAAAAGACCTTAGAGCCCCTTCCAGTGTCTAAAAAGCCTCCAAGAGAGCTGGAGAGGGACTTTGGACAAGGGCATGGAGAGGACAAGAGGCAATGGCTTCACACTGACAGAGGGCAGGGGTAGATTAGATGGCAGAAAGAAGTTGTTTCCCTGTGAGGGTGGTGAGGCCCTGGCACAGGCTTGCCCAGAGAAGCTATGACTGCTCCTGGACCTCTGGAAGTGTCCCAGGCCAGGTAGGATGTGGCTTGGAGCAGTCTTGGATAGTGAAATGTGTCCCTGCCCATGGCAGGGGGTAGAACAAGATGATCTTGAAGGTCCCTTCCAACCCAAACCATTCTGTGATTCATGTTTCCACTTTGAGGGCTGTTATTAGGAGCTTTTCATCCAGGAACAGTAGAAAAGAGTAAAATCAGGGCCAGGTTCCTCAATGCCCATCATGACCTACCAGTGCCTTTTGGGCTGCCTGTCAGGTGCCCACAGAAGCAGCTGCAGTCACAGAGCCACCCTGCCTGGCGGTCCCTGAGGAGCAGATGGAGACAAACCCAAATGAATACAGTGCCTTCTCAGACTTGTGTGATTTGTCCTTTTGCAGCTGAGTTTGTCACCCCAAAAGCACTTTCCTAGCAGCTGGTGGCACAAGGGTTTGCTGAAGGCAGGAGTGTGTAAAGGTGGGAGCGTGCCTGGGAAAAGGTGGGCAAGTGAGGGATGAGTAAAGTGAGAACCCAAAATGCATCATTTTGAGGGAGGGGAGGTGTCTTTTTCTTTCATTTTTGAACCTCACAGTTTCAAAACAGTCTCATGGTTTGGAAACAGGAGGATTTTGACATTCAGTGTTTGATGTTGGTAGTTCTGATAAAGGAGATAAAGGGTCCATGATGGAGCACTCAAGTTATTTGTGGGCTGTTGGGCAATGACTGTCAGTGAACCTGTGTCTTTGTGTGCTTAAAGTGTAGTCCCTGACATTTACTGCCAATTTTAAAAGGATTTACTCTTTGCTGTTTCATAATCCCTGATTCAGAGCAAATTTGCAGATTTTGAAGATCAGAAGAGACCATTAACACCATAGTCTGAGTTTTTGGATAGCTGAAGCCACCTAATTTCATCTCCTCCTGTACTGAGCCCAATACTTTGTGTTCAGCTGCAGCACAAAGCAAGATGTGAAGGCTGAAAGATCAACCACTAACCCAATACTCAAAAAACTGTTCCAAGGTTTGTCACCACTTAAAATAAAAGGGTCAATGTACTTCTCGTTTTTCTTAGTCCACCTTTGGGTAGAAGAATAATTTATGCCCAAAAGTAAGTATTTCTTCATCCTATTCAAAATAAAGGAAAATATAAGCTGGATATATATCCCAGGGAATCTGCTTGGCTTTAGAGTGAAAATAGTGATTGATGCTTCTGGTGGTCTGTAAGGCAACTTTGTGTGCACTTGTGAAGTCATTTGAGCTGCATTAAGTTCAATATGGTAACTTGAACAGATTTTTTTTCTTCTTTACAGACATTTCTTCAGCCTTTGGAAATCCAGTGTCCCAAGCAAAATTAAACTGGCACAGAGAATTGAAGCAAGAAGGGAAATTTGTGCACTTAGAGAGAAAATTAAAGTTTTCTAACTGGAAATGTGTGTGACAAGTGTGACAAGGTTTGACTATTAAATGACTGTGTTGCAAAAAGATTATTTTGGGGGAAAGAACTGTGGCTAGAAAGAGGGTGTGAAACAACTGGTTCATTCTGAGCCAGTAATTTGAGTGCTGAAGTTTTGTAATGTGCTACTAACCCAAACTGTGGATCCTACCACTCCTGAGTTTTTGGGCCTGGCTCTTATCACAGAAGTAAACAGCCTCTGTGAAAGGATTCAGAATACAAATAGTGGAGCAAATCCTTTTCAGAGCTATAAAACCCTCTTGTGTTTTAAGGAGCCTGATGGTTTCTGGTGAGACTTTCAAAGAAAACAGTGTCGAGATCCTCTCGATGAATAGCAACATTAATATATTAGGTGTGTATTATGTAAATCCATGCTTCAGTGGAGCACTAGATAAGATAAATGGGAGCAAAGAGCAGGCTTTGAAGGCTGCTGGTGAGATTTTGTGTGTGTGCTGTGCCTCTTGAAGGCTTGGTGCAGAACTCTGATCCCACTGATGTCCTGCCCTCCCCTCCTACAGTGGAACCATTAAATTTTGATACCACATGGCCCAACCTTGCTCAGCCACAGCATTGCAGGGCAGTGCCTGAAAAACCTCTTTTCTCCCTGTTTTGGTGTAGAGGTAGGGAAGTTCCTCCATGCAGAACTGGGCTGTGCATCTCCTTTAAATCCCCCTGGCACTGCATGGCACGGGGGGATGACCAGGCTTACAGCAAACCCAGCCTGTGTGCTGGGGCAAATATTTGGGGAGCGTTCAGGCTGGCCCTGGCAAACACATGGAAATTCTTGAGGCTGCTGGACAATGACTTATCAAGATAGAGAGACTTGGGAGCAGATAAGCCCAGGGACTTGTGCATTGTATACAAATACCTGGCCTGCCCTCAGAGCTCACAGCTCACGTGAGGAGTGAAGCTGGAGCTCTGCCCTGGTGAAACTCCATTTTTTGTGAAGGACAGGATGGGCAGAGACACCCCACATGTGGGGCCACATCCTTCACTTTTTTCTCGTGCTGCTTCATCTCTTGACGAGCCCCACTCTTGCTTCAATATTTTTGGTTTTTTGCTTGTGATGTCTTTCAAAAACCTCTCCCTGCTTCCCCAGTTACACACCCAGATCCCTCCAGTGCCATCCCATCAAAGCAGAGTCTTGATTCACTTTGGGAAGGCACAGCCTCATGTTCAGCATCATTTTTCCTGCTGCACCACGGTGGCCACCACACGCTTGCCCCACCAGCACCCGTGTTCATCGTCAGGGCTTCACGCTTTGAAGGGGATGCCAAAAGCTGTGGGGTGGCCCATAAAAATGGCTTGGTCTAGACGTGGAAAAAGATATTAATTTCTCTTTCACTTTTCACTTGGATGCAGAGCATTTTCAACCAGGTCATTGAGACAGTTTGCGACCAGAAATAAATCCAAGCCGAAAAAATGTCGGCGGACCTGTTTACTTTATAAACCACAAATGTTTGTATCCTGCAACAAATACCTGGGAAGTGCTCGGACCAGACATTACAAACGTGTTAACTACCCCGAGTTAACCAGTAATCAATCCGGGGAGAAAAAAAACCCGAGCGTGGAGCTCTCCTCTGAGACTGCTCTTTATAACGGGGCTTTCATTTAGGCCCCGGCCTAGCAGCGTAATTAAACCACGGCACATTCTTGACTTTCAAACAAACTCCTGGGAGCTGGCCAGCCCCGAGCACAGACCCGGATTTTACCAGGCTGGAAACGAGGGTGATGTTCCACCTCTTTCATGAGCTGTTGTTGACGGTGGAAATGCCCGCCCGCGGTAGAAATTGGGAATTCTACAGGCAGCCCTTCAAGGCTACGCTAAAAAACGCACGGAAGGATTTGGGGGAAATGGATGAGAATGTTGGTCTGGTGTAATGCTCTTTTCAATGCCACCAGTTTTGGGGGAGGGGGGGGTGTATAACTGAGGCCTGAAAGTTTTTAATAATTAGCACGCATTAATAGTAATTTAGACTGCTGATTTTCGATTTTTGCAGCCCAAGTTTGCTCGTTTCTCTGTCAATACTCGGCCATGACCTGCTGAGGTGCTTTGACGGAGCTGGAGTTTGGCATTCCCAAGCGAATGCCGAGGAATGGCAGTAGATGGTGCTGTTATTCTCTTTTTTGAGGACAGGGATGGCAGGCGAAAGACGGGCACAACTGTGACTGCACACAAGGTGTTACCAGTCCCCAGTGTCCCCAAATTATAAATCATGGGATTTGGTCCTTAGAAAATCTTAAATCAAATAACGTCCTTTATTACAGCTTCTGTGTTTTGATTTTTCGGCTGAGATTTCGAGCTCACATTTTCAAGCTTTTTTTTGTGATAGTGTAATTCGAAATTTATTTCCTTTTTTTCTTTCATTTTTGTAATGACATGAATCGAAATCCTCCAATCATGTCAAGAGCCAGCAAGATTTATGGGAACTAAATTAAATTAGGGAGAAACATCAGGGTTGTGAAACTTGGCACGGATACAGATGCTGGTTTCAAAACAGACTGGGCTTTAAGTTGCTGGCAAATTGAATGTTGCTGACCCTGAGTGATTTGTGATGCCAGGAACGGGTCCGTGACCACAGAATGTCCCATCCCTCGGGTCACTGAGGCACGTGCCTGAGGGCTGACCCTCCTGGCCTGCATCAGCCTGCATCCCCAGCTTCCTGGACAGCACCAAACGCTGCATCAGGATGACATTTATCAGCTAATTCTTTTTAATGACCTGAAGGTTTATGAGGCTTGATCCTTCCCAGCCGCACTAGGGGAGGCAGAACGGGGCCCCCTTCGGATTTCACTTTTATTTGCCTTTCTCTGCAATGACAGGTCTAACTCTAGCCTTTGTAAAAATTTAACAGGGCAGTGTTGACTGTGCAGGTTGGACAACCTGGCGCCAGGGATGATGTCCAGCATGGGGACACGGGCAGGGGACACAGCAGGTGTCCTGCCCTCAATAGCAATGCAGGGCAATGCCCCCTCTCACAGCTCCTCTGAGGGTGTTTTCTCCAGCAGCAGCAGCTGGTGATGCTAAAAATACCCTTGAACAGGGTAGTGGTGGTTGAGCTTTGGACTTTTCAGAAGTTTACTGGTATTTTGGCCTCGTGGCTCCAGTTCAGGCCACCTGATGTGCAGCACGTAACCGTGCTCCGATTTCCCCCTTCGAGGGGGGAACAATCTCAGATAACGGAGAACAATCAGCTTGCTTTCTTATTTTAGGATTGCTGTGGCCGTGGTCATTAGCAGCTCCAAGAAATACAATAGGCAGGGCCTAGTCCTCCCACACTGCATGTCCTCTCTCCAGGGGGGTGGCTGCCAAAATCCTCCCTGTGATAGAAAAGCCAAGCGGGTTCCCAAGGAAGACCTGGCTATAGGTCTGAGGGGGAAGGGGTGGCTTGGCACTCATCAAAATGAGCATCCCACTGGGCTCACTTCAGGCATCAAACTGCTCTGCAACACATCAGGAGGAGCAGAAGAGTTGCAACCTGGAGAAGAGAAGGCTCCAGGGAGACCTTAGAACCCCTTCCAGTACCTAAAAAGGGATCCAAGAGGAGAGGAGAGGGACTTTGGACAAGGACATGGAATGATAGATGGGGGAATGGCTTTGAACTGACAGAGGGCAGGGTTACATTTAGTATGAGGAAGAAATTCTTCCTTTTGAGGGTGGTGAGACCATGGCAAAGGTTTCCCAGCCAAGCTGTGGCTGCCCCATCCCTGGAAATGCTCAAGGCCAGGTTGGACAGGGCTTGGAGCAATCTAGGATAGTGGAAGGTGTCCCTGCCCATGGGGAATGAGATGATCTTGATGGTCCCCTCCAACCCAGACCATTCCAGGATTCTGGGATGCTCTACACATTTAAGTGGAGCAGCCCAGAGCACCAGAGCCACATCCTGCCTGGCCAAGGAGCAGCCCCAGGAGCACAGGGACAGTGCTGGCCAAGGGCAGCTCTCTGCACCCCAGAGCTAATGCTGGACTGATGGAACACATTGTGGGGGCACACTGAAGCAGTGCTGGGCCAAGGTGGGGTGGGATGGAGCATAAGGGCAGGTTGCAGGTTCACTCCCTGCTCCAACAAAGTTATTTTATGTTAAATAATGTGTGTGATAAACTATTTCCATGAGCCTCAGAGCAAAATCTGGAGCCTTCTCCCTTCCCTTCTCTCTCCCCATGCCAGCCCTATGCACCTGTTGGAAACACAAGCTCTCACAACCTCTCAAGCAAGAGATTTAGGCTCCACTTCCCCCAAACCAGACCTTACTGTCCCACTTGAGCACCCTCCTCTATGGACAACAAACTAAAAAAGGAAATGCAAGAACATTTTTACTGTTGTTTTTTGGTTTGACTTGGGGTGTTTTTTTTGGCAGATACACATTTGCCGGGATCATGTTGACTGGTCATAGCGAGTGAGTAAGGTACGAGTAAAACCTTCTCTCAGTTTTTAAGTTAATGACAAGTCATGAACAGGTTTCCACATAGCCCTGTCCCACAAAAAATACAAAGATAAAAGAGGCAGCAACAATTTCCTGCCCCTTTGCCCATCCCAGGAATAGCACTAAAGAGATGATTCTCTGAAAAGGACAAGACTGAATGAATAAAACTCAATTCTTCTTCTTGAATTGTCAGGTCATGAAATAAATCTGGGAAAGAACAAGTGGTACAACAATTTTTGATCTTCCCAGAAATTATATCAACATATTTCTTGTTTACCAGATGTTTGGTCCAGCTGGGGTGGAAAGGTGGTGAAAATCAGTTCTTCTTCAAAAATGCAGAAAAAAAATCACCAGTAATATAAACTCAGTTCAAGTAATTTATATAAAGAAAAACCTCAGTCTACAGTGAGAATTTTGAGTCTGACCAAAAGGAAACACTGAGATCTTGAAGGATACTGTTGCATGGTGTATTGGATAATTCCATTTATGAATAAACAATTAATTATTACCAATAAATCTCTTGCATGTAATTGACAAAGGCACAGAAGCTGCTTTTTGGTACTGCTGACTTACCCATTGTCAAATGTGAAGTGGGCAATTGTGGTGGCTGCTGCTCCCTTAAGAAATTGTCCAAGATTCAGATTTGTGTGCCCTGGCTTGCATCAATTAACAGCACAATCTTTTTGTTATGAAAATGCAAACATAAGTAGCCTGAGGGGTCTTGTAAATGCAAATACAAAACCATAATTTCAATTTCCCTGAAAGTACAAGAAAGCCTCTTTTTTTATTTTATTTGCTGTTGCAATGATAAGCCTCAATTTTTTGTTTATTTATTTTTTTCCTCCTTGCTTTGAACGCAAAATGGAATTTAACCCAGGGAATCAGCAGATTTGGGGATATGGGGAGGATGGAGCCAGCTGCTGGAATCTGTGGGCTCTTCTAGGCAGGGCCAGGCTCTGAAGGGTGAGGGGAAGGTGAATGCTTGACCCCACAGTGGACCTGGGCTGGGCTGGGCAGTGTGCCCACAGCTGGGGGAGAATTCCCACGTGAAGATTCTTTCTGCTCGCTCCAGGCATCCGAGGAGCCTAAATTAGGCACCCACACCTCTGCCATGCTCAGGGGAAAGACAGAGAGACCTTGGGATGTGTCCTTTGCAGGCAGCTTGGTCCCCTGGGTGGGTGATTGGCATCATTTGGGGCCAAAAGTGGTGCTTTTGTATTCAGTGCCATGGGGTGATAATGGGCCAAAGAGTCCCCTCAACAGCAAGGTGGGAGGGTGGCACCTGATTTCAGTCACTGAGGCATGAAGAAAGAATTGGGGGAATGTCCAAGGTGTGTTTTCCCCTTTCTTTTTGCACCACACACATGAAAGTAACATTTGAAAACAGCCGCTTCGCTTTCTCCCTCCCTCCCTGCCAGGCTGGCCTCGGTATGCCCATGGATGTGCCCAAACAGATTCCTGGAAAACCTGCGCTCGGGTCGTAGTCTGCAGCTCCGGGAGGAGCAGCAGGGGAAGGGTGGCCTTGCCGGGGGGCTCTCCCTGTCCTCCCTGCCCGGGAAACACCGGGGATGCAGCAGGATATGTGCCAGCACACAGGTGAGAGGCTGAGGTCAAAGCCAAAAATAAGAGGAGTGGTTAAACACGGTGCTGAGCAGCTCCCTGGGGTAGCGGCTCTCTCCCCACCTCCTGCTCGGGTTCCTGGGAAACCTTTCCTTTACTTCCTGGATGATTTTTAATTAGACCAAACGAGCGATCAGCCAACACAATGATCCCTCAGCCAAATCTCTCGTTACGCTCTTTTGATGGAGGTGCTGCTGCGGGAGGGCGAAGCTGCCGCGGTTCGGCGATGGCACCTGGCAGGGTGGCACAGCCAAATTTCAGCCCAGGGTCGCCCCGCTGGGGTCTGCCAGGGTCCGTGGGTACCACACACATCATGTCCCCTCCCCTGTCTCAGCACACGGAACAGAGCTGGAGGGCAGGAAGGAAAAAAAAAAAGTGAGAAAAATGGTTATAAAGTTATTTGTTGTTAGTTTTCTGCCCCTTGCACCGTTCCCAGCTTTCGGGAGTCCTCCAGCCTTGGATCGGCTGGTTGTTTTCCTTTCCCCCCTTGCACTCCTGTATGAACGAACGCTAGAGGCTCTCGCCTTCTGGTTCTGCGAGAGAAAACTTCAGTTCCTAACTTTTTTTTTTTTTTTTTAAACTTCCCTCAGGAAAAAAATGTGGAGTTAATTATCTATGTAAAATGTCAGTGCAGGAAAAGGGGCTGTGCTTACTTGGATATCCCATCCGAGATCCGAGGCGAAGTGACTGATTTTTTNGGGAGCCCCCAGCGCAGCGGAGCCCAGCGCGGAGCCCACCTGCCCCCGGGGCAGCATCGCCCCGCACCTCCTCCCGGACTGAGACCGCCACACAGACACAGACACACATAT
>VZTB01000288.1:6793-9293 GCA_013397245.1 Thryothorus ludovicianus
GCTGTAATTATTAAAGTCATTATTAAAGCACTAAATTTGGTTTCTGCAAGTTGTTGAAGCCAATGCTTCTAGCTCCAGAAAAAATTTAAAATTACTTATCTGGAACTGGATGAAATGCTCTCCATCTTCAGAAGTGAAGTTACTATGCAGATGTTATGGCAGTACTGTGATTTCCATACAGTCAATTACAGTACACTCATAGGTAGTTGTAATTCTGTCGACTGAAGAAAAGTGTTAAAAGATTACAGTTTTCTGAAACAAGGAATATCAAAGCAAATACTGGCAGATGCTATAAGAAAGCATCGTTTAGCAGTGTGCAGAATTTGATGTCCAATGACTTTTTATATTCAGGGAAAGAGAAATTATTTTCATAATTGAAAATCTCCAGGATAGTCAGGCATCTGCANTCCAGGATAGTCAGGTATCTGCATTATACTACCATTTTTAAAAGGAATGGATATTAATTAGTTTGTATTTAAAATTAGATATGTTGGTGTTATAGATTTCAATAGGAATGAGAGAGAGAATATCTAGATAAAATAATGAGTAAGTGAGGTCTGTTCTTAGCCACGTCTTAGGTACCACTGATTTGTGGTCATTGTGAAATTTCAATGAAGATGCAGATAAGTTTAGCATAAACACAGTAAAGCATTGCTGTGTTTCCAGAACTGTAAAGAAAACTTTTAACTGGCAAAGAGATTGGAGACTGTCAGTTCCTTTTACAGCTAGTTTAGGTATTTCAAATCAAGTGAGTGGTGCTGCTTGTAACGAAGCATCTGCAAAGTGTGTTGTGTGACATTGGTATTCTGTGTTCAAGATGCTCAATGTCAACACAGCTGTGACTTACCACTTTTAGCAACCTTCTCAACTGGGAATTTGATAAAATACTTTTAATTTGGGCATGAGGTTGGGTGACAGTACTGGGATAGGGTATAATTTCAGATGCTATTAATTTTCATAAAATAACATTTGTGTGCTTTGTCTTGCCAGATACTCTACAATGCTTTTCCTCATTTCATGTGCCAGGCTGTTTTTATATTATCATTTCCTTCTCTGCTGTGTTTATCTTTTCTGAAAATGGTGAATGTAAGCTATTACTGACTGGGTGGGTGGCACACATTTTCACAGTAACTTTTAAAACACAGAGCAAGCATTTTATTTGGGTTTTAAAAACCACTGAGAGAACTTAATGCAGCTGCTTTCATGGCATCAAAGTGAAACATGTAAAGATCTCACTTTCTATTCTAAATAACCTTAGGGCTGTTGAGTCAGATATTTCTGGGTTGACGTGTTTTGCACAAGAGTGACAGTGGCATTGAGTATATATAGTAAATCCTAGTGTTCCAGTGAATCTCTTCACTCTTTCATGAGCTTCACAGGGTACTCATCCTTAACAAAATGTCAAGTTAAAACATGTCACTTTGCCATAGTTGAAATTACTTACTTGTTTTTAATCAAAAAGCAACTCTTAATGGGCTGTTTTACTGTAGGCTGTAAGGAAAGGAGCTTTCCAGTTTAGCAGTAAGTAGTTCCACTGACCCATTATTTGCTGTCATTTCTACTTCCCATCCAGCAACAGGAAGGAAGTTACATGATTAAAATCTTAGCATGCTGAATCAGGGTGCTGGGGCTGCATATCCTTCCCCAAATAGAATTAATATTTTTTGGGAAAGCTAAGCCTTTATTGATGCATATCTTTCTATGCTATGTGGGAGTAGTCCTGAGTTTCCTAGGAACTTTACTGTGTCTGTGATATCTGTTGACAGCAGATACTGCTGATACTGCTGATAGTAAAGGTGATTTGTGATACAGTGCCTCTTTGATTTTAGTTTTCCCAAACTCAAGATGAATTTAAGATGAGAGGTACCATATATTCAACATAATCCTTGGATCATATCCTGTGAAGGAGGAGGCTTTCTTAACCTGTATTAGTCAAATGCTCAACCTGTACAAGTTCAGTGAATTTAGTTCATATTCTTTTTAAGCCTGAAATGGCTCTTCAGTTTCTAGGCTAGCTAATAATCCTCCTCTTAACTAAGCTGTACATATCGCAGATGGTGCTTGACAGACTAGTCAGTGTCTCAAAGGTCACCACAACACTATTAGCTAGATCACTGTGCCCTTTGTTTCTAGAGGATGCTTCTGCTACTGTACTTGTTTCTTGAAAAAATTATAGGAATAAACTTTGGGATTTTTTCTAAAAGGAAACCTTAACCACTTCTCTCCTCACCAACAAATGCTTCAAATGTGGAGTTGTTTGTTGTCAGTGATGTGCTCTGAAGTTTAGCATTCTGCTAATACAGGTATGATCGTGGTGGTCTAATTGTGTTCTTTGCCATTCTTTTGTGTGAAGATGCAACACCGGGAATGACTGATATTTTAATTTTTTTGTCATAGTTGCCTTTTACAGCTTCCATTGTGATTTGAGGGCTTATTTCAGCACCTGACAAAGAGGAACATTTAAAGCCTTCTAGAAATTCTGGTGTCCAAAGCCGTATGT
>VZTB01000288.1:14293-28487 GCA_013397245.1 Thryothorus ludovicianus
AAATAGAATGTGAGCTGAGTTTGATGTCTCAGATAAACTGAATAAGATCTATGTGGGTGTCCTATTTTGTTAGTATCTAATAGCATAGATATTAGTTATATCTAATAACTACATAATATTTATAATAATTAGAGGGAAAGTTTTGTAAATCTTAGTTGCCATTAACACAATGAGACCTTTCAACTGCATGGAAGTGTGGATTAGGTTTGCTGCCTGTTTAGATTTTATCTTTTTATAGGTTTTGCAACTATTGGGCTTCCAACACAGTCAAATCAGAGTATTTGCTATCTACAAAATGTATATCAGCTATCAAATATAGCGCAAAAAAGTCTTCTTTGCCTTGAGAGGCTTGCATTCAAAACCTAAACTCAAAAGGCAACGATTAAGATAATGTCATGTCTGAGTAACCAGTCCAGATTCCATAGAGTTATTTTCTGGTGCATAGTGGTATTAGATTTATGGTTTTCATAGAGGTGAGGGGATGAAACAACAATTGTCAGTTAACTGTGCTGTCAGAGGTGAACTGAAACCACCAAAAGACTAGAAACAGAAGACACTAGGTCTTCCTG
This sequence comes from Thryothorus ludovicianus, assembly GCA_013397245.1. NCBI lineage: Eukaryota > Metazoa > Chordata > Aves > Passeriformes > Certhiidae > Thryothorus > Thryothorus ludovicianus. The sequence continues at coordinate 14,863 of VZTB01000288.1, forward strand.
TGTTTCCTCAGTAGCACCTTACTACTTTCTTCAGAGTAAAGTGCAGTGCCGGCATGGCCCACTGTTATTTCGTGTAAGAGGACAAACACAGTGTGCCCTGCCGTATTAACTTTATGTAAACTTGAGGTGCTGCACTGAAGTGCCTCTGATACATTGTGGATGCAGATAGATCTATTTTTTAGGCAAAGAGGGTCTCTACACCTTTGGAGACTGGTTTAATTGTGCAAGTGGCACACTCAGCTTAGGGATCCTGCAAAAATTAATGCTGTGTAAGTGCTCTCAGAATTTCAATTAAGGCATATTTTGCAGTGGTTTTTGCAGAAGCTTCTGGATGCTGTTTGAAGAAAAAGAAATAAGAATGACTAATGAAGAAGTGACCAGCTAGAAATAAAGCTACTTACAATACAGAAACCAAAAGCTGAAAGAGATCGGTCTCTCCTTCATGGTCCCAAATTCAGTTCAAATCTGTAATATCTGATATTTTATATCTGCAAGTCATATCATGGATTATATTAAAGCTGCTAGAGGTACACATATCTCTTGCTATGGAAAAAAAAAAGTAAGATATTTGGCATTTGTCACAGCCACAGATTTCAAGCAGGCTCTTTCATGAGGCTGTGGAGCAGTGTCCTAATTGCAATTTCCTATCTTCACTGGGGTTATTCCTTGCACTGGTTGAATTGAAACCTCAGTTCTGTGCTCATGCCTTCTCTTGTCCTATAAGAAGTCTGCATAGTCTAAAATTCAATGAGAACACAATAAAGAAACAAGAAAATGTGGAGGATGGACTACATCTGTAGATAATCTGACTATAAGCAAGGCCAGAGTGGTCATTCCATACAATTAAAAAAAAATAAAAATAATTTCAGTTTATAACAAAGACTTCTCTTCAGTCTTGTTATTATTTTTATGAGACACATTAGAATCTGGACATAATAGAAGGAGTAAACTACATGCATTTGACTGGAGGCTCATATATATGTATGTTTGTAACCAAAGGAACTGATTTGTCTTTGTAGAGCATTTAGTATGAGGTATTGCTCTAGCTCCGCAATTAAATTCTTCTGTTAATTAATATATTTGTGTATTATTTTTTGCCAAAGATATCACTATCAGTATGAGTTCCCAGTAAGAGGAACAGCTCATAACTAGGGCTGCTAAATAAGAAAAAATTATGAATGATAGGTTGAACTGCAGCTCCTTTGTCAGACTCTTCTCTACATTTTAGTTATTGCATTCCACAAACCTCCTTTCAGTAACAATGATTCTGCCTTCTGAAATGAATGTGAGTGATGTCAGGCCATAATCTGGTTCCACAACCCTTAGTGATTTGAAATAGACTAAGTTTTCAGGTTGAGACCCTGATCTAATGTGATGTTGGAAGGAAGAAAGGAAGAAAGGAAGAAAGGAAGGAAGCAAGGCGCGGAAGGCGCGGAAGGCGCGGAAGGCGCGGAAGCAAGGCGCGGAAGGAAGGAAGGAAAGAAGGAAGGAAGGAAGGAAGGAGGGAGGGAAGGAAGGAAGGAAGGAAGGAAGGAAGGAAGGAAGGAAGGANGGAAGGAAGGAAGGAAGGAGGGAAGGAAGGCGCGGAAGGTGGCCAGGCTTAAGATAAAGAGTCTTCCGTGCCAACTGCCTAATTTCCTGAACACACTATGTGAATATCTGTGTAGGAGTCAAAGGGGGTAGTTGAAGGAAATAGCAGAGTTCACGTATCAGTCTTTCTGTGCCCAATCTCCCTACCCAGAGCAGGCAGCCATTTTCAAATAGCATGTCAAATAAAGGCGAATTTCTTCCAGAATTATGCATTTGTATGAATATGTCTACTAATTTTCCCTGGGAAGAATTCTGTATTCAACCCCTTGGGAAGACATCCATGCAGATGGTGATGTGGAAGCCCCCAGAGCCAGGCCTTGGCAAACAAATAAGCTGCTTCTTCCAGGTCTTTGGGGGAACAGAAGAATTGTACTAGATTGATACCTCAGCATCCAAGCCTTATGAACTCAGTAGAAGACAGTCATTTCGGATGCTTCTCCAGAGATACAGAAACCTGAACAAGCAGCCAGAAAACTTTTAACTGAAGATGTGAATTCACTTATTTGCTGCCTTTTCAGGACTCTGCAGCTGTCTCCTCTGGCACTAGCTACTGCATTGATTCCAAATCCTAAATAGCAAAAGTTCTTATTGTTGTGGAGGAGGAGTCAGACAGGCACACAGATGTTAATTCTCTTGCAAGTATCACTGCATTTTTGTTAGTGCTAAATGTCCATCCTCCATCAAGGAATTAATGTGATTTATATTTCTCAGAGATACTACCTTAGCTTTTCTCTTCCAAGGAGTCCATTCTCTTTCTTCAGACCATTATCTTACTTTCTCTGGTTTTGTGCCAAACTTCCAATACTCAAGACATCCTCCCTCAGAAAAATGGTTGATTTTTTTTCCCTCACCCCATATAGCCCTGTTTCTCCACATGTTCTATATGGGCAGAATTCTGACGCACGGGGTTGATTTTCTAGTATTCTAATATCTCTTTTCTATCCTGTCAGCAGAATTAAGGCCAGTGAAGCACAGATATTTCTAGATATTTAGCACCTACTTGGTACCTTCATTCATTCTATCATTCAAGGGTTCACTGATTAACCTAAAGAAAATGTAGTATATAGCATGCAAGGCTATGAATGGAAGTTAAAGTATATGTCAGGATTGCAGTGTTTTCTTTCTCAGTGGAAGGGACTGAGGATTATTTGGAACAGCTCAAACAAAGCCTTTTGTGATACATTTAGGAAACAGTAAGATTCTTGGATTCTTGATGAGCAAGTGTATACACAATGGATGCCTTTGATTATCTTTCTACAGAAAGCAGCTTCAGTAGAGATCTTTCCTCTTTCCCAGATGGATTCTCTGTCACCTGTCAAAAATAGTGCAATGAAGAACCAAGAATATAATTTTTCTTCCTGTCCTGCATCATGTTAATTTTAATTCCTTGAGAATATTGAGTGATCTAAAAAAAGTAGATATGGTACCTCATCATGTATTTCTAAGCATTTAGTTTTGTTTTGGCTAGCTTAATTGCTTCTTGGCACTTCATTGTATTACTTCATGATGTCTAGAAGGTCAAGGGCAAATAAAACACTCCTAAAATAGCAAAATCAACTTATTCTGTAATTAAACTTAAGCTGTATCTAAGTCATTCCATTAGAGTGTCTGTCTGAAGCGAAGGCAAGAATGTATGACTGAAACTCTTAAGGTATATTTTTTCCCATAGATGTTCTCAGCTATGCCCTAGAGAGCCATCAGCTTGTGCTGTATATATGTTCTTAAATTTTTGTTCAGTACAGATGTTGGTATGAAAAAAGTCCTTGCTTCAATGGCTGCAAATAGACAGTTTTTGCATCTTTACTCAGAATTAAATTGTATTCTTCAACCCCGCAGCCCTGAAAGACGTCTTGATCCCTCTGCAGCATAGCTATGTTCTCTCCATCTGTAGTCTACATGCTCCTTGAGATTTGTGTCTAAGCTGCCTGTGAAAGATAATTAAGAGAGGCAGATCATATATCCTAGAGAGCAGTCTGTATCTGTTTATACACCATAAGTAAATTTTAGGCATCCTTAGAAAAAAAAATAAAGTTCAGTACTGGTACTCTAAATTACTTGGGAATGTATTACAGCCAAGTGATGGTTTTGTCACAAGAGAAACCTAAACTCTGCTACCTCTCAGGTAAATTTTACTCCAAAGTGTTGTGCAAGCACTGTTTGTTTTCCTGCTCTTTTGAATGGATATGATAAAACAGAACTGTATGAAACGGGGTAAATCTGGTCTGCTATCTACTCATTACCCTCCTTACTCTGAATGAATATAATAAAATAAGCAAGCCCCTCTAGCTGGCTAGTCTGTGCTGTAGTGAACTATTAACAAAATAATATGATGGAAGAGCAGGGATTTTTTTTTTACGTGAAAGACCATTAAGAAAGACTCAATAGAGCTGTATAAAGTAGAATTTTATAGAAATTAGTAGATGCTCATTATCAGAACTGAATGAGAAGAAACCTTGTTAAATGAGAAGTAATTTTAAGCACAAGCAGGTCATATTGAGCACTAGAAATCCAGGGTTACTTTTATATATTTGAGGTTGCAGACATAGGTTTGTAGAGTCTACAGCCTTCTGTATAAATGCTGAATACACTCATTCTACACAAAGTTAAAAGTAGGCCCTTTAAAGTTATGGCAGGTCTTTTACAGTTCATGGGTTTGGGTCATTTAGCTGCTGAAAATTTTCTGGAATAAAAAAGTGTACCTCTAAAAGGACAATTATGGATTTCTAGCAACAAAGGCAGATTTTTTGGAACAGAAAAATAGTTTCTGGGAACTCTGTGTTCTGAGTCACTGTGTTATCATTCATAGACTAAATTTAAAGAGGTGTTTACCTTCAGCTGTGATAGCATATATGCCTGCTTAACTTTTGTCTTTGCTTCAAATGCAATTTCTCATGCTGAACATTTACATCATTGTGTTATATATTCGTGGTAAATATAAAGCAAACTTGACTCTGTACATCCAAGCATATTAGAAAATATTTTGTGTGTGTAAGGAAGCACTTTTTTTACTTCCATGTTAACACAACACATAACACAAGTACTAATTGCAACTTAAATGAAGAGTCAAGATTATTTACTGTAACCAGAAGGAAATCCTGCAAACACCAGAACACTATTTGCAAAGCTGAAGCTTTTCTCCCCGAAGTATCTACGTCTTCATGTCATGCCATAAACTAATCCATAACAGGGTAGAGATTATAAAAACCTGTTCTGTGGGCCATCTAGCCTATGTTTGTCCAACAGTGGATTTCTTTCTGTGAAGTATGTGATACTAACCACTGTTCACTGTGGTTGCTTTGGCATTTATAAAATCTCTGACATTTTAGAAAACAATGAATCAAGCTTGAATTTCATATAAACATACACTTTAATCAGACAAACTTGGAGCAAGAGGAACTGCTGCTTTCTTTTGCCTTCTAGAAACATGATTTTCAATGGAAAAATCACAGAAAAATTATTCTAAATGCTAATGACACAAGGCATTCCACATCAGCAAAGCTGTTAATCTGTTGTGCGGCATTTGAATGTTGTGAATTGATGGAATATCTTTCTAACCTATGTTTGTTTCCCCTGACCTCTGGGTGATTTCATGTGGAAGTATATGTGGAGATATGGTTCTAGATGTTATGATGTAGGAATGAGATGCCATCTTACTAAAGCGTATCTCCTGGGCCTTTGGATGTGGTAACCACTTTCTCTTCCTCCATCTCATCTATCTGCACTCTATACTTGGTGCACAAATGGTCACGTCTCATTCCCTTTGTAAACTCCTTGGGCAGAGGGACCTATTCTCTTGGGTCATTCTGTAAAGCATCTGTGGAACCACAATGGCATGTCGATAATTATCATAACACTATAATCAGTCACGAGGGAGTGCTAGTTGACTCTCATGAGTTACAATCAATGCTGTGTACTGCAGAACTAGGAATGCTTTTATCTCCTTATTTGGTTTGCAGACATCAGTAATAATGGACAGACACCTGCATAAGGGACATAAGAAGGACACATGCTATCAGTGGTATCAGCTCCTTTTTTAGAGCAAGTGCCGAAATGGCTAAAGGTATAGTTCCAGTTTTTTGAGACTGTTTCCTTACTTGTTTGTTCAGTGCTCTCTGCCCACTTAAATCAAATGTAGTTCAACTGCAGAGGAATTAAAAGGGGTAGTAAAGAAGGGCAAGGAGCACCTAAATGCTTTACGGTGAAGTTATCTCTGTTGTCTGTCACTCAGAACACAACAAAGTAAATAAATTCAGGTCTTAGAAATCTGTGTTCACAGTTTAAAAATCAAAATGACAGATAAAGTCTTCTTGAGTTTCGCTCTGGTGCATTAGTTTTTACAGCAATCATGTTGTTACACAAAAGCACTAACAGAGGCCAAATGAGATATTCAATGTTTTCCTATTGCCATCATCATTCTTTGTAAATCATCTAGGAAATGCTTCTGTCTTTTCTTCTTCTTTTCTTGAATTAACAACAACAAAAAAAAATTTAAAAAGGCCACTAAAATACCAGAGTTCTGGTAGTTTTGCTAACTAGTCCCCTAAGCAAACTGTTCTTTCAGTAATAGTAACATTATTACCACTGGCAATTGGAAAGGTTAGGTTTGGTTTTGTGTTGAATTTTTTTTTTTCCTTGAGTGGGGGAGGGTATATAGTTACTGAAAGGTCTTCAGATTTAAACAGAAGACATTCAACAGTAACAATAGTGTATATGTTTAAAAAAACTGCTGGAAAATGTAGAAAAAAATGAAGGGGGGGGGAAGCAACCACCCTCTGGCAGATGTTCAAGTGCGTGTTGAGACAGAGCAGCAAGTCAGTGAAAGGCGGGAGTTGCCTGTTCAGTGTTGTGACTCTGCAGAAGTCCTGAAGTGACACATGCATCACAGGGCTGTCACAGTGCTGACACAGGCCAGGGGTCATGGTTAAGAGCTGGGTGTTGCTGGAGAAGGCTGAGGAAGCAGAGGTGGCCCCTCTGTGCTCTGTGTGTGGGTCTGTGTACTCCTTTCCCGTCAACGCTGGCCCAGCACAGCCAAAAAAGCGGTTCCTTGGCAGGGCTTAATGGCAGGATGATGTAGTCTGTTGTGACTAGTGCATTCCTTTCAGGTTAAACTAGGGAAATGGCATTGTGTTAAAATTCCAAGTCGCATGAATGTTTTATTGCCACAAGTGCATTCAGGCCTCAAGGGGAGTGTGTGTGGTGGGGAAAGGAGGAGGGAGGGTGACTTAGTGACTCGGGAACTATCAGAAGAGCACTTCCCCTGGAAAATTTTACCCGGCAGCACCAAGCTTACGGGCTGCAATAGTCACTTAGACAGGTTTCGCTTTTCCTAAGCTGCGGCTGTTTAAAATCTCTCAGTCCAGACAATTAGCAGCTGAAGAAAATATGACAAGACATACGCAAAGAGGTTGGGAGGTAGAGGGAAAGGAATGCACTGGGAGGGAGCTGGGTTGCCTTCTGTAAACTGCCAGACCTCTCCCCCGTCCCCCTCCTGCTCTGCTGCCCCAGCCTGTGGCCTGGGACAAGGGGGGGGAGGTTTTTTTCCCCCTCCTTGTCTGTTGATGGCCAGGAATGATCTGTTAACTGTACACCCCTGGCTGGGAGGCCAAAGCAGCTCATGGTACTGTATGTTACCATTACTACTCCCTCATTCCTTTTTACATTTTTTAAACATCTCTTTGTATTAATGGTTGACATGACTCAGGAGGATTTAATTTTAGACTGCAAAAGGACTAAGTAACAAAACAATACTGCACATTTGTGAGATTTTATTTCTTTAAGGGAATAAACTTATCCTTCCAACTGGCATTAGTTGTAGTAATAACTTTTTAAGCAAAGTTTAAACAGGACTGTTTAGTAGAGCAAGAATAGGCAACTTGGAAGAACAGTCCTGCAGATACAGTCCTTGGAAAGAAATTTTGTTTTGAGTCATACTAGATTTTTTCAGTGTCTGTGTTTTTATATGGTCTCAGGCTACTCAAATCATGTGCCATGTGTGATTTTTAAAAACAGATTACTGTGAAGTCTTCAGTTCAGAGCTCTTCATGGTGTAAAATTATAATATATCTAATACTATATTTGGTTTTATGTGCAAATTACTTGTGATTAGTGTGAAAGTGTTCTATGTACTTTGTGGAAATGTAGTTGGGACCTCTGTGACATTCGTGTGTTATCTTGATCTCTAAAAATCAGACTATTTTTACAAAATCTAGACACTTGTGTTTGGACAATTTTGTCATGGAATTTGTGCACACATGTACTCAAATAAGCCAACTCAGGCTTTTTGCATGTACTCTCGGGAAATTGCTGGAGTCAAAGAAGCAGCAAGGATGTAAATGAAGACCAATTAGGTCTCTCATGTGACAAAATACTCTAGATATTTATATATATTTATCTAAATATCTTAGCGTCCTGTGTGCATATTTGTGTTTACAGAAAAAAAATTACACAAGTGATGTGACGGGTTTTGGTTTTGCAAGTGAGAAGTGGTCGCAAAGGTCACGGAGAAGATTTAGTGTCTTGCAGTTGTTTGCAATAACCATGTCACTTCAAAGGCTATCTGTGGTCTTAAGTTTATTGTTGCTCATGTTTGCATTTTTACTGCTAGATGGTTTCCTTTCTTGCAAAGGTTCATTCAGGCCATGTATTATATAGATATATATTTGATTTCTGAATGATATGCTATCAGTGATATCAAACTTTGCACGCAAGAGTAAATAAAGGATGTAACACTAGGAAAGAAAAGAAATCCCCAAATAACCTTAATAAACCATTTCTTGTGCTATCTATTGCGGAAGAAGACATCTATATTTGGCTTTATCTTAATTCTCTTGCTTGCTTAAATTGAGCTTTGTCAATTAAAGATGTTAATCTGATTAGTTCCCATTTATGAAGGTTTAATGGTGGTGTTTTTAAACAGTTAAATTGACAAGGCTTATGGAGAGTTATAGACTCAACAAGCAGTCAGCCATAAAGGAAAAGAATGATTTATAGACAGAATAATTACTTCAAATTTCAGAAATCCTCATTAACACCTTTCATAAATTCTAAACAGTATGCATTTTTAATATGGTAGAAGTTTTGAACTATATTCAGTACAAACTCACTAAGAGTTTGATGGCCTGCAAATGAAAATTTAAAAACTACTCTTATTGAAGATAGGTGGTCAGTAATCTATGATCATATAATGTATGTAAATATATTTATGCTACTATTTGAAACTGTTAGAAGTAATTTCTCATGTCAGTTGCTGTAAATTGTAACATATTTCTAAGAACTGATGACAAAAAATTTGGAAATTCTCTTCAATCAGATTTCTCATATCATTCTGAAAAGAGATAATTTGACAGAAGGTCAATTTAGGTACAAGCCTGATGTCAAAATAAAATAAAGTTCTTTCATTATTTTTAAAACAGAAGATGCATTTTCTCTTTATGCATAACAATGTGAAAGTACAACTAACTTTCTACTCAAATCAGAGCTATCACTACACTAATTTTGCAGTCTCTTGTCTCAAGAGAGTGCGAAGCATTCATTGCTAAGCATTTTTTGGATTTCACCAAACAGTGATACTGGTGTAAAAATGAAGTCATTAAAAATAATACATTTAACATGAATATTTTTGTCTTTTGATAGTTTAGAATACACTAAGATCAGACTTTTATATTTTGGCTTCCAAATATAAAGTAGAAATTGACCCTGTATTTTATAGTGATGTTTCCAGTAGTTGTGATGTCCCTGTTCATGCCCTGTCCCATCATACCCTCAACCAAAAAAAAAAAAAATTTCCAAAAAGAAAGGTAATTTGAGGAACATCCATGTACATACAGATAGACCTGGCATATGTCTATATACACATCTATATACACACACCTGTAAGGTCTGTATATCCATGTGCATATTCATCTAATTATGCTACTATCAGTTCAAATGTGGACTTGCTTAGACCAGTTTAAATTTTGCTATAACTACATTGAACTAAACCAGTAATTCAATGAACAATGACTCAGAATATGATCTGGTCTTGTAAGTCTACTATGCCACTCAAATTAACTCCATCTACATAGCACAACAAGTGTTAAGTGAAACATGTAAGCAAACCCTTCCCCCACCACCACTGACTGAACTTTCATTGTCCATATTTTACCTCCAGTTAACAGTGGGTGATAAATGAATGTGCGTTTAGGTATCATTGTTAAGCTGAGATGCAACAATTTTTTAAACCATGATAAAGTGTATGAACTCAAAACTAGATTTATATTAATGCGAGTAGATCTTATCTAAATACATTAACATTATGATTTTAACTGCTGTAGTAATCCATTTTTAGATGAATTTATGTATTTTGATGCAACCTTCCTAATAAAGACAGCCCTTGAAAAGTGATAACTTATATTATACTTATATTAACTTATAATCATTTAAAAGGTTCTTATTTCTAATAATAAGACAGCCTAAATAGTAATTTTGAGCACTTTTTCTTAAAGGGTCTTCAGATATCATTTAAGGAAGAGTTTTTGTCTCTCTCATGTTGGTGGTGTGCCTACTATGTCAAGACAAGATCTTGATGGCATAAAACTGAATATAACCAGTTGTACCATTAGTCCTTTATGTGGGAGTTTAGGTCTGGTCTTCATATACCATGTTGTAACATGACAGTCAGTACTAACTGAATTTAAAAAAAAAAACAAAACTAAAAATCAGTGACTTCTATCACTTGGCAATTTTTTTTCATGATTGAATGTCTGCTAGAAATGTGGGTTGAGGTTTTTTGTGTCTCCAGTATATTCTTTTGCACTTTGGTTTTAATATTCCCAGCTGTTTTAGCATGTTAAAGAATTGCAATATTTTTTCCCATAAAGCTTAACCCCCCCAACATTCTATAGCATTAAACACTGTTATGTAAATAATCCTTGTTAACAGATTCTTTCAAGGCCAAATTTGAAAAAAAAATTATTTGGATATTTGGGCCATGAATAAATAAAGCATTTAGTTATAAAATAAGGTTTCATATGTTTACACTTATGTACTTGGCTTACATATGTGGTCTGAATTAGGAAAGAAAATGAGAAATAGACAAAGTAATACGTATGTGTGTCTAAGGAAAAGGTTGACAGAAAGATACATAAATAGTTTGTTGACTTTATGGCAATATTGTTAGTTTCTTAGGTTTACTAATTAAAAGAATTTACCATCTGACTGTGGCTGCAAAAATCAGTGGCAAAATCAGACAGTTGCAAGGCCCAGAAATATGTAAACTGAAGCAAGCACATACGCTTTGATTTCTTTTAACTCTATTTGTTCTCAACTCATTAAAAAAAAAACCAAAACCACAAAAAACAAAAGAAAAAACCCACCTGCTTGTAGATATCAGGTATTTAGAGAATTGTGAAGATAAAATTCCCACAGTAGTTTTTGAAAGTTTCCTATTCTTACCTTGTAGAATTGTTTCCAAAATTGCCTTAGAATGTAGACTGTTTGTTAATGAATTTAGTGAATTATTTTGTTATTTTTGTTTTGTTTTAAGCTGCTTTCCTGTATTTTTAGGTAAGCACATAACCTCAATCAAATAAAGGATTTTTAGATCCCCATAGAGGACAGTGTGGACCCATGGGCAGACATGGGTATCCTTTCATGCAGGCAGTATGTATTCAGCAGTTTGGTCCTCTACTTTCTTAGACTTAGATATGAAGTGGAAGACGGAAATACACACCTCTGCATCTTCTGAATATAGACTATTGAAGTTCCTTGGCACTGCAGCTGATAAACTGTTAATGCCACTTTCAGATACTACTTTTTACCTGCACAAACCCTGACCCCCACCCACTCCTGTTTTATTAAAAGGCCGATAAAAACATGTTTAAAACAAATAAATAGGTTTTTTCAGGGAGTTGGCTGTCTTTAACAAAGAAAGAGAAGCAAACAAACAGGTTGCTCATTCCTTACAGGGAAATTGAAGAAGGGTAATAAAATGTTTAGAAATAAATTAATGTAGTTATTGTTTTGATTTGCACATGAGATGGTTTTTCACAACAGAAATGTTGCATAAACACTGCCACTTGATTTGCGTTATCTGTGGTGGGATGAACAGGGATAAGGACAATAAAATGTGCCAAGTTGCACTGATTTACAGAGTAATGCATACTCCTCCCTTTTACATGTCTAGTGTTATCTAAAGGAATAAATTGTATGTTGAAACACTTAGGGTATTAATGTTTAGCTTATTTATTTAGGTAGCCTTCCTCACCTCTGAAAAACAGCAGATGCTTTCCTCAGTCTGACATTGAGTTGGTTGACTAGCACAGACATGGTAGCCACTACATGTGCTATCACAAATGTAAATTACTAGCCTCTTTCGGTTCCAATACTTTTAATTTGGAGATACTTAAGCAATCTTCAATAATTTTAATTGAAAACACCTATGTGTAAAGCTTAGAATGACAGAAGCATAGGAAAAATAGAAATACAGAAAAATAGGGAAGAGCAATCCAATTTAACATCTAAGGAGAAGATTCTTTAAAATGCAAAAAAAAAAAAAAGAAAAAAAAAGCAAAACAGAAGTGCTTGATGTATTGTGGGAAAATTTTACTGCAATTCTGTTCCATCCAATAGTATATTATCTCCTCAGCCTGTCCAAGCGTACCATTAAATTTTAACTAAGAATGCAGTGAAAATTTTAAAAGGAGTCAGTTGCAAAGTGAAAGCAAAACACTTCTTATTTTAGGCCTTGAAAAAAATTGTATAGCAGAGAAGGAAGTTTCTATATAAATGGCCATATTCAGTAATCAAGATGGGTATTAGCAATGCAAACTATCATTACACTACTGGTGAAATGGTATTCCTGCCAAAGTCCTTAAGCCTTACCAATAGTTGTACTTGAGTTCTTTGGTCTGCACAGGTCTTCTCTGACTATGTGTTATAAATGTCAGAACCAAGTAAAGTAAGGGCTGCAAGCTTTGCCTTCTGCTCCAAAAATCCTCTTGCATTTTTTTTTTTTTTGTGCTACTCATATGAGTGCATGGACCATATGTTGATTTATCCTTGCATTTGCTCTGTATTTCTGAAGGCATGCATGTCTGTCAAGGATTCTCTTGGTGCTAATGAGCCACAGCAGAACCTTTCAATGAGGAAAAAATCCCACAAGGATCAACTTGCAGTCTAGCGTGGTTTAGGTAAAGAATAAAAATTGTTACAGGAAAAGGACAGAAATTGCCTTTATGAAATACGGATAAGTATTGAAAAGAAGACTGTACTTCCATCTTTTCCTGAACTTGCATCTGGTCTCAGTATCCAGACTCCTGGCACCATCTCTGGGACTGAAGAACACGCAATGCTTCCACAAGTTTCAGGGTTGCCTTCTGGCAGCCCTCAAGTCCCTTTGAACTCCAGGAAAATTTCTACAGTGTCAGTCACATTCCCACATTGGTGACATGTCTTTGATCTGTCCACTGCCTGTTGCAGATTTTCCCTATGACCTGTTAAAATTCCATAATTCTTAACCTTTCCTTGACAGTCACTGGCACTGGCCTGAAAAGGCATTCTGAGTCTCATTGTTATTTACAAGAAACATCTGGCTCTGGGCGCTTTCTATTAGCTGCAGCAGTCATTGAAGTGTCTTTCACTTCTACCTCTTGGCACTTCTTCTCTCCCTTTGGCCTATCTTTTCAACTCCAGGTCAGAACAGCATCATTCCTGTTTTATTCCATGTTCTTACTGCCCCTGGACAGCCTTAGTATGGAAACACAATGTGTACATGTGTGTTCATATCAGTGTGAGGAGGGGAGCAGTGAAGGGTTTGGCAAATATTTTGGCCATAGCTCAGAATAACTATTACATCAAACACCTCTATTATACATGAAAGGCCTTGCCTCCACTTCCCTCTCCCCTGATTTCCTATGTGGGTGGGAGGGATAAATGTCAGGTGGGATAGACTGGGCAAAAAGCCTTTATGCTTGTTGTATCTTTTGTTTCTTCTGATGATACACAAGGCAAGTTGTAAATAGCTCCTTCACGCAGAGTTGTTATTCCTTTGAGAGATA
>VZTB01000289.1:0-53325 GCA_013397245.1 Thryothorus ludovicianus
AGAGTTCTAAGAGGGGAAACTCAATGATGGTACTCATGGGTACTTGTGAGGAGTAGCCAGCCATGAAACCAAGGGAGGCACAATATTAGAATATTATTTTTTATGTTTTTTCACTTGGACAGCAAAAGACAAGACCTGGAAAGATGGACAAATAAATATTTGTGAGAGAACATTTCTCAACAGCTGGAGAAGTGTTTGAAACAAGTGACCCAGCTGGCTGACCCAAAGTGGTATGAATATAGATTTCCAGAGTGGACTTTTTAATAGCTCTTCTAGGAGAAATTTAGTTGAAGGAACAGATCAGAAAATAGAAGCAAATGAAATTTGAGCCAGTGTGAGTTTTCCTGTTATTTTTCCAAACTTTTTTGAACACGTACATTCAGTCAGCTAAAGAACTCCTCATTTGTCTGCATACTTCTTTCCACTTGTACAGCAGAGGAAAGGCCAGAGTTTGAAATATAAAATGGTGGTTCTTCAGGCAGCTGTATTCAACTGATGTTCTGTCTGGTTGCCTTAATACTGATTTTAGTAATTAGATTATGCACTAGGCCTACCTATAACTGAAATATTTATAAAGTCTTAAGTAGTCTGAAGACTTTTGTTAGCTATATGTTAAAGAATGCTCAAGAGCATAAATGGAAGGAAATAGAATAAAATACTTAACAAATTGCTTCTGGGTTGACTTTTTCTGGACAGTAGATAGGAATTACTTCTTCATTTCTCCCAGTGCATGTAGTTTTGACTCAGCCATGCTTCTGTTGCAGGTTGCCCATGCTAGCAAAAGATGTATCACTAGGAAGACCAAAACATTTTGCAGGGAAAAGTATGCCTTGGGTCAAATGAGATGTTTGACTTTAAAGTACAACATCTTGCCCTCGTAAGTGTAATTAATTTTCTTGTTAATATATTAGAATTAATGTAAGTCTCAGTTTGACATTGAAATAACCACTTGGGCTATTTTTACTGAGCACTCGATCTATTGTAGCATTTTATAGTTAAGAACCAATTTTATTTTTTTAAAGATAAAATAATGGCCCCATGAAACCCAGAATGAGACAATGTCACCTTCTGAGACACAGATGCTTAGATCAGGGCTTCTTAACAGTATAGTGGAACAGATGCCAGTTTTGGGCACATCTGTGTCCATTTGTGCTGCTCTCTCAATTCAGATGGAATTATTGCTGATCAAAGAAAGGGCCCAAGCATTTGCAACCAGAGTAGAAGAAGTTTGGATCATCAGAGGCTGAGTAAAATCATCCCACAGGCTGCCAGCTGCTTTCTCTGATCTAGACTGTTACTCTGGTTCTATTTCTTACCAGACCTCATTTCTACAAAGCTGTTATTCCTTCCATAGTTGGAAAACTGCTGTAACTGAGTGGAAGAGGAAAGATTCTTGTTAAGCAGACAAGATTCAGCATTAGAGAAGCTGCAGTTAATTGTCACCCTTTGTAGTACCAAATCACCAATCTTAGAATATAATGAATCTCAAGGACATCAAAATGAGAGTTTCTGACAACACTTCTATGCAGGCCATTGTTACAAGGACATTAATGCTGAAAACAAAGGTTTGCATTGTCTTTTTGCATGCACAAAGCTGCATTGTTATCAGTGGGATGTTTATATGCAAAAAAAGCTATGGGTCTGTCAGCCTGCCCTGAAGGCTTCATGAAAAATATCTAGGCAGCCAATTGATCAGGTTCTTAATGAATCTGAACACTTAATGCTGCCAAACTGAAATCTGAAATAATTAAAAGCAATTTTAAAAGTGACCATACACATTTTGGAAAGCCATAATCAAGTAGTAATATTGGTGCAAACAGGCTCATTGTAATTAAGGCATAGTGATGTTAATTTGACCTGTTCTAGGAGAAACAAGTACCGAGTACCGGGAGAAGTATATCTAGCATACCTGAATCCACACATTTCAAAGAGTGGGGAGAAACTCAGATCTTAAGGAAAATTGATTTTGACATTACTGCCTTTTTTTAGATGTTCTTTCTTTTAGTGGTTTCACATCTGTCAAATTTCATTCAGGGGAATGCTTTTGGCTTCTGCTGGTGGGAATAAGTGTTTTGAAATTTTATGCAGGTAATACCAGCATGTCTTGATTTATATTGTTCCTTCAAATGCAGATCCATTAAGGATAATTTAGAAAATCCATATTTTGAATAGATTTTTAAAAAATATCTCCTGTCATGGAAAAGCAGCATCATGTAGAGATACTGAGCTAGAGTTGTATCAAGTCATCTGCATGCCAGAAAAATTCAGATGTGGTAAAATGGTTCTCTGTCTTGCTTGTTTGAGTTAGCCTGGGCATTTTTGCAGCTGTGCCTTATTTTAGTGTACAAGTGTGTGCACATAAAATCGTTCACAAACAGTATGAACCACCTTCTAACAAATTAAGTTTGAAGGTGTCATTATGTTATTAATTAAATAATGATGTCTTTCCAACTTTTGTAAACAAACTTTCTCAAAGATGTATCCAATGCTGACAAAAATAGAAAAGGGAAGAAAGAACAGGGTCCCATCCAGACAGAGCATAAAGTCAGAGCAAAGGCAGAGGGATATCAGATTTCTATTACGTGTCAGTCATGCAAAACAGAAAGAATGCCAATATTAGAAACATCTACAAAATATGCCTCAAGAGAAACATGCAGATGAAATGCTGCACTGCCAGACAGCAGCGTACAGGGTGTACAGTGCATGAAATCAGAGAACACCTCCCAGGACAAAAGGTTAGCAGTGATGATATGTTCTTTTCTTGGGGGTCATTCTGTGACCACAGCCATCCACTGTGGACAGTAAAAGCCTGTCATTTCCTGCAGGAGCTCATCCTAGAACTAAGATTTAAACGAGAGTGAAATATAAAATAAATTCAAAATTACTTATGGACAACAACTTTAGAATAGGAACAAAAGACATGCAAATGAGAAATCAGAATAATAAGGTCAAATGAAAGGATTCAGAGGTTTACCTGAAAAATGATGGGGTCATTTTTCGTAGTTTCATTTGTAGGAGGTGAGACATAGAAGCAAGTCATGCTGTCCGAGCTCATTATTTAGACTTCACAGCCACTGAAGAGAGGTAAACAATCCTACAGAATTATAACCAATAAAATAAACAGACCTATGGAAAAGACTGCCTTTGAATATGTACTTACTCTGTAACAGCCACAAGTAGGTGAGAAGAATCACATGTGACAATGATCATGACAGACAAGAAAGGCAGGTGTTAAATGTTAGTTTGTACTCAGTAGAATAAACCAGCAAATATTAAAGTGATCTTCTCAACCACAAAAACAAATACCTTCAAAGTAATGCATGCCTACTATGCATCTAGGATTGGATGCATGTTCAGAGCAAAGGAAGATTAGTTGGGAGAAGAGCAGAATAATGGAATGGTTTTGGTTTAAAAGAACCTTAAAGATCATCTAGATGCCATGGGCAGGCAACCTTCCAGTAGACCAGGTTGCTCAAAGTCCACCTAAACTGGCCTTGAACATTTTCAAGGATGTGGCATTCACAATTTTTTGGGGCAACCTGTCCCAATGCTTCCCTACCCTCCGTTCATTGGTGCATTTGAACCCATTAGAGTATCAGAGTATATTACTTTTTAGGCTGTCAATTTCTTTTTCATTTAAAGAGAAACAGAAGCAGAAAATAAATCCAGAAATTTGTTGATACTAATCTTTTACCTCTTCTGACAGCTCCTGGAATCTCATTTTCATTTCCTTTTCCATAGCTCCTATTAAACAAGCAAAACCCACAATGTTTTAACTGCACTCCAAATAGATTTCAGAGATTATTTTTCCATTGTGTGGCAGGTGCTGAAATAATGCAGATACCTCTAGTGTATTTTTTTTAACAGACACTAAAGGGGAGGGGAATTTTGCCATCTCTTCCTCTTCTGACCCTGCCAAATGCTACACAGGCTGAAATTTGAGCAGGAATTTGCTTTAATTTTTAGGTATATGGAAATCTTGTTCATTCTTTATTATAATTGAAAATATTACTGCAATTATCCTCCATATTCAACCCATAATGGAAAATAGATCTATGGAAGGCTAACCTAAGGTAATCTTGATTCCCTAGACTTATGTGCTCTGCTTTTGAAACAGTCTCTTTTCCATGTAGCCCAGAGCAAGAGTCTACATTTATCTCCATCTTTTGTTGCTTTTAATTTGCACATTGCAGTAGAGATATTCTTGAAGTATGCTTTACAACATGTCAGTTTCCCTCTCCAAAATAAATACATTGGCTCTCTGTTATTCTGGTAACTCTCCTGTTTGGAGTCTGGACCTGGCACCTTGGGCTTGTACTTTGTGAAATAAAGTGATTCCAGTCACAGAGGGCCAGTAAGCAAGAGATCAGGATATGTCTTTCCAATTGGCTTTCCAATTTGATGAAGCTATTCTACCAGCATTTTTTAACTGATGGTTACATCATTTAAAAAAGTCTTTGTGTTTCCAGTCTCTGGTAAATATGTATAAAGGAAATCAGAGCAAAATTTTCTACTTGCCAGTCAAACTGGCCTCAATCCTGCAGATACTTTTGCAGTAGTCAAGCTTTACATGCAGCAAAGCAGACCCCATTACGGGCCTGGTCATTTCAGCAAAACCAAGTGTATGTCTGAGTGCACTGGTGCTGGGAAAGGGAGAGGCAGGATGAAAGGAAATCCTAAATTGGTTCAATCCCCTTCACTGTGTAATTTACACATTGGGTCAGAGGGAGCTTTTCATGTGTCGTATTGTCTAATTTACGCCAGAATGAATTTCATCAACACTTCCAAAAAGTCGTGTTTGTTCTACATGTGTGGATTGGCAGAAGGTAGCATTCTCTAAGGAACTCCTGGCATTTGGTGTTCTCACCTGAAAGAAGAAGCTGTGTACAATTGGAGAGCTCCCATCTAGTTATGATTTAGTGATCACTTTGTGATACACAGAAGAGCCAGCTGTCCTTTTGAACAGGGAACACTCTGCCTTTTGGAAGAGAAAATTCAGAAACTGGTACAGCATGGTCTCAAGCATCATCTTGGATGGCTGAGCAGAACTGTGGGAATATCTAGTATTTTGTAGCTTGTCAAAGCTTTGAGTGCAGATTTTTAAACCACTTCCTAGAAGCAAAGAAATGTGCAAAACCAATGTCAAGTCTTGAAACTACTGTTAATGTAGTGTTAGAAAATCTACTCTTGCAAATTTTGTACTTTGGGGCAGTGACCTTGAAGGCTTGAGTGAGGTTTCATTCATCAAAGTGGAAATACAGGTAAGTATTATGAAATACTTATGAAAATCCAAGCTTGTATAACATGGGAAGTAGTGTGAAGAATCAGGAAAACTATTTTATCATTTTATCATTTTATCATTTATATATCATCACTGGTGATGTGTGTTCTGTTCTGAAACCCTTTGGTAGAAAGTTAAAACACAAGTATCTCAAAATGATTATAATAAAGCCATAAATTAAAAGAATACAACCTTTTTATGCACACAAAATAAGCTTTTCATACATAAAATATTATCCTTGATACTTTCTCCCCAGGAAATCTCATAGAGAAAATCATAACAAGAACAGTGGCCAGAAAATTTGAGCTACTAGAAAAATATCACATATGCCTAATAGTGGTGATAATGATACCCAAAATTACCAAGTAGGGGACTCTCTGTCTTTAAACTGAGATAGTCTGAAGTGATTCCAGAGCTGAGCACATGCTCATATATTAAACTCAATTTATGAACTGCTGGATGCCATTCCCCAGGTAACATTATGCAGGAAATCAGGCTGGTGGTGTAATAATTTTACTAATCTGTGAATCTACAGATTTTATTGGCTGAACTCTGCTATTCCTGTGTACCTCCTTGCAGGTTTCAATACCATTATTAACATTTATCAGAGTGACAGGAATAAATTACAGATTATTTTTAACTCTTTGGCATTGTGTATTGTCTGTTGTAAGAGAGAAGGCAAAGTGACCACTGCATTTCATGTTCTGAGCAACTGTTCTACCTGTGATTGTCAATGAATCATAGTTGGTCAAGGTGGCCCCTGGAAGTCTGCTTGAAAATATTAATGAGATTTCTGTGGTTACAATTTTCCCATTAGTGTTAAAATAAAAAGAAGCTTCATAACTGTCAAGATTTATAGTTGTATGTGAAAGTGTATCTGAGGAGAAAGGAGGGCATCAGAAAATGAGATCAAGCAGTTACTTTAAACTGAGAACAAAAATATATCCTGAGCAATTCATTTCTAAATCTGATATCTCACATAAAGTTTTAATAAGCTTCACTGTTAAGGGAACAAATGTATTTTGTCATTTGGATTTATTATAGGGAAGTTATGGCTTAATTTTAAGATGTCTATAATAAATGTTTGTAAGGAAACTTTGAAAGAAAGTAACATTAAATCATACTATAGAAAGGAATTCTAAAAAGAAATAATTATTTAATTGCTGATAATTAATGTGTTGTATTTATTAGGACAAATGTGACAAGTTACATCTGGGGTTACCAGCCTGTGGTTGGAGTTATAGAAAAATGTTTTTTAAAGCAGATGACATAATATGATGCAAATTGAGCTCTCATTCTGTTCTCAAAAAAAAAAAAATATCTAAAGCAGCTTTGACTTCATAGAGAATTACACTGGTGAAAAAATAATTCATTCTTAGGTTTTCTCTGGTTGCTGACTTGTGAACCTGGACAATGCAATATTGCTTTAAAACAAAAATCTAAAATTTAGGCAACTCCCTTCACAGACTGGTAACCTCAAATGCATCTTATTAAATGCACTGGGTTAATTATTTACTTAATTTAATCATTACTGTGATTTGCTATTTGGAATATAATTTGAATTTACTTTTCATCGAATTTGCCTTTATAATTAATGCTTTGATACATAGCTCTCCCCTGAAAATCACATGACAAAATGTATTTGATTCTTTATTAATCAATGCTTACAGTTTTCCATATAACATGAACAGAAGCAGCTTATCCAGCGAAAAGTTTTGGCTTTCTGCAGCTGCAGCAGTATAATTTTCAGTGCAATCAGAATTTCTCTGATGCTGGTTTTATATTGGCTGAAGGAGACTCATTCACACAGTAGGTGTTATTCCATTATACGTATCAGTGAATTTCAATGTTTTCTGTGATGTTGACCTTCTGTAATTTTCCAAGGGAAAGGCAGATCCTGGGATAGTAAATTCAAATTATAATGCCTGTAGTCTTGTGTTTTATAGTCCCATTTGAAAGACCTTTCAGAAGCAGTCAGCAAATCCCCAGGGGTCTGTGGGACACAGTGTGGAAATCACCTCCCCAAAGGAAATATTTGCCAGCCTCCCCTGAGCGATAGAGATCTGTGCAGGACAGAGATCCTGCAGGGCACTGAGCAGCCTGGGCTCCAGCCCTCTCCTCCCCATGGCTCCAGCCACAAAGCATAACTAAAGAACTTAGAAATGGAAGAGGGAGAAATCTGATTTTGGGCTGTGTCTTATTTCCAGCCTGACCACAGCACACCATTTTAGAGCCTATTTCCAAAGCAGTGTACTTTCTCTCCAGTGCAGGCGTTGACTCATGCTAAGGAATGTATTCCATTACAGCTTTGCTGGCTTGCACTGTAACTTCATGTAGAACCAGTTAGTTGCTGTGGTGACAGCAACCAACAAACAGAAAAAAATCATGAACTCTTTCAGGACTGGTCAGAGCAGCTTAATGACAGCATCCATGCTTAAAAGTGTAAAACTTTCTTGTTTTGCTCTCATTTAAAAGGAAATTTAAGGTGTAATATCATCCTAAGGCCATTTATGTTTCCTCCTGTGATACTAAATTTTTGAAGCCACAGAGACTGTAATCTGTGCCATTCTTTCAAGAAAATCTGGAGTTTATCTCCCTAAAAACAAACTGATCAACAGTTAAACTTGGTGAAATCCCACTGTCTTTTGGTGAGGTATGTGAAGATAGAATCTGAGCTTGTTGGTGTTAATAATATTCATCTAGTGCTGAAGTCTGTACAATAATTTTATAACCTGAAATTTACTATAACATTCAATGGGGGTTTTTGAAAAATAATGTAGGATGAATATTGTGGTATGTTCAAAAAAGCCATAACTATCTTCATTATTGCTCTAATATTTGATCTTATCAACAATTTCAAGAAAGGCATAGTATGGGACGCTGTCTATGAAAAGTGAAGATTTCTTATTTTAAAGAGGAAAAAATATTTTGCAAGTCCTTTATTCAATTTTGACTTTGGTGATGTTTAGATCTGCAGATACCATCCAGTGACAATGAGATGTGCAAGGATGCTGAGTTGTAACATGCTCTGTGTCAAAGGAAGTGGAGCTTGGGGGAAAAGGTTGTTTAGGGCTCTTATAGAAAAGGAGGAGTTTGTGCATCAGGAGGAGATTTTTATGTTCTCTTCCCTCAGATTACTTTGTTCAGTTTGAGGGATGAAGAACCGAGGGTAAAATCTCTCTACAGATGAGTTTGGCCTTTTTGTTCAATCCACTCACAAACTACAGGAAATGTTAAAATCTGGGAATATGGTTTTGTCCATTGCACTGTGATAGAACAGAGTTTCTCTTTTTCTCTAAATGTATTTTGGTTTAGAAGAGTGTTGTAGTTAAAGCTACTCATAAAAAACTCTTTCTGTGGCTGTGGAACTCCCAGATCTGAAAGTGTCAGGAGAACTCAAAGAGATTTCAAGCCAAAACTACAGAACCACAGCATAGCCCAGGCTAAAAAGGATCTTGAAAGATCATCTGGCCCAATCTTTCATGGGAGAGGGAGCTCAGAAGGGATTATCTAGCATGCTGTCCAATTGCATGTTAAAACCCTTCATTTATGGGCACTTCATCCTGTCCTTGGGGAAGCTGTTCCAGAGATTGATGGTTCACACTGTAAAAAGTTGGGGTTTTCCTAATTGAAGATGGAACCTCTGTTGGAACACCTTGTGTGTCCCATCCCTCCCCCTCCCCATCTTTTCCGTGTATCTCCTTGTGAAGTGAGAGACACTGTCCTGTTTCCAACAGGAAAGTGTTCAGCCTAAAATGGTGCAATTCCCTTGTTTCACCAACCCAGTACTGAGGCATCCAGAGAGGCTCTTTGGTTCCTGCCTGCTTGCAGGAGCACCTGTGGAGGGGGCTTGAGGTAACCCCACCAGAGCAGCCAGCAGTGGTCACAGAAGGCTCAGGGGCTCACCTGAATGTCCTGCCATGTCATTGCCAGCCCCAGAGATGGCAGAGGGCTCTCCCTGTGCCACTCTGCTCCATCTGCAAGGAGGATATCTGGGATTAGTGGGCCACCTGAGCTCAGACAGAGATGACACAGAATACAAAAACAGGAATATGGGGTACCTTCATGCAAGTACTGAGTGAGAGTTCGGGGCTGCCTGGGCTCACTCACCTCAGGGGAGAGTGGCTGATGCAGCGTGTGGGCACTTTTATGGTTGTGCATAGATCTGGCACTGTACATCCATGTTGTTATTCTCATTCATTGCCATTTTAATGGCCTAACTGTCAGATCCATCTGCCATGAAAAACTGTGCATGTAAAAATCAATGTGGAAAAAACAGACTTAGTATGGTATGAGATGGGGAATTTGGCTCAGAAGTGTACATATATGTGCCTGCAAGGACATATATTTGTGTGCATGTGTGTGTCTGTGCATTTCATTAATAGATGCTGTATTATTGCTATAGTTAGGTAATTCTCAGCCCATTACTTTTATTGCTAAATTTGTTAATTTGCCACGTATCCTCAAGGGACTGTATTGACACTGGCAGGATAAGCCTAAGGGCTGTTGTGATGTCTAGACAAAAGGAATTAAAGACAGCAGAAATACTTACTCAATATTTTCCTTATGTGGGAAGTTTCTGTCTCACTCTTAGAAGCCTTTTAATGTAACTTTATTAACAATTTAATATAATAACAAATGTGTGCTGTAATGGAATAAGTGTTAAGCATTTCACATGTATTTATAGTTGGCTGGGCAGACTCTCCCTGCCTAACATCAAAGCCAATTTAATATTGTGGATTTTAAATTAAAATTGGAGTGTTAGATCTCCAGGAACTTTCACTGCAAATGAAAAAAAATCCCATCAGTCCCACTGGTACTGTGGAAATCCTACACTATTTTGAAAGGAAGAGAAGGTAAACCCGCTCTTTGAACAGCAGAAAAAGAGCAAAGTAAAAACTTGGAATATCTCTGTGTGGGCAACATAATCCAGGGAAGATCCAGGGATGCATAAATTCTAGGTCAGAGAACAACCATTATAGTAAAAGTCTTGTCTGGGTTCCTACCAAACCACCAGACAAAACATCCTGCTGCATCACTCCCATCGTAACTACTGCTGCAAGAGAATTTATGGGAGGAGTGCTGGCAACTCTCTTTTCNCAGTAGACAAAGAGGTTTTGAAAAGTTTCCATACATATGAAGATTGGGCTGAGTGAAAGTCATCTGAGTCAGCAACAAATAACTTTGTCAAAGTATTCAGTGCTGGTTCATAGTAACTACTCTGTTCTCTCTGGGACTGTCAAGGACATGTTTTGGTAGAACATCTTAATTAAAATTAAAGAGAAAACCCAAGAAAACCCTCACACATTTCCAAAGATCTGTTGCCTGCTATTGCCATTCTATCCCTTTTTTATGGAGTAAAGATATCTGCTTCATGTCTCTCCTTTCCCTGTCAGTCCCAGTTTAGAAGATCCCACATTGTGTTGTGGGAGGTGTCAATCTCTGCTGTGTCACAGCCTGGCTCTGGTGCTACACATGACAGGGTTTGGCAACATCCTCTTGTTTCCTCTCCATACCTCCCTCTAGTACCACTTGGGCAGATGAGCCTTGCTGTTACTCTCACTGCTACACTTTCCTTCATGATTGATTACNCCTGCTCTTTGAACAGCAGAAAAAGAGCAAAGTAAAAACTTGGAATATCTCTGTGTGGGCAACATAATCCAGGGAAGATCCAGGGATGCATAAATTCTAGGTCAGAGAACAACCATTATAGTAAAAGTCTTGTCTGGGTTCCTACCAAACCACCAGACAAAACATCCTGCTGCATCACTCCCATCGTAACTACTACTGGAAGAGAATTTATGGGAGGAGTGCTGGCAACTCTCTTTTCAGATTTGTGTCTTGATTTTTCTGCTCCCACGTCTTTAAAGTAATTTACATCAAGGTGTCTTCTGTGAAGAGGAACTGAGATTTGTGAAGGAAGTCTAGTTAAGTTAGAAGATTTTAATGGGAAAACATCAAAAGAAAAGAAGAATAGAAGATTAAAGGGCGGTTCAAAGAGAAGAGAAAGGATATATTAGTGAAGAAGTCCAGAAGAGAATGAGGTAGAAAAGTTATATATCTATATATATATATATATATATGGATATATATCAGTAGACAAAGAGGTTTTGAAAAGTTTCCATACATATGAAGATTGGGCTGAGTGAAAGTCATCTGAGTCAGCAACAAATAACTTTGTCAAAGTATTCAGTGCTGGTTCATAGTAACTACTCTGTTCTCTCTGGGACTGTCAAGGACATGTTTTGGTAGAACATCTTAATTAAAATTAAAGAGAAAACCCAAGAAAACCTCACACATTTCCAAAGATCTGTTGCCTGCTATTGCCATTCTATCCCTTTTTTATGGAGTAAAGATATCTGCTTCATGTCTCTCCTTTCCCTGTCAGTCCCAGTTTAGAAGATCCCACATTGTGTTGTGGGAGGTGTCAATCTCTGCTGTGTCACAGCCTGGCTCTGGTGCTACACATGACAGGGTTTGGCAACATCCTCTTGTTTCCTCTCCATACCTCCCTCTAGTACCACTTGGGCAGATGAGCCTTGCTGTTACTCTCACTGCTACACTTTCCTTCATGATTGATTACATATCTTACAATGTGAGGACAATGAAGGAAAAATAAGTTTTACTTGGCTTTGGAAATCTGCTCATCTTTAACTTCTCCAGCATAGAAAGGAATGTAGCCCAAACCAGAAATAGGAAGATTTTAGAAGACTAAATACTAAAGTTTTATTGCCCAGATCTTTTTCATATAGAAAACATAAATTGAAGAAGTGATATATATAACCAATAAAAAAAAAAAACCATAGAGGAAAGAATGAACAGAAGAGGAGAGCTTGAAGAAAGATTTTTCAGTTACATATGCTGTATTGTTAGAAAGTTTAAAGATGCATTTTTTTTCTGGAAGCCAGGAATACTTTTCTCAAAAACATAAACCTCCATCATGACCCAGATTATGAAAAGGCTTTTCCCTGGCCTAACTAGAAAGGAGAGTCTATGGCAGTTTGGAGGCTGTTTGACAGTCTGGAGCATGGGACTTAAAATGATCTATTATTTTTGGACTTGATTTTGAAGTTGGGGAATACGCTGTCAGCAAACCACAGAACACATGTAACCCAAAACAAAGCTTCTAACCAATTTGCAAATACAACTAAATGCAAGATTGTGCACAGTGCCTATGTACACTGGTGTAAAATGCATCCAAAGGCTATCAGAGACACTGAATTCTCTGAGTATCTTTACCTCATTCCTTACTTTTTTAAACATGACAGAAGCTGTTCAAGATGCTTGTGTGAAACCTAGCAAACATGTTCATAGAAGGATGTAGAGGTACACATGGCCATCCTTAGCTATCCTTTTTTTCCCCTAAAACATGGTTGAGGAAGTTTTAATATTGCAGCAATGAGTCAACACCACTGTGGTGCTTTCATCTGGGACTGACTGTTCCTCCTCTGTCTGACAGGGCTCTGTGAAGGCACTGAGCTCCTTGTTCTGCCAGTGTTTGCTGCATTCCTCACTACTGTGTCTCATCCTCCGCAGTAGCTCTGGCACTCACAGTCTGCATTTTCTCAGGCAAGGCTTTTTTCACTGCTGGCTTTGTAGAACTGATTACCAGGTGACCATCATTACAGTCAAAACCTGCTTTGTTCTCTGGGTCAGTGCCTGAAAGGTGTCTCTATGCACTCCAGCTTTCTAACACCAATACTGGGCTCAGTTTACAGACATTTGTAATTGAAAAGAAATAAATCTGTCGCTAGGTGATGGAGAGACAGTGTTTATTTTTTTGGGTGAGAAAGGTGCGTAAGGTTGAGGTATTCAACTCTGTGGCATGCATTTCATGTGTGTGACACCCACTAACTCTCCAAAAGTAATATATCAAGTATTTTATAGGCATGAATCATGTTTCCAGTTGTGTGTTTTTGTATAAACCACTGGAATTCATTATAACAATTTCTCTCATTTCATTTATCAACTTCCCTGTCAAGCCTTCAGGTGTTTTTTAACACATTTATATTATATTTATCCTTTATTTGGAGGTCATCATTACATACTAGTACTTCAAAGAAGCTTGTTTAGGTAGTTTAACAAGGCAAATATTTCCCTATAAACAGCAAATTCTATTACAAAGGATCATCTATTTATCGTCTCCTCAAACTGTTTTTTGAATGTTTTAGAAGAATAATGAGAGAAGTTCAACTAGAAGGATGCCAAGTGTTGGGGATTTCAGATAGTAAATAATTGTGACAGTTGGCAATACTCTCAAGTTTGCAGTACATCATGCTTCTGTATTCCCTAACCTGTGATTTCAGAAGTTCCTGTTTCAGTCTTTACCAAATCCTTAATTCTGTGGGGAATATCCCTGAGAAATTTTGTTTTGCTGAAAGCAAGCTGTTGCTATAGCAAAATACGTTGTTTCAAATTTGACTACAATGGAGGTTAAAGGAGAGCAAGATATTTTAAAACATAAATCATCCCTACAAAATCACTGAAGATGCTGTTTAATAAACAAAAGAGGGCAGAATTAGATTTAAATGGAAACTTTCCTGTTAATGAAAAGCCTCTTTCTTTAGTGGAACCTGCCAGCTCATGTTTTCCATTTAAAATTATTTGCATCTCTGTTCCAGGTACATGTATATGTGTATATTTTCTTTAACTGTATTCTTAGCAGATGAGGTTGGCCTTGGAGTACACAAGTAAGCCACTAGTCTGGGTTTGTCTTCTTCTGCATACTTGGGACAGCTGCCCCACGCAAGAGGAATAATGGAGGGGAAAAAATGTCTTAGTCTGAAGATGGTACTCAGATCCCACCTGGGCCCTCCTGCTCAGAAGTTCCCATTGTCCCCTAATCCCTGGTGCCAGTGCAGTGATGGGCTAGAGAGAGCCCTTGGCCAGTACACTTGAGTTGTTTCACTTTCCTTGAAACATTTGACCAGGTGAAAATGAATTGCTTTGCAGGAAAAAAAAAAATAGTGATTACTATTGTGGCTGGATATAACATGGCTGATATTTGCCTTCATCTGGAATCCCAGCCTACAGCTGCCCCTGGCCTGATGGGAGCCTCTCTGCTCCATCTCCCAACCTACCAGTCACACTGGCACTGGATTTAGATATTCACCTTTGGAAACATCCAGGTCTGTATAAACTCTATGATGGAGCATGGCTGTTGGACATCCTCAGGCCAGCAGCAACCCAGCTGGCTTTGAGACCCAAGTATTGTGTCAATGTGGGCTCAGGTTAATTAGCTGTGCTAAGAAATAGGGTTAATTAAGCTCAGGGGCAGTGTTGTAAGCCACAGAGCTTTATGGAGCCTGTGGTGCCTCCCTGCATTAGAAAAGGCTGGGAGCTGGTTTAGAGGCTTTTGCTCCATCCCATATGGCACAGCAGACATTGCCCTCCAGCCCCAAGGAGTGTGCAGGGATGTGCAGGGATACCTTGAAGAATTCAAATGGCCAAGTCATCTGTACCCCATCACCTCCCTCAATCTCAGAGCTGGATTTTGTAGTGATTATATTAAATATTACTCCACATAAAAGCATTTCCTGTGCCAGGGGCAAGGTGTTACTCAGCATTGTGGCAGACTCCAGTCAAGAGTAAAATGCTGTTTTCTTCTCTTTTTGTTGCTGTCTAAGATGTCAAGGAAAGTGCAAGTGGCTTCAAAAATTGTATTTTCAGGTTTTCATAGTGCTAATAGTCATGTAATGAATGACAATAATTAAAAAATTTTTCTTCAACTGGTAGCCTAATTTTATTGCAGACTCCATAAAAAATTGAGTGACTACTTCCCACATTTGTATAGGACAGGAAATCATTGAAGCTGAGTTATAAGGATGATACTGTGAGGTAAATCTTTAATTACATCCAACGATAAAAAACAAAGTCATGAATATTTTGACTATTTGGGAACTAAATGTTTTATTCTTTTGAAATACAGTGCTGCAAATAAAACCTCTTTTTCAATTGGCAGCTGAAAATGGCTTTTGTGTCATCTAAGGGGTACTTACTTTACATACTTAAAATGCAAAGCAAGTTATGGACATCCTGCCAATAGTATAAAATCACTAACCAATCCAGGAATACATTTCATGTAATACTTTTGATGAAATGGTTAAACATATTTGAATCAAGCAAAACACATGTGAGTAGACGAGTTTAATGACCAAGTAGAAATAAACATCTTTTGCAAAGTATTCTGCTGTTTTTCCTAAGGTCCCTCAGCCACTGAACTCTCCCTCACTTGAACACTGCTCTCCTGTCAGGTTTTGTGCCCCACAGAGAGCCTAAAGTGCCAAGAAGGCACCACTGTTGTCCATCTTCCTCTCCAAGGACAGGATTAGCTATTCTCAAACTGTTTCTGAGGGATTACTTTGAATATATTCTTTAATAGTGGAAATTTTTACATGTCATGTGTGAGCTTCCTATGGAGTTCTTATTTCCAATCCCATTCTCAGTTGACCAAATATTTTTTTCCACCATTTTATACTATGCTGTGTGTTTTTCACATAAATGGAGTTGAAATAGTTGCCAAGGAAGCAAGAAGTGACTATAGTTAAAACAGCCTGAAGTGTTTATTAATCTTCAACTCAGGTGCTGGAATGAGAAACACCTTCTTCAGAGAATTTTGCTTTCCTGAATCCCAAACTGGATTGTTTAAATGCAGCTGTTCAGGTTTCTTACCAACTGGAAACTTGTAACATATATGAATATTTTGAAGATAGATGGCATAATACTTCACGTGTCTTTGAATTACATGCTATGAATTAATTTTTTAATATGATGTTATTTCTTACATGTTTTTTCTTCTAAAACTAATCTAAGAACTACAATCAGACACTAGCAACAGCACAACACAATGCAAATGACCTTGTTATAACACTGTAAGATTCAAAATTAAGAAAAACAGCTTACAAAGAATCTCAAGGTGGCTGTGCTCAGACGCTGGGGCAGCCTCGCTGTTATGCAAGGGGACCAGGAGGAGTCTACAAGGAATGGAGTCCAAATACAACGTCCATATTGTGTTGCTGAGGTTCCACTCCCTGGCCTTGGTTTGACACTCAGCAGTGCCTTGAGGCTGGCCTGGTGCATCTCAGCAGTGCCACCACGCTGGAGTGAGGCCACCCCAGGGATGCAGCAGGGAAGGGAGGCCCGAGTGGGACAGTGTGAATGCAGCCCTTTCCTGCTCCTCAGGAGCCACAGGGAGGCTGGGGTGTCTCAACTCCTGCTAGGCTCCCTCGCTTGTCCCCAGCAGGAGCTGCTGGGCGAGGCAGGACCTGGTTTGGCAGGAGGATGTGTCAGGCTGAAGGCCACATTGGCTGATGTTGGGTCTGTGCCTCAGTGCTGGCTGGGAAGCTGCCTTCTCCCTCTGCAGAGCCCTCCGGGTGCTCAGGAGCAAGGCTTTGTACTTTTGTGCCACCAGGCAAGGGCTGATCCCTTCTTCTTTTGTCAGAAGTTTGGAAAAGGAAATCTGGATAAAGGAGCTGCTGCTGCTGGCTGCCACCAGACCTCAGGGTTTTCTGTACGATTGCTCAAAGGAAACCTTCATTTTCTTTTGCAGTTGCAGGGAGACAAGCAGTTTGATGCCACACTGTGACCTCGTTGCTCCAGTTTACCTTTTCATGTGTTTTTGAGTATTCACAGTGCTTTCAGCCAGTCCATGCTAAATTTGTTCTTCATTCCCACTGCCACCTGAAGGTGGCTTGCCAGGGGAGTACTTTGCAGCTGCTGCTTACCCCAAGACCCAACCTTTGTACCGCTTAAGGAAGGACAGGGAACTTTTCCTTGTCCTTCTGCATTGCCAACATGAGGCTGGCAGGAGGTAGGTGCCAGGCAGAGGCAAGGCTGCAGGATGGATGCTGTGCTGGCTGCCCCCATCCATGCCCGGGCTCTGCCCCTGCAGTGTCCCCGGCAGCCCTTCCCTGGGGTGACAGGGGTGACACCGTCACTCTCCCGGCCACCACACCTTGCACAGCTTGCAGGGCTCCCCTGCATCCGAGTGTAAAATTAACCACTGTCTCTGTGTGCCTAGGGCCACCTTCAAAGCCCTTTGAAATTGTGGGAATTTTTCTACCCACTTCAAAGGGCCCTGGCTCGTGAGCAGGCAGCACAGGGTGCACCAGTTAATTTTTAAACTCCCATTACCTGAAAACTTCTTGTAAAGTGTACCGGAGCATAAGGCTGGGGACGAGCTTGCTGGAACACTTGACAAGGCACAGATGAACACCTGGGATTAAAATTTTCTTTCTTTTCTGTTTGTCTTTTTATGCCATGCACATGCCTTTTAATCATTCCTTGTAATCATTTACCTGTGTTTTCTGTTGTCCTCCACATTCAGTGCTTGGTTGTTCCCCTTACGACGCCTCACTCAGCAATCCACACGACCCAATGAGGTCTGCAGGACTTTCCTGAGCTGATCTTACATTTCTGAGGAGCCTAAAAATTTGGAAACCCGTGGCATATTTGAGTCAGAACTGCACCACCACATGCACAGCTCTGCAGGGAGCTGCAGGTGGGGACAGTCTGTGGGCAGTGTGCTCACTTGTCAGGGTGCTGGGCAGCCACCCTTCCCTCCTTCCTGCCTCCTTGTGTCTTGCATGGCTCCCAAAATATCTCCCCCACTGCTGCCTGGGATGCTTGTTGCCACAGGATGGTTGCTAGCAGGACAAAAAGTTATTCAACAGTGTGCAAAGGCTGCTACTTTATTTGGCTCTGGTTTGTGAGGTGTATAAAGATACAAGGCAAGACTAAACAAACAAAAAACCCCACAGAAAACACCTTCTCTTTATTTACTTTTCCAAGAGAACTTAATGTCTTTGTTTCATTCAAAGTCCTCTACATCACTCATTTTACATCTCAGCTCCAACAGTAGTAAAATAAAATTAAGAAAAATAATAATTTGAAAAGAAATTTTTGAAGTAGTGCAGATAGGCAAAGAACATTTTATTTATAGAGCAAGGAATAAATAAACATACCTCTGAATTGAATTGGAGAGTAGTCTCCCAAAGGAAATAGTGGATATCAAATTGCTTGAATAATTTAAAACTAGGCTGGACAAAGCACTTAATAATATATGGCAGAAAAGAAGCCTGCCTTGGCAGGAGATGGAGTGGATGACTTAATCTGTCTTTTCCCTCTCTAGCCTGTATTATTTTATGGTTTGTTACTGTAGATGACTCAATGTTAACAATGCTTACTTTCTTACAACTGGAGGACAGTGTATGTCCATGTCCTTATTCTTTATTAATTATCCCACTTACCAGAAAGGCACTGGAGGTGCTAAGTAGTTTTTAGGAATATTGTGTGAGTGTCTCTGTTTTAGAGCTTCACATGGAAGAAAAATGGCAAAGCCATCTGTCAGCTCCATCCTGCAAAAGGCACCATATATGTCACATATCACTGTCATGCTTTTTCCATCATCACAAATTACACCAAAATTCTTTGTGGAGTCTTTTTTAAAGCATCGAAATTGGGTTTGCATCACTAAAGGTAAAACTCATTTTTCTTTAATGTACACAATGAAACATAGCAGAGCTCTGAAAGAAGGAAATCCAGAGTCTGAATTGCTTCTGAAGTGGGCCCTTGATAAAATACCATATTCACTTTGTGTTTATAAATGACATTAAAAGTGACTGGCGCCTGTTGTTCTACCTTATTTGGCAATACAGGAGTTTCACACCTCCTTGTGTAAAACACACTGAGAAGCATGTGGACAGGGACATTTCACTACAGATTTAGGAAGTGTTTGTTGGACCTTGGGTAAGTCAGAATGTACATTGCTAGGGAAAGAACAGACATAAACCAAAAACTACACAACTATTACTTCACTTGACATGAAATCTGTACTATTAAGAAAACAGACAAACACTGATCAGATAAACACAAATGAGAAATATAGGAGAGCCTTCCTTGGTTTGGCAGCTGGGTGAGATGAATTCTAGGAGACTCAGAGGAAAGAAAAATACTCAGTTTAGAAAGAGGGAGATGGGATACACAATATAAAAATATACAAATATAAAAAAAAAAAATTCTATAGCACACCCTACACATTCTTCTATGTAAGAGCAATGGACTTCCAGAGAGGGAAGCGTAAGTTAGAGACATTAAGAATCTTTCCAATAGAACACTAAAGAACTGGAATATTTTGCTTGGATAGTATAAAAATCTACAACAGATGTCAGACAAATATCCATTTAGAATGATTTAGGTGTATTTGATATTACTTTGGGCCAAAGTGCACCAGATGATTTCTTCATAGCCCTTTCATCCCTGCTGCTCATGAATTTGTGAATTAATGGAGATGGCAAGTGTGGAAAGAAAAATCCTGGGAGGATACTTACAACAGGGCTTATGAGATTGGCGTGGAAAAGGCTTCCATGCAATTATTTATAGTATTGCCTAATTTTTACATTTGTCATGCTACTAAAAGAAGACAGAAATTGACATTTTGGAACCACTGCAGAATTTTTTCATATTTGGCACTGTAATCCAGAGCACAGATGAGACATGAGTGCCAGAAAGGTGCATTTACAGAGATATTGAGACGTCTGTGGTAGTCTTCATCTGAGGATCCAAAAGCTCCTGGAGTGTGTGATTGGATTCCCATGAAGGGGTTACAGACAGAACTGTGTTTATCAGAGGAAGGAAGATGCCAGAAAAGAAGAGGTGTTGTTACCTTGCCAGTTCTGTGTCTGTTGAAAATTCTATCCCGATAATTCTCAAGCTCTTTTCTGTGCAACACCAGCAAAAGCTCTGTCAGTGCTTTTTCACCATGTTAATGCATTTTGGCTTGTGGCAGAGGGCACATTCCACATACAAATAGTCTAAATCATTCCATTTTTATATCTGGGTTACCACGGAGAGAAGTCCTCAACTTCTTGGTTATTTCTGCTCCATAAACCTTCAATATAGCTTTAGGCTATCAGAGTTTCACATCTACAAATGCCTGAAAAATCTACACATCAATCAGTACCAGATATATTGTGGATCTCCATTTCACTCATGCATATTTTCAGAGGATCAAAATGAAAATGTAGTAGCACCTGTGATGGAGAAGCAAAACACTAGGTATATCTAAAGATAATGTATCTGATTATGCCATTACTACAAGCTGTTTGCAGTTTCTTTTTAAAGTTTATATCCTATTTTGATAATCCTGAACATAAAGAGCTATCCTGGTAAGAATAGGGGCATTTTTTGCTCCTTCCTTATGCACTGAAATATTTGTGGATTTTTTTCCCCTTACATGAGATTTATGTCTTCCCTTGCTTTGTTGCTCTCCTTTTAGTTTGCTGTGTTCTCCTACTGGAAGGCACAGCCTAAATAACCCAATACAAACTATTCCCTCATCAGAGCTGCCACCCTTTACTGATAACAACAAGCATAACTACCATAGTGATGAGCTCCATGAAGTGAAGCAGGGAACACCTCCCAGAATTCTATGCATTCTCTGCTGTGCCAAAAAGCTCTGGTTCATTGTTTCCTGCAGCTCTGCTAGTGTTTTTTCAACAGCTATTTTTACTAGCCAAGGCTGAGATATTTGGAGCGTTCCTTGGGTAAAATAAAACAGTTGATGGAACAAACAACTTGGAACAGTGTCATTCTTATTTTCCAGATCACTTTTTTTTCCCCCCTATACCCACTATGGCCATTGTGATACTAACCTCTTATTAAAGATGCACATCATAAAATTATTTGGCTGTTGATGTTCCAGTCTCATCATACATTAACAGCAGCAAATTTAAGTGGATTTTTCTGAAGTTACATATTCACACCCACCCTTCTCTGTTTCCTTTCCTTTCCTTTCCTTTCCTTTCCTTTCCTTTCCTTTCCTTTCCTTTCCTTTCCTTTCCTTTCCTTTCCTTTCCTTTCCTTTCCTTTCCTTTCCTTTCCTAAAACTGGAAGAAAATAAATTGTAAAAAATTTATGAAAATATGCAAAGAAGACTTCCAGAGGTCATCAGGGTCCTCCTCTGATGTTTCAGAGGAGGGTGGGCGCTGGAGGAGGTGAAATTCATCAGAAGGAACTGTCCCTTCTTAGCTGTGCATCAGAAATCCCCTGTGAGAACTCCACGTACCCAGAAACTTGAGGGGAAAGGAGGCTTTGCTCATGAGGCACGGGCAGGAGTTGCCTGTGGCTCCCAGGAATGGCAGTGACCCTGGGGCAGCACCTCCCAGGAGCGTGGATGGAAGCCCCAGGAAATCTCCCCACAGCCTCTGATGGCTTCCCCTGGAGATGGGATTTAGGTAAATTGGTGGTCTGCATTTCAGCTGCTTGCAATAGGTTGGTGACATCTGATTTACACTGCAACAAGCCTCTAATCTCCTTTAGATCAAAAGTAACAGGACACCAAAAATTGTCTGTGCTGTACTTTTTCCATTTACGAGTTTGAACAAGTCATTTTGGCTGCTCTGCTTTTGATGAAAATGAGGAACAGCCAAACACAGCCTCTTAAAACCAAACAAAACACAACAATTAAAAACAATTCATGCTTCCAAACAAAACATAACAAAATAACAACAACAAAAAATCTGTCTTGTGTTTGGAAATGTCTATAAAAGAGAGGTGCCAGGGCAAAAATCTCCTTATTATATTGAAGTAGTTCTGCAAATGTTACAAAATGATCAAGCTTGCCAGGAATATAGGATGGATCAATATTCACTTTACATCTTTACCACATAGCTGAAGCTTCCAAAAGGTCCTAAATTAATATAGGAAGTAGGAATTCTTTCCCAAATTTTATTTCCTATATATGAAATATTTCATCACAATTAAATTTGGAGTGTAATTCCATCTATTTCTTGTTAACAAGAAGGAACCAGTAATGACATTTGATCAGATACAGTATACTAATTCTGATAAAACAATTTACTTGGGTTTAAGTCAATTAATTAAGTACAAGAAAGACTGAGATTGTTCCAGACAAACCAATACTAATACTTCTAGGTCCAACATTGTTGTAAGTACTGTAGCACTGAGTGCTGTGGTAGCTTACTCTGATGTCTGGGGAGCCATTGATTTTGTGTAATTTTCATCCATAAACTGCAAAAACTAATTCCACTCTAGAGGAAGAAACTTATTTTTTTCAAATATAAAACAAGAGCTTTTAAGTCGCTGAAAAAAACCTTGATTATTGAGCACTCAGCACTTCCAATTCCAGCACCAAGCCATGTCTCCAGGTGCCACATCTACACATCCTTTAAATACCTCCAGGGATGGTGACAACCACTTCCCTGTACAACCTGGTCCAATGCTTGACAACCCTTTCCATGCAGAAATTTTTCATAATTTCCAATCTAAAACTCCCATGGAACAACTTAAGGCCATTTCTCCTTCCTCTATGGCATGTTACCTGGGAGAAGAGGCCAACCTCCACTTTGCTAGAACCTCCTTTCAGGCAGTTGTAGAGAGGGATAAGGTCCCATCCCAGCCGTCTTCTCCAGCTGTTCCTCAGCTTCACCAGCTGTTCCTCACAGGATCTGTGCTCCAGACCCTCCCCTAGCTCCTTCTCTGGACTCGCTCCAGCCCCTCAGTGTTCTTGTAGTGAGGGGCCCACAACTGGACGCAGCTCTAAAGGTGTGATCTCATCAGTGCCCAGTACAGGGGAACAATCCCTGCCCTGGTCCTGCTGCCACACTATTGCTGACAAGGCCAGGATGCCACTGGCCTTCTTGGCCACCTGGGCACACCCTGGCTCATGTTCAGCACCCCCAGGCCCTTTTCCCCAGGGCAGATTTGCAGCCACTCTTGTCCCCCCTGTAGTACTACCTGGGGGTGTTGTGAGTGTGGGACTCAGCACTTGGCCTTGCTGCACCTCACACCATTGGCCTCAGCCCATCAATCCAGCCTGTCCAGATCTCTCTGCAGAGCCATCCTGCCCTCCAGCAGATCAACAAATGTGATCAACTTGGTGCCATCTCCAAACTGTCTGAGAGTGCCCTTGATCCTCTCATCCAGATCCTCAGTAAGGATATTAGCCAGGCCTGGCCCCAGGATTGAGCCCTAGGGAACACAGCTCGTGCTGGCCACCACCTGGGCTTTGTCCCATGCACCAACCTGGGCTCCCCCATCCAGGCCACGAGCAGCCACTTTCTTCTGGAGAATGCTGTAATGGTGTCAAAGATTTTGTTAAAGTCCAGTAGACAACGTTCTCAGCCTCTCCCTTCTCTGCGGAGTGGGTCACCCTGTCAGAGAAGAAAATCAGGTCAGTCAAGCAGGACCATTGTCCAGAAATTTTCAGGGAATAAACAGCAAAAATGTTAACAACGTTCTCCCTCTTTAGCATTTGTTAATGGACTTCACAATTACATATTTTCAGGATACAATCACATGCAAACTAAACATGTTATATTCTGTATAGGTAAACTAACACTTCTTCATCTTTATTAAAGATGAGTTGGACACAAACATTTTTGCTGTAGTTATTAAATCATATTGCATGTTTCCATGTTGACAGGTCTGGACATCTTTCAGAATGGTATTGATACAGGAGGCTGCATAATTTCTGACACTGGCTGATTTTCAGAAAATGTAGTTCATCTGGTTTTTGGACACACAACTGTGTGACTGATGGCTTTATTTTATCAACAAGATATATTAATTTTACTAGTTTGTATGTGCAATGTGGCAGGGTGTCAAAATGGCTACCAAGATAATAATGAAAACTGAGTTGTTTGATTGGTCTAAACTCTTGGAATTATTTAAAAAATATTTCTCCTGGCTTGTCCCTCCCTGATTCCATTCAGTGCCTTCTTTCTGTATGGACAACAACAGTTTTCCAGGCAGGAGTTCTAACATGGCCCAAGAGTCTTTTTAGCTAATTAGCCTCTCTCCATAACATACACACAGCCAAATGAGGTCTCAGGAGTGAATGAGGAATTTTCCTTCTGGTCCTTTGAAAAAAACCTACAATTTAAAATAACAACAATTTTATACCACCTATTTTTTGCACTTCTTTTGAGCAAAAGAATTTCCAGATAAATCCACTTCTTGAATTTTGGGAGAAAATTCTGTTAAATGACACGCATGAAGCAAGACTCATCACAATGTTGCTCATTGTTGAGTTTTGATTAATGTTCCCACTCAATTGCTGACTCACTCTCTTTCCAGCATGTGCAAATATTTTGTTTCTTTTTTTTACTGGAGCATGTTCTGTAAAGCCCACTGCTGTAGTATCCAAGCAAATTTTCAGCATCAACAATAATATTACCAGTTCAGTAGGACTTTGGTGACATCCCTTTTTTAAGGGACTGAGACTACTCAACCCAACCATCTCAGCATTCATACTAAACAACTAAGTGCTATTCTGTTGTTTTTTCACAGAAAAGAGAATAGTGGCATATAGCCCTGAGGAATCTCTTAGTTCAGGTCTGTGGCTGCAGAGTAAATCAGCAGTGATGTAAAACCTCCAGGCACACCAAAGGCAGAGCTGAGGTCTGCAATCCTTACAGAGACAGCTTTACAAAACTTATTTACTGTCAAATATTTGATGCTAACAAAAGTGAACCAGTTGGAGTCAGTTTCTTAACATCTGTGGTTAATCTAATGCGGGTTTTCCAGCAGTTCAACCGCATCCATGAATAAATCAGTTTTCCTTTCCTTGCAAGTCTATTTTTTTTTTTTATGTTAATCTTCCTTAGTCTGGCTGTAATCTGAAGCTCATTCTTGATGAGAGTGTTGAAAACAGAACATCATTCTCCAGCAGCTTGATAGTGAAACAGACATCTGGTGCTCTTTTGCTACTTTATGCTTTTCAGTAAACTGTCACAAACTGCAAGATCTGCTTTAACACAAACCGCCCTTATGGAAAGTCTAGAGGCAGAATTTTCCAAAGTCAAATGATGCCCTGGGACCCTGGGTCACTAAAGTCTCATATCACAGCCATGAAGTCCCTCTTATGGCTGCTTTTTCCTTTTTTCTACCTCTCTTCTTCTGCATCTTTCCCAATTGTCTCAGCAAAGAGTAGTTGTACTCATGCTTCAAGAGTACCTCTGATTTTCCCAGAACAGAGCTGATCTTCTGGGAATAACCTTACTCCACCTGTGTGATCCTGAGCGTGCTGAATGGACATAGTACTGTATTCCCTGAGGCTCTCCCTGGAAAATCTATACACCCATGCATACGCTGAACTTCAAATGCAAAAAGAAACAAGTAAAAATCCCCTCACCAGAGAAAGGCTTTTTTGTTGTTGTTGTTGTTTCTCTGCAATCATTGGTTTCTACACCAATCTTTTTCTGAGTCAGTCTGAAATGAGAGTCCAGCCTCCAAAAACACTCTTGCTTGAAACGTCCTATCCTTCATTCCACAATTTGTAGTACTCAAATTATAAAAAATAACCAACAAAATAAAAAACACTCCTCAACCCTGTCTTCCATGCAACAAAATGTCTTTATAACACTGAAACTTTTTTTACTGTTGCCAAGGACAAACACAGGTTTCTCCCAATTAAAAGCTGCTATGATTCCTGTCTCAGAAGTGCTTCTGGAAGACGTGGCTTGATTGCCATGGCTCCCAGTGTCTCAGGCCTGGCAGAGTGCCTTCCCTGTTACTCAATAATCCCTGGGCATTTCTTCATGCCCTGGCCCTGGTAAAGAACACGCTGTTATTCTCTGATGCACAGGAGGTGCATATTACAGCACTGCTGAGGTGCTGGGGTTTATATTTTCACTGAGTATTTGGGTGGACAATGCTTTGTTGTTATTCAGTCATCTTGAAATCACATTTAATGCACGTCAAGTTAACCAAAGATGCAAATAAAATCATTCATTCATCGAAACCAAGCAGACCATGCAGCCTAAAATGTTTACAAAAGACAGAGGTGAAGAAAAGAGAGGAAGAGTGCACTTAATCTGTTTGAAGTTTGGGACAGCTGAGGGAGAGCATTATGTAGGCAGTGTGACCACACCCAGTGGGAACATTTCTGGATTGTCAGCAGTCCCATTACTAAGGTACAGACCAGGTATTGCTCATCTGTGTGCAAAAGATCCATAAGGCTTCTCTTGGCTTTTTCTTCAGGATATCCTCAGTCTGACACGCAGCAGGCCACAGACAACTGGGTCCCCATTTAGTGCCCAGGCACTTCTCTTGCTCTGTGACCCCTGTATCTCCTGGGCTGCAAGAGCTGCTCAGGCACTGCCCAGGGCCTTCCACCCATTTCCCAACAGAAGTGAAAGGTGAACTCAGACACGAGGAAGACTATGCTTTGAGGCAGAGAGTTGCAGGAGAAAATACCTTTCATGTATTGCCATCTGGCTGTTTCCATAAGAGAGGAAATACTGTTTCAGTCCATGGGCCATGTGGCTCAGTTTTTTCTACCTCTCAGAACCTGAAGTAGATGCCTTTGAAAAATGAGTCAAAGCAAACTCTCTTTTCTCTCATAACAATCATTTCCATCTCAACTGATTTCTTGTGCTTTGAAATCACTTGAAATCAAGTGTTTTGCTTTGTGGCTTATTTAAAAACCCCCAGGATCTCCTTTCCAGGTACTTGGTGTGTCCCTCCTGAACCTACATAAACTTCATGCAAACAGCACCTACATTTCCCTCTGCTTTGATCAGTGTCCTGCTAAATCTCTGCAGAACACTCAGAGGATTTCCAGGTGTGCCTCCAGCCAAGCCTACTCTGAAAGACCCCTCTGGATTTCATTTGCACAGGTGCAGCCCCG
Source organism: Thryothorus ludovicianus (assembly GCA_013397245.1). Taxonomy (NCBI): domain Eukaryota; kingdom Metazoa; phylum Chordata; class Aves; order Passeriformes; family Certhiidae; genus Thryothorus; species Thryothorus ludovicianus. The sequence continues at coordinate 26,931 of VZTB01000289.1, forward strand.
GGCACAGAGGAGGATTAACAGCACCTGTACCTTGAGCTCTCAGCTGAGCTCTGTGTAGGAGCCGAGAACTCCAGCAAGAGAGACACTAAAAACTGCAGGAATTATTGCAAACAGGAGAAATTACAGAAGGAAAGGGCTTGCACATATTTTATATATATTATACATACACATAAGAGACTGATTGTAGTTAGTAGAAAGATTTAAAGGACTTCAGCAAGCTTTGGATCAGACCATACTCTTTTTTTTTTTACTTTGGGAACAAAGCTTTTGCTAGTATAAGGTAAACTGGTTTAAGTATTTCCTGTGACTCACAAAGTAAATGAGCTATTTAATGCAAGTGCTACGTTCATTTCAATGGATATAATCTAACACCAGCCCAACTACACAGGCAGAATTACATAAATCACCGCTGAGCAAGTAGCAAGTGATAAGATAATTGCTAAAACACCATTTACAGGAAAGTAGTCTGTGTGAAAAAGCAGTATTGGATTGATATTTTTTTAATTGTTGTGTGATTTCAGTTCTGGACCCCTGTTTATTAATCTTACCTGCCTAATTTAAATAATGGAATGCTATGTGTTTTCTGAGCCACAGAGAATATTACCAGGTGCTGATCTCAATATAGAAGGAAATACTTGAGATGTAATTAACTGCTCAGTAATTCTGCTCCAAAAATTAGAATTTTTGAGCTAAAAGTATGCTCCACTTTTAATAAAACATGGAAAAAATCACCACTGAATTTCTATACCTTCTACCCCAGCTACAGAATAATCGTGAAAATGGAAAATGTTCCAAATATCCTTCAAAAAACCCTGCAAATCCAAACTGGGGACTCAAAGTGACAACAGCTTTTCAGGATTATTACAATGGAAGATTGAAATTCTTTTTTGACCATCTGCAGTCATAAAATGTAATCAGATATGTATAAGAAGTCAGCTTGATACATCCTGGATACTATATAAAATGAAAACAGAAATGTCAAGAGCATTTTAAATTTAAGCCTTGTCTCTCAAATAAAAATTACAGAATTGTTTGCAAGTGGAATAAAAAAATGCAACCAAAGCTCTTAAAATGTAGGTGAGTTGTAAATCAACAAAAAACTGTTCCCATGATTGCTAATTTAAGTGAAAAATGAGCCACTAAAAACCTAGAAAAATGTCAAGGTCATTACCAATAACTTTGATTAGCAATGAAAAAGGGACACGAGAATAGGCTAATGGTAGGAGGACATAAAATATTAAAAAGGAGCTATTGATTTAAATGTACTGTTGTTAAAACCAAGTAGCAGTAGCTATTGATCAAATAGTAGCATCTATGTTTCTGACAATATATCCACCAAACTATAAGTGTTCATCTGATTTTCCCAGTTGTCTTGTAATGCTTATTCTTTATTTTTTGGATTTTTTTTCTTATTTATTTTCCTTTTATTTTTTAATGAAGGTTTAAAAAACAGAATAAATTATGAGAATGAACACATCAACCTATTTGCAAATCATTACTCAATAATTTATATTCCTGGCTTTAGAAATATGTAGAAAAGGGAGACAATAATATGCATTATTCTAGGACACCACTTTATATTCCAGTTCCCAAGGAAAGCCATCAATGTGTAAATAAATCCTAGGTGCAAGGTTGTGCGTGTGAGGATGCATACCTTTGCCAAACACTGGAGATTTCTCCAGCAAGACAAGCAACAGGAGATGGGAAGTCCTGCCAGGAGGATGAGATATCCCTTTGACTGTTCACAGGGGCTGGACTGCAGGAAGGAGGAATAAACAAAGAGAGGTAACCCTGAGCTTACCTCCTGGCTGGTGCTCCCCTGCTCCGTTCCAAACTTGGATGTGTTCTGCAGAAATGCACACCTGCAAGATGTGCAGCAGATGCCCACGCCAGGGACACTTGCACATCATGAGAAGATGGCACAGTGCTTCCAAGCACAAGGTCTGGCTGGGGAGGTCATCCAAGGGTGCAGTTATTTCCCAGATAAGCACACGGTGTGTTTGTCCTTCAGCCTCGTGCCCCTTCTGCGGGGAGTTACAAAACCAATAATGAAGTGAAAGTCACCTTTCTGATAGACTGAAACTCTTGACCATTTCAGGACTAAATTAATTACTTCAGTGACTTCTGTGGGGTTTAATTCTTTGCCCAGATATGGAAGAATTAAGGACCATCTAATTCTATTCTTGAGGTAAACACCAGTGGAAATTATAGACAAACAACTCCAGCGAGTGCAAATCCTATTTTTCACTGACTAAATCTGGGGTACTGTACATCAACTTCAAGTCAGTTGTGGAATTACATTAAGTGTTGCAGAAAATCAGCTCAGACGTTTAACTAGTCACTATGAGATTATGAACACAATATTTTTATTAAAAAAGAAAAATACAGATTTAATGCCAATTGAAATTAAAAATTTATTCTTTACAAACTGTGATGACTTGTAATTCAAACAGCACAATGAGAGCATAACACACCTCAGTGAGGGCTGGAGCTGTCAACAGAAACCTTTAGAAGCTATTCTGCAAAACACTGTTAAAATCCAAGTATTTCCAAGTGGAAAACTTCACATGGATACACATATATTTTTCTACAGCAGTTTGTCTCCCTGGAATCTTACTAATGAGTTGTGATTGCAAGCTGAGTCATCTTTAGGGCCTAACATTTCAGTTGGTGTCAAGTAATTTGTAAATTGTTTTTGGAATCATCTAATGCAAACATTAGAAAAAAAACACACAGACTTCACATCCTTATTATTCTTGGTAACTAAACTGGAAACATCACGGAAGAAAACTACTGATAAGAGAAATTCAGTTGTTAGAACATACTAGAAAATTTATGGCAGCAGTTTCATAATCTGAAAATGCAGATAATTTCACAGGGGAGTGGAGGTACTGATGGCCACAAGGAGGATGTTCTGTGTGATTTCAGAATCCAAAAAAATAAAGCAGTATTTTAAACACCAACACCTTCTAGAACCAAGATGAGCATTCTCATTATTCTGAGGGAGACTTAGTGCATTAATAAGTTTGTGATTCAGTGAACCTGTCAGATAATTATCTACAATTCTACGTGGCATTTTGAGGCTTTGCTTTGTAACCTCTAAACCTGGGACTGAGGATTTCTTTGCAAAGTTAGTCTGTACCATAATGATGATAGGAGTCTTTGTGGTGTGCTGAAATGCAAAAATCAATGTACTTCAAGAAAATAAGTATAAATAGAAAATACTAATATAGGAGTGGATGTAAGCACTGGAGAAAGTAGTATAAAAATAGTTTCACACTAGCAGTGAAGCAGATATGATGAGCTATCTTGTAAGTCCATTAATTCTGTGACTCAGTGAAACAGATAAATATCTAGAACTCTATGTAACAGTTACTGACTTCTTGCTTTCTTCCTGTGGCCTTTAAAATAATTATTTTTTAATTCTAGGTATTTTTAGCATCCTTTTTTTCCTGAGAGAGCTATGACAAGCCTATAATGTAGAAATCAATGAGGAAGCAAAACCTTCCTTTCAGATTCCCCTTTGCCATCACTAGCTGATTGGCAGTTGTGGCACAGGGACTGCTGTGATGAGAGTAGACATGGAACAATCTCTTCAGGAATGAGATCAGAGGTGCTTTAGGATGTGTGTTATAGTCTGGGTGCATGTGCAGAAGTAGATGAAAGGTGTTTCATTTCCATATGAAAAAAGTCTGCAAACGTGTTCCTACATTTTGCTTTGACTTTAAGTAAAGGCAAAATTAAGAAATGAAGGGGTTAGTTGGGTTTCAGCAGGAGTGTTCTGTGGTATTCATGGAACAGTACAGTCACATATAAAGAGTTACATGGGCATCAGTGAGTGAAGCATGCATGCAGACATGAAGCAAATGAAAGCTGCAGCTTTCCCATGGATCACTCCCTGAAAGAGATGATGATTATTTACTCCTAGAGGCACCAAGGGAAAGTGACCCACAGACCATGACAGTGTGCTTGGGCAGCCGAGAGATGCACAGTGATAAGTTTTTTTGCTTGCGTATCCTTAAAGCAAATGAAGGCTCAGAGAGGATGTACTCAGGAAAAGATGTGGCCAAGTTTCTTAACAAGCTCTGCAGAGCTGACATTTTTTGATGAGACTAAACTTGTACATTTTGACACATGGTGTCAATTCTGGTGGTGCCCTGTGCAGAGCCAGGAGCCAGACGATGAACCCTGTGTGTCCCTTCCAGCTCAGGATATTCCGTGATTCTATGATTCTCTTCTATTCCTCTCTGGCTCAGCAGAGACCTTTTCCCTGGCTGATGATGCAGAGCACATTCATCTTTTCCCACAGACTGAGTGGCATGGTGAAGCCAGCTAGAATGCAGAGAATGCAGAGGACAAAATTCTGTCTCTGTTCTGGGCAGCACTGTCACCCGCCTGTGCTGGGTTCCCATTCCTCTCCAATATCTTAAGACATGTTTCTGTCTTTCCCCTTTGCTCTCACCACTGCCATGCCTCCCAGAGGTGCAGCTAGTGGCAGAACAGTCCTTGCATACATAAATTCAATCGAGGTGATCACTGCCTTGCACACAGGACTCCCTACAATGTGAGTCATGCTTCAGAGTCACACCTTTTCCTTTATCAGCTGTTCCCTCCCTCTAGAGCATGAAATATGTGTAAAAACTCTCGTGTTTGTTTGTTTTCCATACAAAATCATATGGATGAGCAAAGTATTTGGTGGGAAATGTTTGCTCAGGAAAATCAAATATTTTTCAGGATGCTGAAAGCCTAAACAATTATTTGTTTGGACTGAAAAATTTTTTGGGTAACAAAAAGGTGATTCTACTTTTTAAATGATTTTGTGAATATTTTTGATGTTCTGACACACAAAATTATCAAGTTTCCCTCCCAGTATCTACCAAATAATGCAGAACAGAAAAAAATATGAAAAAAAACCCACTAATTTGGACACAGATGAATTCAGCTAAAAAAGTAGACACAATCTTAGTGTGGGTATCCACCTTAATAAACAGTAGCCATTTTGCAGAAATCTCGATGGGATTGTCCAGGGAATTTGTTGTAACCTGTGGTTAATCATTGATTATCTTCCTATGCAAAACTGCAAGTCGCATGACTTGGTGAATAGCATATAGGAGAAGAATGTAAGAAGTAAATATTTAGCCACTAGCTTATTATTTCCATTCATATCGTGTAGAGCAAACAGACTGTGTACCAACTGCCACTTCCTTAATAAGGAAAAAAGCTAGTAATGCCAATAAAAGGTGATTTTTATTATAGAATAGGTTGAATATTTTTCATGCTTTCTCACTTACTATATAAGGACTCTTCTACTACTCCATAATTTAGGCATTTCTTTTGTTTGCAGTACAGTTTGTTTACTTTTTGAAGAGTATTGGAAAAAATCTGTGAAGGACTTGCCTTAAAAAAGAAGTGAGTACTTCAGAACCACCTCCAAGTATATTAAAAAAGTGTCTGAGAAATGTTCTGAGCACTTTACCTTTGGATGTTTCCTGTTAAATTTTGTTTCCAGCATACAATCTGTGTGCTTTAAAATGTTACATGCTGTTATTATGAAAACAAAGAGGTCTACAATGATCTCATTGCATGATTTATAATTATAAATCTAACCACAGATGCTTCATTTTCTGAAGATCCTCCTGAGAATCAAAACACAAGAAGTTGACCTTAGCACCTGCACCCAGCCACAGCCTTGAAAATATGTGTCATTATATAATCAACATGAGCAAGTCATTTAGTCAAAATTGGGAACACCCAAAGAGGCTGTGCACACTCAGATGGAAAGACAAAGAGCGTGGGTATTGGTGTGCTATAAAACACATACAATGCAATTTTTACATAGAGTAAAATGCTGAAAATACTCTCTTAAGTAACTTCAGCTGTAACCTAAACTCCTTTTACAGTAGAACGTCACTGTAGTTATATTCTGATTCACAGTGTTCTGTTTCACAGAGGGCCTTCTCTAATATAGTCTGACATACAGCAACAAGAAACTCAAGAATGCACTTTTCTTGATTAATCAGTATTTTATAATCATCCTTTCATTTTCTCCTGCTTTAAAGCTCTCAGACATTTGGGTAGTCAACTGGAAAAAGTTATTAGACATATGTGACTAATCATTAATCACTATTAAGTGAAGAGCCAATAGTCAAATGAGATACACTTGGAAAAATAAAAAAAGAACAACTAAACAACCTGAAATTTATTTCTTAAGATCTTTGGCACAAGATTAAGGCCAGCAAAATATATTTATGGTGATCATGGTGACCCTGGGAATTCTTCACAGGTAGGAAGAAGGCTTTTTGGCCATAAACGTGGCCTCATAAGTCTCATGAGAGCGAGAAGCTCCCAGGTGGAGCTGACAGTAAGAGCAGGATCCTGTGTATTCAGCAGATATCTCAATCCCCTTGGCTCAGCTCAGTGGGAGTGTGAGCATCCTGGCTGGGGAAAGAGCTGCATCCTGGTCTGACCAGCAGTGCTGCCTAAAGCCTGCTGGACTAAACATCATCCCCGAGTTCAAGCATCAGCTGATGAGCACCTACCTTCAGTTTAACTGGTGCTTAACAAGAGATACTGCCTGGTGAATGAGAACAGCACCAGGGAAACGTTTGAGCTGTAACTTTAGATAAGAAAGCACAAAAGGTAAGCAAAACTGGCAAAGAAAGACCAGAAAGATATAGGTTAAGGTCACATGATAAGACCGGTGGTAGCACAAAGCAAGGTGAAAAGATTTCCCATCACCTTTCCAGAAAGAATTTTAAAATAAATCAGCCAGTCCTAAGCTGGAATGGTGTTTGGGTTTTCTTGGAACCAGTATTTAATGGAACTTGTATTTAATTTCCCATATCCCCAACTCCATTACACCCTATTAGTTTTCATTTCCTTGTGTTGCCTAAAAACATAGAGGTGATTGGTTTCTTTCAAATTGTTAGCTGAATGCATGTCTTAATAGAACAAAAGTGTTAAGTGTTGTAGACTTGGGATACTTTAGGCTGAAGTATTTGGTTTCTTACAATACTTCTTCCTGAAATGTCATATTTATGTATGTTCTCAGAGAAACACTGGAAAACTTTGTTTATAGAACATTTCTGAGGGCCATCCTCTTCCACTTTTTGCCAATCAGGTAAAGAGAAAAATCTGGAAAGATCGTTCCTCAGATCTTGGCACAAATTGTTTATTTTTGAACACTTTTCTCAACTCTCAGTTTCTGATCTATTATGGGTTTAAAAATTCTTGGATAGTGATGAGTTTGGGCTTTGACTTCTTTATTACAAGTAATTTTTCATTGCAGCAACCTATTGTTGCTGTCTACTGAGCCACAGGATATCTCATTGTTTATATGTTTATGCCAAGCTGATAACAACACTATGTCACATAATAACTTACCATAACAAATTAAGTTTTAAAAGCAAATCTTTGTATTTCTTCAACCAAATAAATACCATTGACAATTGTCACATTCGCATTTCTGCGGACTTTTTTTGCAGTTAATGCACACAAAAGCACTCTGAGTTTCTTTCCTGATGCTGTCAGGAATGTTTGGATGAGAAGCCCCTCAGGCTGTTTCCCACTCCTCCAGCTGACCTATGGCCATGCTGTGGCTGATGGGGACAGTCCCTTCCTTCCCCATTGCCCTGGCTGTGATTTCCTGCTGTCATGCTGGTGTAGGCAGCAGCAATCATGCAGCACATGGCTTCAAGCCACTGCTGAGTGCCACTCCACAGCTGTGTAGTGTTTCAAGAGCCCATTTTCAGCTTTGTTCCAGAGCTGGTCCATCTCTCCCTGTGCCTGCACTCCGGCTGGTCCATCTTTGTGACCCATCCCGGAGCAGAAGCGAAGCCCAGACCCAGCAGCGAGCGTGTGGGATCCTGGCCACGAGGCCACCAGGGAGGGCTCTGGCTGATGCTAAGTAGGTGTTGAAAAGGCCTCATTTGTTTGGGGGAGTGCATGAGCTGGCCGAAGTTTCCAAGGTCTGGGACACCACACCCTGGGGCTGCTTTTGCAAAGGCAGCAGCTGCGCCCGCCAAGGAAAATGGAATAAGATGCAGCTGCTGTGTCCAGTGGCAAGCTCTGCTCTGCCACTCCTTAATGCATCCCAGAGACTGCTGCAGCTCCCCAGGCTTTGGAAAACATGTTCCTAGCTCAGATATGATACACTGACTCTGGGCCCTTATCAAATGTTGATTCACTTCAAATCGTGGATACATGTTGAATAAATTAATTCATTTACTCATTACAAACACAGGAAATAGCTGCTTATTACAAATGCAATTGTCTTTTAGTCTTGTCATTTATCCTTTTTTATGGTCTATAAACCTTAAATATCTCAGCCCATATGACAGAGATTTTTAACATATTGAAAATAGGGCTCTTTTTAAGGCAACCAGCTTGGGGGATATAGAAATGACAGACTTAATTTCTTTTACTGCGTCCTGTAATATAAAACAGTTTTACTTTTATATTTTTTTATTAAAAAAAAAAATCTCTCCTGCTCTAAAAGTTTCTCTGCTAAATGTTATAGTATACTAAAAAAACACTTCAAAGTAAGGATTTATAATGGAAAGATTGATACACAAATGCTAAAAAAATTCCAGGGTCTCTGCTCTTATACAACTTCTCTTTCCAAATGAAATGGTCTCATCAAGATTATTGAAGTTGAACATTGACTATATATTTATTTTCCAAAGTTCTAGGGTAAAATATCCAGTTAACAGAGCAGCTGAAGTCTCACTCTCCTAAAATCATTGAAGGGCTGGAGTTTCGCAGCTGTGTTTGTGACGTGGAAAATTTAATAGCTTTGGAGAAACAAGAGCTGAAGTTGACACATTTGAGTTGTAAATACAATTTGATAATTATAGTGTCTATGAACTCATGTAATAGTTTTTCCTTCATATTGCAACATTTTTCTATCAATATTTTTTTCTTGGCTCACAGCTTTTATTTACATATTCTGATGTAACCAGAAAACACTGCAAAGTCTCTGAAAATATTTTCCTTTGGTAATTGTGGAATGCTTTACTTTAACCTAATCAGATTACAAACCCAATTTGCTTAGTTTCAGAAGTGGAAAGTTCTTTTTATAAACTTTTTGCTGTTCATAATGGATGCTGCTGTTAACTCATTAGGAAATATAAACTGCATTTTAGCAACACTTATTTTATTTAGTAGAAAGATGCAGCCCTTAGAATTCAGACATTCTGGCATGCTAGGATCAAGGTTATATAAATTATATATATCTTTAAACTTCCAAATCAGACAGTCACTTTCCCTAGCACTTCACCAATGTGATTGTAATAAGCCATGAAACACTTCTTTTGCTTTTATGTTCTTGTGAACTTTTGCAGACATAAGGAAAGATGCACTACATGTAGTATTTCCAAAAGAAATTATATGATCTTCTTATTTTTCCAAAATGTCAATTATGTAAAATTATGGCTATTATTCCTAAATTATAGAAAGCAAAGATACAATTTAAAACTCTGTAAAATAATCCACTGTTCTGAACCACCCCATCTTTAGTAGCCCCTTCTGCAGCTGGAACTGCTGGTGGTACCCAGAAGAAAAAGTACCACAAATTTTCTATGATGTTTCTTCTGCTATTTTCATAACGTTGAATTATGTTAAGGTGCATTTAGACAAAAATTTAAATACAATTAACATGCCTAAAAATAATTTTAAATACTATGATCTTTGAGTGATTTTTTAAAAGGTGAACTATATAAAAATATTATAAGAAGATTAATTTTAAGATGATTGATTTATTGAACAGTGTGTACATGTAATTGGGTAACTGAAACAATTATTTTGGAGCAGCATATCTTACTGCAAGCATAGGTCCAACCTTACCATCCTCTGCTTTTTTATTGATCAAAGAGGTAAAAAAAGTTTTTTTCCTGAAGCTTTCTTTACAATGCCACAACAAATAGAAGTCTTTAAAAATATCTGATGGTTTCACCATTATTTATTGCCGACTTTAAATAACATCCAGGTAGCTCACGTGACTTGTTACCTCCTTCTCACATGCATCTGATGAGCTGATAGAACTGAAATGTCCTTCTAAGGCCTGGATAATTTAACTCCCCTCAGTCCTAAACTCCTGAAAATTCTGACACTAAAGGAAAAAAATATAAATTTTCAGAATTTCCAAAGTCATATTCCTACAACTTTGGCATTCACATCTGAGTTTAGATGTCTAAGTCAAACGGCCTGGGTTTTTTTGTGTGGGAGAAGGTCGATGGTAAGAGTGAGCATTCGCCGTTTCAAAGATCCATCTTTGTACAAATACCTGAAATCAGGCACACAGAGCTAAAAGGTCAGATCAGTACTCAGCAGAGTATGTTATTTGCCCCTGCAAGAATCGCTGTGGTGTTAACCTTGCCATTTTATTTTAGAAAACTGGCTGGTCTACCAGGTGAAAATGCCAAAAGAACTTGACTTGTTCAACATTCTCACATCTCTCACACGGAAAACTAATTCTCCTTCATCTCTGGATCAAGTTCATAATCCTTTTCCTTGACTAATATACACAAATGATCACAGAAATACCTGGGACCTATTGCTGCTTAAGAAACAAATTCTACTGAGGAATGGAGTGGAACTTACCCTCTGTATAACACAACTTCCCCAGTCTCCTAAAAACTCTGTAAGTAGTTCAAGATGGTGGGGTTTAGTAAGGTTTTTGAATGCGAACTCTAAGCAGGCAATATACTTTACATCTGCAGTTAGGTCATTATTCTGTCACTTGAAAATTCTTGGGCTGTTGTCCAAGAAAAATCAGATGACTATAGATACTACTGTGAAATCATCCAATTATTCAAAAAATGTTAGCAGTTATCTTGGCACCATTAGATATCACTAAGCCAAGAAGATGTCATTATTGGAATACACTGGACATAAACTAACTGGTATTTTGTGCAGATCCCAGTTAGTTTCACAATACCTTTGGAATAGTCACCATCTATTGAAAAAAAAGTTTGCAAATTGCACTTCTTAAAGACTTTAATTCGAAGACAAAGAACTCATCAAAATATAAAGATACCATTCTTTAAGAGAAAAATAGTTGAGTTTATAGTGACTGTAGATCTTCTGTGTAAGAATTCTAGGTATTTACATGGCTGTATGAGTTTTGTGAAACTTTGGCATCAATTCCATGGTAAAACTTCCCTCTCTAGGCACTCGTTGGATTGTGTCCAGGCCTGCCACCCCTGACCATGGTCTTAAACCATGTTGGTAAGATTTTACTGCTTCTGGAACGTGTCATCAATCCATGTGCTGACAATTTCATCTGGGAAGTGTGCCTTTTCTGGGTGGCTTCCCAGTGCTGTGCTTCTTCCTAAACAGACAATAGGGGCCCCTGGAAGAAAACAGTAGGGTGCAGTAGTTTCTCTCCTCTCACAACATTCAGTACTTTGTGGACTACAAACATGGGAGTAAAGGGGAACTTTTTCCCAGAACTTCCTTATCTATGGTAGCCTCCTTGCCTCTGATTTGCCCAAACCTGTTTTTCTTATCCCAGTGGCTCCTTGTCTTTAATCCTTTCTGCTTTTGATTTCTTGTGTACATACTGCAAGGGCAGGGCTGTGCATGAAAAAATACATTACTAACGTTGCTCTTTACCTTCCCAGGTACATGTGATGATTCAGATATTATAAAAATAGGCTTCACGGAAGTTTCTCAACAAGTCATGTCTCACTTTAGCAAGAAGAATCCACACAGAATTGCAATCTCCCCAATTACAGTGGGAAGAGTTCTATGGGTACAGATTAGAATTATCAGGATTCAAGTCATCAGCACATACAATGAGCTCCTGGAAACAGTCTCTATCTTGTAAAGGATGAGAAATGCATTGTGATACTTAAAGAAGAGAAGCCCCAAACATGTACAGTCCAAATATGTGTGATTTGAAGTGATTTTACTGTGAATTAATTAAAATATTTTCAATAGATCCCTAAGAAACTGTTGTCTCCTATGAACATTTTTCTTCTGTCCGTGTTCACAAAAGACAGGCTCAGATTGTCATTAATCTTCCCACATTTTTGTCATAAATCATCTAAAATTCTATCTATTCTACCTATTAATTTAACAATATACATACTCTTATTATGACATGGTAAGTTCTAACTGATTTGTAACCTTACTTTGGGAACCACTGATTAAAGCAATCAAATAAAGACCAGATGTCTTCAGATAGGAAGCCTAAAGAACATGTATTTTCACCTTCCACTTCTGTTTTACTGAAGTCAAATGATTGAAAATCCTCTCAGATGCCACCTTTCCACAAGAAAAAAAAACACCATTGAGCAGAAAGAGATGTGGTAAAAACTGTGATATGGTAAGCGTCTTCTTTTTAACTAACCATGACCTAGACCACTGTGTACAAAATGTGCTCTTGTTCTGTTTTTAGATGTCCAGACATTAGTAAAGTTGTTCTACTCAGGCATCAGGTCCTGCCCAACTTCTCCTCCCATGCAGCTGAAAAAGTTTCTCTGCAGTCAATAGTGATTTGCAGCTTGGACACTGTTTCTTTGGGATGTAAATACATGATGTACAGATGAGAGTGGGAATTTTACCACCTTTCAATCACTCATTCGTACAATAACTGAATAGTTTTATTTTCACCCCTTTTGTGGTGGCATATTTTATGCCCTCTAATCAGAATCTCCATATAAAAAGTCTGTATTCTAAATATTGGGACATAAACACCAGGTCCTGAGAAAGACATAATACAGTTTCATCTCAAAAAACAAAATAAAAATAAGTGCCATTGACTTGCTAAGAATGTTTCTGCGACTGAGCCCTCAACAAAATTTGAATATATAGCAACAAACATCTAACTGGCTGATATTTGGTGTTAATTATTTGCTAGCAGTTACCACACAGCGATATCTGGCATCACCCCTTTCACTAAATTTAGAACAGGAAATGATTGCATTAACGGACACAGCACTCCCATGAGCACTTCAGGCTGGGACTGCCACTGAAAGGAGTGACCCTGCATCACCCACATCCCTGCTGCTCCCAGCTCCTGCCCCAGAGCCCTGCTCCCTCCATTCCTCATGCAGGACTATCCTGTGTGGTCCCTCATGCCATTGGGGCACAAACCCGGGTGGGAGCTTGCCAACAACCCCAGCTGACTGCGTGGACACATGAGTAGCTGTGCTGGTACAAAGCAGGACATGATCTGAACAGAGAAGGAGGAACCACTGAGAAAAGTGGAGGACGTGGTACACCTGCTTTAGCCTAAGACACCACGGGGAGCTGCAGCCGGGGACATTGATTGGCCTCTGCTTCACACATGAAGAGACTGAATTGCTTTATAATTGCCTTCTTTATTATCAGATATTTCTACTTATTGCTGAGGAAGCTCAGGTATATTTGACACTTTCACAGTTATTTGTTATGGAGCAATAACATTAGTGCCAATCAAAATCAAATGTTGCACCTGAAAATCCAGTAGCTTTTGTTAGCATCCATTGATGAAGGGCTCTACAGCAAGTATGATCAGCCTGAATATCCATGAATAGGGAGCAGCTATGCCTGGGGAATTTACACCTGCCCTTCTTATTGAATTTACCCCCAGAGACTTTCTATACAGTCCTTAGTGGTAATGGCTTCTCATCACTTACTCTTCCCCGTAAAAGTTTGTGAGGACCTTCGCCCTTCACACTTACCTACTGTTCTTGTGGAAGACCTCAGTACCTAAGTTGGGTATGTGGAATAACTCATATATTAATAAACCTGGATGAATATCCAGGCTTTGTAGTTAAAAATATTCTTTATCTTTGACAGTCATTATTTAAAATGTGTTTTACATTTTTCTAGCGCATTTTATGAGAATTTTCTCCATCCAGTTGAGATTCTCAATTATTTAATCCTCACAGCTATGTCTCTGTTAATCCTCATTTATTCAGTCATCTGTAAAAATGCCATTATCTCTGATTCTCATTCAAAGTGTTGTTGAAAGCAGCAATATTAGCTCCCAGTTCTCTATTTCATTATTGCTCAAATAATTTAACAATGGAGAGAATATTCATGGGGACATATCAGAGAGAGCTGCCAAACTTCTGACTCAATCTATGACAAATTTTGGCATAGGATAACAACAGATTTTTAATGAACAAAGAGCAAATAAGTTCCTTTTTCCTTTTTCTGTTTGTGTTTTCTTTTTTTTAAGAAAACACAGTTTATTCACTCAGAAATGCACTCTATAAATGAAGAATAATTCTCTTGCACCCAAACACATGGATAGGAGACTAGAGGGAAAAATGATCCCTCTGTTACCCTTATGAATTTTCTGTAAATCCTCCTTCTGTGTAGCCCATTGTCTGCAGAGTGAGAATCATCCTTTCCATGTTTGTTCTGGGACATGTTTGACATTGGGACGTTTTACATCCTTTTATCCTCCCAAACTGAAATAAATTCACAGCAACAAGAGCTGTAGGTACTCTTTATGTCCAGGAAGTATCTTGGGCAGCTTCTCATTCAGCTTTTTGCTCTCTTGTGCTTCTGTTACAGATCTTGTCTGAACATGCCAGAAACAAAAAGAGGTTTTCTCTCCTGCACTTTGAATGATGCCAAGATATATTCATCTACCGTTAGTAAGTCACTAGAAAGAGACCAGGTCATCCTTATTCCTATCCCAGCTCCACCCATTTTTCTTGAAATTCAAACTGTGGTAATTCAATCTCCAACAAAATTTCTGAAAACCATGTGCATCACAGGGGTATTTATGCAGCTCCAGGAAATGCTTCATCCTCTTCTCCAAAATGCAGTCAATTCAAAAGTGTGGGGCCTGACTAAGGTGCAGAGCAGTTGAAGCCCAGATGGTAGTTGGTGATCAATGTGCATGCAAGCAGCAAGGGAATATTTATCATATTTCAAGGACAGAGTAAAATACACTGGGGTTGTAAATTATAAGGAAACGTGAGCATCTTTCAAAATAAAATTGTTTGAGCAGAGTGGTTCCTAATAATGCTGATAAATCACTCACTGTACCCATGCTATAACCCGTGCTATGGGCTGCACAGAGTAGCCATTGCCTTTTCCTCGAGAAGAACACTGTTGGAAAATATCTAGAGCCTGCAAGAAAACCAGCAGCTGTAAAAAAAGCTTTCTCTCTGTTGTGTCTGATAGCAAATTCCAAACCTTTAGCTTGTTTTTCAGTGTAAGAGGATGAAGGGGGTAAGCATAACATCTAGGCAAGTGTCATGCTAGATTTGCTTCAGTATTTGAGAAGAATCAGGCCAGCCCTGATTTGCTCAACAGAGGGCTGAGCATCACATACCTGTTTTACCTGAAACAAAATGAACCACAAACAGTTAAACACTTTACTGAGATGCATAAGATAGGCTTTAATTTTCATTTTCCTGCTCTGGCCCTTAAGCTCTCTGTTAATAGTGTACCTGAAAGCATCAGTGCATGTAAATATTTGGCATGGTAATCCAATTTACACTGACAATGAAGTCAGTGAAGATATGAGTTCAATGGATCTCAGCTGATGAAGACCTGGATGTTTAGCCCACACAGTGATAACAGGCAGATGAATTTGCTTCCTTCTTTCACCAGCAATACTTAAAACTTCTGCAAGGACAATGGACTTGTCCAAACAAACTGAATACCATTACTCAACAATCATACACTCTCTTTTTCTTCTTTTGAATCATAGTGACTTAATAATTGAAAATATCTCAAAAGCAAATAAAAAAGCACTTTTCATACCAAAGTAAATATTTTCAAAAAATTTACTTGCTGAGAACAATCACTCAACAGTACTTCTCAATTCAAATTTGGTGAATATACTGTTGGCTACATATCTAATCAAGGCAACTTTTTTTTTCAGAAAAAGTTGATGAATTTCTGCTTTTATCGTGCTAAATAAAAAATTAAAGCAAAATTTTCAATCACATTTATGATTATAATTTATTGCTCACATATACATATGGTGAAAAGATAAGCATAAATTTATATAGATATTAAATATTCTATATACCTCATAAGGAGTAATATAGGTTTCATGGTTGCAACTCAGAATAAATTTACATCTTTACAAAAGCAATCTAAGAAGAGAATCAGGCATTAAAAGCATATTCTTCAGACTGATAAGGACATTTTTCTATATTATCATATTTTCATATATTAACTACATATAGTATATTATATATCATATAAATATACATTATCAGTGGAGAGATATTTACAAGTCAAGAGCTAAAATACTGCAAAACAAGTCAGAAAAACAATCCAGGCAAGTTCTATTTTCCCCAGCAAATTATGTTTCTATTGTTATGTTATTTGTATCTTCAGATAAGCACTTTCAAGATTTTTGGTTTCCAGCTATCAACTGTGAAAATAAATTCCAGTCATACAGGAAGTCTTAAAGTCTCCTTTTTTTCCCATCAGGAACATCACAATAGCTTGAAGGCAGAACTGAAACATCTGCTACCAGGATTAGATAAATTACAAGAGCCTAAATAATCTATATTTCCTGTATTCTTACAACAGCTTTATATTTCAGTAGCTGTATCTTTTAAGCCACAATTATATCTTTAACAGAATGTTGGAGAATCAGTATGCATAAAAGAAATTTGAAGTGTCAGCATACTTAAAGTAAATGGAATTAGAGATAGCTGACCACATTGAGAAATACATTTTTATCAGCTTTGCAGCAAAATGGCCATTTTTTTCTGACTCCGTGTAAAACAAAGGGCCATTTTCCTCATACAAGATGTAACTGCAGGAATTTAACATATTTTCTTGGCAAAATAACCAAGTTAGGATGTGCAAATCATGCCTTTTTAACTTAGGTAATTTATGGAAATATTTCATTAGTCAATAGCGAGGCTTTATTACCAGTGCAGTGTGCAATTGCAATGTGAACCATAAATAAATCTGTTGTCTCAGCAATGTCTTGGGAGACAGTCTGTACCCCAAAGTGTCAGTCTCTCACTAGAGGATATCTGGGGGTCTGTGCTCATCCAAAGCTGTCCTCAAACTGACACAACTCCACAGGGCTCAGAAAACTCTGATTTACCACAGTCTGAAAAGCAACACTGATCTTTATTGCAATGCCTTGTGTTGGTGGAGAGGTTTTAGTGGCAAAGGGGGCTGTGGACAGCCCGTGGGAGGAGCAGCCAGAGCTGCCCATGCCAGACCCTGACAGCTCCCAACAGCTCCAACCAACCCATCACAGGGCTGAGCCCCACAGCCAACCTGCTGGCAAAAATGGGAAAAAGTGTGTAAGAACGGGCAAGGAATGAGGAAAACCAGTGAGACAAACAGCTCTGCAGACAGCAAAGGACTTTGAAAAAGGAGGAGAGGAGAGGAGAGGAGAGGAGAGGAGGAGCTGCTGGCGCTGAAGATGAGATTGCCCTGCAGCCCCATGTGAAGATCAAGGTGAGGCAGTGTGCCCCTGCAGCCCGTGGAGAATGGCAGGGTGGGGCAGATATCCACAGAGCCGCCTATGGAGGCAGGAATATCAGCAGCAGTCTGCGGGAAGCCCACACTGGAGCAGGTTCTGGTGGAACTGCAACCTTTGGTGGAACTGTGTTGGAGCAGGTTTATCCTGAAGCAATGTAGCCCAAGGAAAGGACCCACACTGGAGCAGGGAAAAGTGTGAGGAGGATGCAGCAGCAAAGAACTGTCCTGAACTGCCTATGAGCCCCATGCCCCATTCCCAGCACCACTTGGAGGGAAAATGGAGAGGAGTCAGGAATGAAGAAGTGAATTTGAGCCTGGGAAAAACAGGGGGTGGGAGGAAGATATTTCAGTTTTTTCCTTTGTTTCTCACCATCCAACTCAACATTACTTGGCAATAAACTGAATTTTCCCAACTCGAGTTGAGTCTGTTTTGCCTCTAATGGTAATTGGTAACTGATGTCTTTGCCTTTATCTTGACCATGAGCTTTTCCATGGTATTTTCTCCTCCTGTCCTGCTGTGGAGAGGGAGTGAGAGAGCAGCTGGGTGGGTGCCTGGCAGCTGGAGGAGGCCAACCCACCATGTGCTCTAGGATAGTTTCTGTTCCGTTTCATAAGCAACAATAACAGTTTGCTTTTACAATATACTGCCACTTCTTGAATGTTTTTAGTGCAGCTCAGACAATGTTCTCATTCCACAGTGCTTCAAAATACGGAACCTGAGAACTATGCAGATGGGGCAGAGAGAAACACTTGCCAGATGAACTCTGTGACTTCTGGTTTATCTTGTCCTTAGTGACTTTAATCACTCTTACACTTCCTATGCCTGACACAATTTCTGGAACCAAAAGAGCCCAGAAATTTCCTCACAGATGTTATACATTTGCAATCAATTTGTTTTGCTTAAAGTATTTTAATACCATGAAAGACGAACATTGAAGACACCATAAAGCTGAGTTAATATTTTAAAGAACCAATCATTAATTTAATGGTTAATTATTTTGAAATTAAAATATTTCTGTGGGTTAATATTTTAATGTATAAATCATTGAATAAAATGAAAAATGTACATACCAGGACACATACCAGCAAACAAAAAACAACACAGCTCATAAGTGGCTAAGTAAAAATTTAGAAGATAAAAGAGATGCAAGGTACCCAAGACTGCACTGCCCAAAGACTGCAAATACAATTTTCCTGAAGTCATCAGGAGGTATAAGGTTAGCCCTGTGGAAAACGGGCCAAGACCAGACCTTATGAAATGTGGTCCCCAAAGATCATATATAAATCTCAGTGTGCAATAAATTTAAAAATAATTGGGAATGTAAGGACAAACACAACTACTGAGAAAAAAAAATTAGATGCTACTGTATGAATACACTCATCCATATTCTTGCATATTTTTTCATTATGCTATCCTTTTATTCCACAGTGGAACTGACGACCATTGTTAGATCCATCCTGGTCTCCTTCAAGCAACTTTCCTTATGCCAAGCTCAGCAAAACTGCATCTTACTCTGGGAAGTTCCAGGTGTCAGCTGACACGATGATTTCAGCTGGTCATTGACTTTGTTTGGCAATATTATTTTCAGACATGCAACAGTTGTCTTCTGTCCCTTTTATTTATTTGCTTTTGTGGCCCTGGCCATGATCATTTTCTGACCCAAGAGCTCAGTATAATCAGTTGTATCTCCAAACCATTTCCATTTGAATAGACTTTTCTGAAAAAAGAATACTAAACAAAATTCCTTTTAAGACTTTGGTGATTCTTTGGCAAAGAGATTAATAAAAATTGGAATTAAGAAGTCTTTGCTCAATACTTTGCTGGAGGTAGAAGGAACCACCATAGGGCCTTTACTGAAAGGCAGGACAAATTTCTGTCAACATTAGTAATGGGCATTTTGTGTCTTAGGAAAAATTAACCTATAATCAGTACAGTGACCAAAGGATGAGATAATTAGGAGAAAATAATTTATCACACAGAAAAGATACTAAAAATAAAGTCATGGTTGTTCCAAAAGACAGCACTAAGTTCAATTCAACATCCAAAAGACAAATACAAAGAATGTATTTCATCTATGTTCAGAAGATTTCCACAGGACTATTAATCACTCAAATAATACCTAAGTCCTCAAAACAAACATTGTGTAGACTTTCTTCAGACCTTTTGAACAGGAATGAACTATATTTGGAATAAAGATTCAGTTACTTGGGATCTGTTTACACTGAAAAATGTAAAGATTCAGGACCTTGATAAATTTTATTTTAACATTAGAGGTAATATATTATGTAACATCCAAGCTTACGGCAGAGCCAGCCTTAGTCTGAAGGTGATAAAAGATAATTAACAAGAAAAACAGGATAATAAACAAGGAAAAAAAAAACACTGAGGAAACAACTCCGCCCCCCTCCCTCCCCCCCAAAAAACCCAATCAAACAAACCTTCCCTGACAAGTTTAGGGACTACAGAAAGGCAACTCTGGCAAAAGGTCACCCAATGACACAAAATGTAATACTTCAATTAGAAAAACATATTTTTTCAATCTTGCAATTCCAGTCAGAAAATCTAGATTTTAAAAAATAAAACCAAGTTTTGTGAAAGACTTAAAACTTATCTATTCCAAACTATTTGATGAGACAGGCATAAAAAATTAAAAGAAATATTAATTTTCTGGTACATGAGGCTTTATGCTCCTTTTTTTCATCTCAGTTATAGTTTGTTTAAGATTTAATATTGATAATTATATTACCTAGGTAGAAGTGGATTTTCTACACAGAGCATTCAGAATGTCAGTCAACTAATGGCATTTCTGAGGTTTATCAGAACTCTTATGGTACATTTAGACAAAGATTTCTGGCACCACCATATGTTAGCTTCACTGCTAACATTTAAAAAGACTAAATAAAAAGAATTTTAGTATCCAACAACAGATATATACAGAAAAAAGCTGAATATTATTTCTCTTCTATAGATGAACGATCTAATTGCTGTCTACCCTTTTATTTTCCCTCTCCATCAGACATACCACGAGTGTTTTCACTGCACCCCAGGTGAAGATAAGCCATGTGCCATGTGATGGCTCTCACCACGCAGAGAATCTGCCTCCAGCTACAAGCAAGGCTTGTTGAAACAGAGTCAGCCTGGGGTTGGTTGTCCAGCTGCACATAGCCTGTCCCACAAGCTGCCACCTAATAACACTTGAAATTCCAGCCTACGACTCAGAAATCATTTATGGCAAAGTCTACATACACTGAAGTGTTTGGAAAAGTAGGTGTTTCCTTTGTCTTAATCCTCTGCAGCATACCAGTATTAAGAGTCAGGTTTGTGACTTCCATGTGTATATACTCCTGCACCCCTGGCAGAGCAAGGGAAGAAGGTCTCTTCTGAAAAAGTTTTCAAACTCTGTTTTTCCTCTCAAGCATTTCAGTATGATTAAAAAGAAACTTTTTAAAATGGATTTATGCTGGTGTAAAATCAAAGACAGGGTGTATTAGCTGACCTTTTACGAACGACTTTCCTCTCTTCCAAACTAGCAAAAGACTGAAAAATGGACAAGGTTGAAAAGGAAGTTGAAACCAGCAGAAAGGTCTTTGTGAAGTAGTGAAACAGTTCCCAAAGGTCTCCCCACACTCCCTGATTCAGTCACTCACAGTGAAATGGGCAGAGATCAGCACTGCAAAACAAGGGAGTAAATTATAGAGTTAAACTGGAGAAGGAAATCTCCTCTCCTTTGATACACCAAAGGCAGATTGCCTTCCACAAAACACGATGGCATCTTACATTTTTCTCTCCCTTTACACTATCCATCTCTTATTGTGCAGCTAAGATATACATACTTTGTTTAAAAGATATAGCAAAGCCAAAAGCAGAGTTAAGACAGGACAACTATGAACAAAAATTTTCCTCTCAGGAAAAGAAGAAAAAAAAGTGTTGTCAGGGGTGAAAGGACTTGGCATGAAAGCTAAAATCCTTTCCCTAGTACGTGAAAGATACACACTGCAGACCATACACTGGAAAAGTGTTCCATGATAAAAAAAGATCCTTCTCTGGTGCTTTACCAGTTACACAGATGTAGGAATCAACAGGGGTATAGTAACCTCCTTGGCTTTATTTTAACAGTTCCTGCTATGATAAAAGTCTTACTACACATTTAATGGGGAACCATTAGAGTCAGTGTCAATTTTCAGAGGTTAACAGAGCTTTTTTTGTAAAATAAGTCTTAAAAAAAGAAAAGCAAAAATGTGATATGTTACCAGAATGAGAATTTGCCTGCCAAGATCCACACAGACTTACATTATGGACAAGTTACAACTCCTTTAAAATGTTTATTTAATGGAAATATAAATGTCAGTACAATTTAAAGAGAGTGAGTGCCATAAATAGAGAATTGAAAGGTTTAATTGTCCTTTCCAGGTGTTCTCTTCAGAATTGCTTTCCTTGGCAACCTTCCTTGTAGTTTCCCATAATGTTGATTAGCACCTTGGTCTGGACTTTTGGGTATGTGAGCCTTTCATCATCCTCAAGTTTTTTATAATTTGGGGATCATTGTCCTTTGCTTGGCCAAAAGAGTATTTTATTTTAAGGGAAAGCAGAGTGTTAGCAGTTCTTCTCCCAGTGTGATAGACCAGCTGAGGCTGGAGCAGACCTCTGGGGATAACCCAGTCCAAACTCTTGCTCAGAGCAGGGACTGCTGCAGCAGTTGCCCAGGACCATATCTGGACTTCTTCTGGACATCTCCAAGGGTAGAGACTCCACAAGCTCTCAGGGCAACCTGCTTCAGTGTTCAATGACTCTCACCATAAAATGTCTTTTCCTTATGTTTAAATGGCATTTCTTGCATTTCAATTTGTGCTCTGTTCACCTTTTAGTCTCCAGCAGGTAATATGAAGGCTCTCAATCCCACAGAATGGAGTGTGGCATGAGAACATTTGCAGAGGGAGAAGTATCAAAGGCCTGATCCCCCAACAGAAGAGAATGCTCATCCTGCTGCTACATACTCACTCGTCATGTAAGGTACATGAAATTTTGTTAAGGAAAACGGTATCAAAGATTTCTCATTTCTTTTGGTCTCAATACCCAACAAATTGCCTCCACTTTTACCCCATTTTGGAATGTAAATGCAGTAGAGACACTTAGCTGGAATACAGTCTGACAGGACATGGCTGCGTTTGCAAGCAGGACAGCCTGCAACACGGAAATCAGCAGTGAGAAATAACATAAATATCACTTGTCATCAGTAATGATACAATTAGTGAAATGCATACTTCATTGGTGAGTTGAGGCTTAGAATTTAATCACAGAGACACAGTCGTTCTTATTATAACTATTTTAAAACCCTTCCTGGACCTTCAGTATGGAAGACACTACACATTTCTTTTTTTATGAAGAAACTACTAGAGTCAAGAGGAATCTTACCCTGGGTTTTGTACTTAGTATTTGACAACATATGTAAAATCACAGCTGGATAGACTAAACCTCTTTATTTAATGATTACATATCTAAGAGATTTCTTTTATATATTGGCTCAGTTAACATTCAGCAAACACTGTGCTCATGGTACCCACAGCTGTATGTTATTTTCTGACAAAAGAATATTAATAAATTGTTATTCTATTAGAATATTAGACAGGTGTATCTACTCCAAGGACTCCTTTGTCAGATACAGATTTATTATTGGTCAGGCAGAAATTTTTGTGAGAGGCAACTGTGTTTCACAAATCAAGCTCTCAACTTTGTACCTAATGTGTGTAGTTTTAAGATTAGGCTTTAGATCCTCCTCCCTTGATACATTTAAATCCTTTCAGCATCACAGCTAGTCCATATCACTTCCTTATCCTAAAATTGCTCACTCGTTGTTTATGTCTTTGTATTGCTGAAAGCAGAAAATAGACTGAGGGACTCAAAGATAATTTTATTTAAACTCCAGTGCTACCATCAGTTAAAACAGAAACCCTAACATATTTTTTACCTACAGATCTGTAATTTACGTGACTGATAACTAGTACAAGATATTACAGAACAGGAGTGATTTTCAGGAAGGACTATATTTATTTATGACACAGAGAAGTGTAACCATTTGAACTGCTTTTTGTACCTCCAATCAGTTTCTGGAGTTCACAGAAATTTATCACATGGTAGAGAAAAAGACAGAACCCTACAAAATCAAGAGCCACGGATACGATCTCTTTTGCTTTGTTTTGAGACCAATTAAATTTGACATAAAAGGTATTATATTAATGTGATTGATTGAAATAGTCAGTCTCCTAAATTTATGTTCCCTGGGGTTGACCATGTACACATCACAGGGCAAAGCAACCTCCCAATCCTGCCCTCTAAGAAATAGTGAAGTCCTGTCAAGCATCTTTGTGAAACAACAGCTTCAAACCTCCACAGTGTAAATGAAAAGAGAAACAGACCTTACTTCTCCCACCCTCTCTCCACTCCTCTTTCTCTTGTCAGTTATGTATGTTTTTTTTTTTTTTCTATCAAGACATGAATTATATAATTAGAACAAATTCCATTTGGATATGTAAATTATAAACATGAAATTAATACCACAATATATCACAGTGATATCTTACCTCCCTAGGAAACATGTATACATACACAAAAACACATAAAGAAAGAGTTTAAAGTAGTAGTAGTAGTAGTAGTAGTAGTAGTAGTAGTAGTAGTAGTAGTAGTAGTAGTAGTAGTAGTAGTTAAATCCCAAACCATCTAGAAAGAATAATGTGAAATTCTGGCTCAGATGAAATTAATGGGAATTTAGTCACTGACTTTGTTGGAGTTGTTGTTGGGGTTTCTACATTTAATCTTGTTTAATACACATGAACATAAAATGCTTCAGTTGTTAAACCCTTGAAATCCAATTATTTTCCCACTAGGAGAATACATGGCCAAACTGGATATCAACCCCAGTTTATTGTATCTGTGCTCCCTTTTTCTGGAGAGTCTTACAGATTCAGAAAAAAATAATTTTATTTAAAATGCTTTCATATGATCATTTTGTTTGTGGAGGGAATATTAGACTCTTTCTCTTCAAGGAAGTATAATTTTCTTAAACCTGCATTTATCACCTGCTGTTCCTACTAAACCAGTGTCCAGTATTGCACAAGCACAATAAAGGAGGCATTGAGCAATCTGAATTAACGTGACCTCTTTTTTTGGCGTTTTCTCAAAAACATGACAAAACTAGTGGGATTGAAAAGTTCTTTGTTACTCAGTTATCCATGCTTGTTCCTTTGACCTGCTCAAGTCTGTGTTTTCTTGGTAAGTGCATAGGATTTTGCCTTTGGCTTCCATGCAACACTGCCCAGATCCAGTATAGTCCTAGAGCTGTATAGATGGCATAGATGGCAGCTAAGCAGAGCAGTACAAATACACTGAGAATTAAGGTTTTTACTTAGCTTTTAGGTCATTACAAATCAATTTGGTTTAGTTTCTCTTTGTGCTACTGGACACCACCCAGATGTATGCAATACACAGTTTAAATAAACAGAACTCTAAATTGAGTGTTTTCCTTCTGTAAATTGCACAGTAATTTCTCCTAGTAAATTACCTTGCTCTGAGTGGAAAGTGAATAAGTATTTGGAGATAAATCCCCTGTCTGAGATTACATTTCAGTGCTTTGAAAATTCAGCAACTGCTTGATTTTTACCCAAAACATTGTATCATTTGTCCAAGGTGCTGTACAGACAGAGACCGACTTCCATTTTTCTGTACACCAGTAACTATCACACAAAAAGAAACACAGAAAGCTTCCTAACCTTGCACTACCAATGGGCAAGGTGTCCAGGAGTAAGCTGGGCTTCAGTTTCCAGCCTCGCTGAACCTTTTAAACTTTCTGAGGAGACATCACTAAGCCACATTGGTAAAGTGCACTGTCTGTGGATGTGTCAAAAAAGCACTGATGTAGAATCACTAGGCAAGTCTTTTCATAGACAAGTGATATTCTTATGTGCCACACCCTTAGCTAACTAACTTTAGGACAAATTTTCTTTTCTTCCTCGTTGACCTCAGACATCCCAATCAGAAGTTGTTATAATTCTCACAGGTGATTTAAGGTAGGAAGGGAACAGAGTTTGCGGTCCTTAAGCCTTTGAGGAAGTGAAAGATAAGCAAGGCAGAGAAAGACAAATGCCTTCAAATGAGGAATTGCAAAAGCACTGGCCTTGTGTTCAAGATTCCAGCTCTAAAGTATCCAAAGATACCAATGATTTAAGCAAAATTAAAAAAGTCTCTTCACCTACCCCATCTCTTCTTTGCAAATACTTCTCTACAAAACTATGCTAATCATGCGGACGCATCCTTGCATCCTCAGGAAGATCTGCTGTCTGTGGAGCTCCTAGAATTTGTCCCTGTTTTATATTTTCAGCAACACTGAAATATTTTCTCCTAAAGCTCCAGCCTTTCCCTCTGGATGTACTTTCCCAAGCTATGTCCTGGAGCCAGGCATTATTCTCTTTTCAGCAGTGCCTAGGTACCAAACCTCCAGCCTACATGCAAGGAGCAGTTCCTAAATGTTTGGTATAAAATGAGTCATTGAAAATCCTGCCTTTTCATAATATGCTTCATCCGAAGCAATTGAAAAGTAGAAGAGGGGTGCCACAGCTTCAGTTTTCTGCCGCCTGGTAGTGAAGCTCATTTACACTACCAATAATCTGAACGGAATGAAGGTATGACTCTCATTGAAATGCGATGAAGGCTGCTTAATGTGCAAAATCTATGTTGACATTAGGGCTTAATGTAAAGTCTGTTTTAAAGGTGAAGCAAACTGGGCAATAGAGAAGGCCGGTTTAACCCTGAAGACGTTGCCCACCAAGGAATGTGAAACAGTTTATTCGCAGCGGTAATTCCTTCCCCCGAGCTGGTTGTGTGCAGCCACCGAGCGTCCCCCAGCCCTGTCCCAGCGCTGCTCGCTGCCTGCAGCCCGCGCCGGGCCGGCCTCCTGCCCCAGCGCCGCCGAGCGCCGGGACCGGGACCGCG
>VZTB01000289.1:53867-195697 GCA_013397245.1 Thryothorus ludovicianus
TGAGGGGCTGCGGCAGCGCGGCCGGGCCGGCGCCGTGAGGGGCTGCGGCAGCTTCGTCCCGAGCGCTGCTCACCAGGTACGGCTCTCGGCGCTCCTGCTGGAAAGCTCTGCTTCAGCTTTCCAGCATTATTTTAAGTGCTTGATCAGTCAACGGCGAGAAACGTGTAGTAAAGTGTTTAAATTGGTCTAAAAAGTGACTGATTCTGGTGGAGGCGTTGGTGGGTTTGGATGCGATTTAGACGAAGAGACAGGGTAGTGTTCCTTTGGGACCGTATTGCCAAACCGGGTCGGGGTTTGCTCTCACACCCGTCTTCCGTGGGAACGGATGCAGAGAATATAGTCAGCTTAAAAGTTTTCCCTGCTTCTTTCGCATACATTCTGCAAGGAAACCTGTATCTCTGAAAGTGATGTCTTCAGAGTCACCTTTTGTGCACAATAATTATTTGGAGCGGGGGGGTTGTCTGGGTTTTTTCTTTTGTCATGTTTACTGGCTAAGTGTACTGGAAGCATCCTTGTCTGAATTTATTTTTGCTTTGGAAATATATAGGCTTCGTCATGCGTGGATAGTATTTGGAACAGTACTGAACTACTTTTCTTTTACTCTGTTATTTTCTTGCATTAATTTATGTGGAAACAGGGAATAAATGTTTGTAAATTAGTTGTGTGTTCAAGCAAATTAAATATGTGATTGTACAAGCCTAAGCTGGTTTTGACTTACATGAAATCACAGAGTTGGTAAGATTGGGAGGAACCACAGTGGGTCATCTGAGCCAACCTCCCTGCTCAGATCAGTTACAGTAATGCTGAAGATGTGTTGGAATGGGCTTCAGCATTATATTATAAATAGAGTTTGCAACCTCCAGATCTAACAAATATCAATCCCAAAGCAAATCAATTGTGTCTTCATTTCTGTCACTTGTACTGAAAAAGCAAATCTGGCGTTATATGTGTTTACTTAGAACATGTTCCTCCCTCTTGCTTTCATAGTCTCAACAGTGTACATCATCACTGGGAGAGAACTGCACAAGCTGATATTCCTGTTCTTAAGCTTTCCACCTTAAGGGTATTCCCAAGTGGAAAGCAGACTTCTGCAGCTGTTTCCATGGGGGAAATAAGCAAAATTTGTTCTTCTGTTGGATGACCAGTAGTGACCAGTAGAGTTCTTTAAACTAAAGAAAAACAAACATGTCTTTGCTTAGGAGGATCTCCAAGTACTTGTCTTCACTGAGGAAGCACTCTTATAATTTAATGATGAAGAGAAATCTCTGAAGCAGAATGCTGTGAAAGATGATGCAGGAAAGAAATTGCACAGAAACAAAATTTGCTCAGATACAAATTGAGGCCACAAAATTTTCTACTTACACTGTAAGATTATGTTTTTTCTACTATGTACCAAGTGAGCTAGTGTTATTGGTATCTTTATTAATATTACTTTAGTATCTTAAGGCAGTTCTGTAGGTCAAGTGAAATTTTTTAGCATGTTCTTTTTTCTTCAGTGCCTTGCAAATTTAATGTTAAACTTCTGTTTCTAATACATCAACAGAAATTGGCTCAGATTAGGGCCAGTTGGAGAGAGATGAAGGACTAAATTCCCATTCTCAAGTTAATTACTCAGTTTATACAGTTTTTGTGCTGTGAGTGCTTTTGGTCAGGTCTTCCAGAAGTAACTGTAGAGTGCTGGCAAACTGAAAAAGTTTGAGAGTTCACGGGAGAATAACTCCTGTTAAATTTGGACAATTTTTAGTTCTTAATATGTAACATGATCACTGGCCTTGGCAAATGCAGTTTAGCTTTAAGACTGACCATTACACTTGAGTTTTATGTTTTCAGTGGAATATTAGATTAGATTATTTGAAGGCCAAAGTAAGGGTAGCTCATGAAAGTAATCTCAGACGTTAACGTAAGAATTAACATGAATAAGTCATGTTATTTGGCCTGAAATGTTAGCTTTCTGATAAATGGTAAGTCTGCTAGTGGTTTTGTATCTCTAGGTTTGGTTAAAAACTTTGCTTTTTTCCAGATGCAATGATTTAGAGAACATTAATTTGTTGGTAGGTGCCACTCAGCTTAGGAACGTGAATGGAGTTGATAGTTTTATTTGATAGACAGGTGCTCATGATTATTGAGGGTCTTACTCTTTCCAGTCATAAATTCCTGGTGTAGTTAGAATTTGGAAAAGATCTGTAATTTCTCTATGAAAAAGATAGGCTTGTATAACTATATGGTAATTAATAAGAGTCAATTTCTTGGGAGTCTTGCATTTGTTTTGTGACAAAATAGCTTTGAAATTTATTGTTGTTCAGGATCAACAAACATTAAATGGCTGACATTAAATCAAAGACAAAAAAAATGGATCTCAAACTCCTCCCTGCGTGAGTCATATGGATTTGTCTTCAGCTTTGAGCTGAATATTTTGTATGCCACAGGTATTCAACCTGTGAGTGCTACCTACATCAGAGTCAGGACAGTTTTATTGCAGGTGTTATGCAGTGGAACTGATACAAGATTTTGGAAGTGTGTCTGGCAGTTCAAGTCCCAGTCTCAGTGTTTTCTGTCTTTCTTTTATTGATGAGTTCTGTAGCACAGAAATATAAATACTGTTTGACACAATAACTGCTGTCCAGCTAGTGCCTTGTAAAAATGTGATTGTGTTGTTCTCCTCTAGGTCCTCTTCTGCTGGCTGCTTAAATATGGTGTCCTTAACAGCTCATAGAAAAGGTATAGTTAGGTACCTGATCAGTTTATTTTTGTTCATTCTAAAAAAAACCCTGTAGAATGTCAGTTATACTAGATGAGACAGTAGATAGAAAATAAATACTTTATAAAGTTCCTCAATCCACTTAAAATACTTTTTCAATCTTTCAAATTAATTGAGAATTACTAGAATTTATCACAGTATTTCTGACATTTGCATGAGTACCTCAAGTGATGCCTTAGTTACCAAAAAAGATCAACCCCTCACAAGTTAAGCATTATTTTCTCATTTATGGTGCTCCTTAAAGGAATCATTGAGGAGTTAAGGTCTAAGAGATCCATCAGAAGGATTGCCTGAAGTTGTCATGTTTGACAAGATGCAACACTTTTAGAAATGGTAGAATTAGAATGACTAGGAGTAATGTGATTATGATAATTGTGGAAATGTTATTGTGCACACATAACAAAACTCATCATCTTTTACTGATGCTTTTGGTGGTCAAAATATTCTCTTAGCAAGTCCCTTTCTTTAGAGGATAAAGGACTGAGCCTCTCTGCCTGGATTTATTAGACATTTGGGCATGCCTGATCATGAATGCTGCTAAATTGTAAGTTTCCAACCAGACTTTGAATACCTTTGTTTCTTTTGCACCAAATTAATTATGGACATAAGCTGACTGAATGGACTTCATGTTTTGAAGTGACTTTGTTCCTCTATTACTTATTCATAGCATAGTCTGTGTGTTCATATAAGTTGGGTTAAAAATGCTTTCTTTTTTTTCACCCTCATCTATGTTTCAGCAGGTCAGCAATGTTGTGATTATAGTTTATTGCTGAGAAGGCTAATCACTCTCTTATGGAGGTGGTGATGGTGAAAAAAGCAATGTGGAGTGTAGCTGTACAAAGTAAATTTTGAGCTGATAAATTTGTGATGGTGCACACAGGAATGGTTCAGATTTAAATAAACCATTCTCAAGTTGCTTTCAAGTAATCTGCTCACCTATAAGGACTTTCAAGTGTTTACAAATGTTTGCTATTGACTGACTTGTTTCAGTTGTAGTAGTCTAACATGGGCAATGGGACCATCTCCTGTTCCTCTGCAGACACATTGAGGAGGAGAAGTGCTAAAGGAGGCCCAGAATGCTGTTTGGGCATAACCCTGTCTCCTAGAATGTCTTAATAGAGGTTCCCTATTGGAGGCTGAAGTGCCAACGTGACTGCATTATCTTAGGCTGTATAGGGTAGTGATGCTCTGTTCTGTTCAGAGTTTTAGTGGGACTTTGGAAGATGCTTGCTTCAGTGCAGCCATCTTTCCAAACTCACGAATTTTATTTCTGTGGTACAAACTATTAGTTTTGGTCATTGAGTTGTTGACTGAAAGAGTCTGAGAGACTTATAAACTACCCTCACCCCTCCTCTTTCAACCAAAAACCTCCACCAAATATTGTGCTTCTTAGCTTCCAGAGAAATTTTAACGTCTCCAAGTACAAGATCCAAGAGACCTGTTAAGTCCATAAAATGAAGCTTAGGATGAAATCACAGTATAATTTCTTTTTTAAGGTGCTGCTATTCAAGCCAAGAGAACTTGGAAAGGACAGTGGGGAAGAAAAGTGTAAACTGACCAGAAACAACTATTTGCTTTTTATTTTCCTCCACTTACAGTAAGATGAAACTTTCAGAACTTTTTTTTTTTTTTTTTTTTTTTTTTTTTTTTTTTTTTTGAGAGGTATTAGAATTGAAAGCATGAGCTGGACAGTTTTCTTTTTGGCATGCCTGGCACTCACCTGACTCTTTACAACCTGCTTACATTGTTCCCTGATAGGAATATTTGAGGTTTAAAAAAGTCTTTGTCCTTCCCTCTTCCTCTCTGCATCAAGTCCTGTAGCTGAATACAAAAGTTTTTGAAAACTGTTTTTGTACTTTTCTGTGCTTATATCTCTGTATATCATTTCTCATGCTTTAATATGGCTCAAGGTTCATGTGTAGTGTTCTTTTAATCTTTTCTGATGTGCCAACCTTTGTGTGGTCTTCTACTCTGCAGAACACATCTTGTTGTTTCCCCCTCTCCATTAAACCTATATACTTCCATACCCCCAAAATATTAAGGAAAATGTAAACAACCTGTCCAAAGTTGAAATAATCAGACTTGTGGCAAACATAAATACTTTTATTGCATCTCTGCTTGTCGTGCTTCATCAGTACTTTGTAAATTCTTTTAAGAGGAAATCTGCTCAGGCATTGTCAGTGAAGGGCTTTTTAGTTTGCTCTAGAATTAACAGAGGGTGTGGGTAAAACTCTGCTCTTGAGGGAATATACCATGCAGACAAGGATTTCCTGGATAGTGTAACGCTTTTATAAGATCTGGAGAAAGGCCTCTTGCTCATCTCCCAGGTGACAGTTGGATATGAGGAAGTGAAACCTTTCTAGTCTGAATAAAAGGGAACAAAACTTACTTGTAATTGTCCCCTGTCCTGTTTTTGCACTATATAAGAGCACAGGTTGCTGTACAAGAGAGTTAAGTACCAGAAGTGCAGGGTTTTTGGCCCTGAGGTCCATAATGGAGAGCCATCCAATAGCATGTTCCACTCCTGGATCCACTTACATAGACCTAAGTGATTAAGTTTGCACTTTTACATGAATCTAAGGGGAGATCTTTGAGTTGAACTGACAACAGGCCTTGGCTTGCACAGCTGGGCATTTATAAAATAACGTATATTAAGAAGTCATTCTAATGCATGTGTCCTGCAACAGTTGAAAGGCTAAACAAAAGAATGGATTTCTCAGAGAGTTCTTCCAGTTCTCTGAAGAACTCAATCAACCCACTAGGAGTTTTGCAGATGACTGATGTCTGTGCTTGAGTGACTTGTTGCTCTCTATAAGCCAACTTACTGAAAAGTAAAATATTTATTATCTTTGAAAACAGTAAAGATTTATGTCAGGAGGAAGGTCCTTGACTTGAACACATTACCATTACACTCTTAGAAAAAGCTGGTGTTTTACATAAAGTGAATATATTAACACAGTGACTATATAGAATACAGTTTTTACAGATGATTAACACTGGAGAAAACTAATGAAAATCAAATTATTATCAGACAGTAATAATCCTATTACTGTCTTCTGGAAAAACACATTAAAAAAAACCCCATAGAACAACATTTTCAACTCAGTGGTGCTACTTCTACTGTTAAGTCAGTGAATTCTGTATGTGCCAAGATTTACTGTGACACAAGAGTTTCCAACACAAGCGTCCTCCCTATTACATCTAAGTTGCTTCAGCCAAACCTTAAAAATAACATAAAAACTTTACTGTGTTTTGGTTCCAGTCTGGAAAATATAAGGAGTTGATGGAAGAAGTCTACAGTCTTGTATTACTGAAAGGAAATCAAGGAGTTTCCATACCTGAGCAGTGGGATGTGTTTCTCTTCCTTGTTTTAGCCTTTTGTCACCTGGTGTAGACTTGAACAAGGCAGAAAGTCACAGAAGAGCAGCCAGAAGCTTACCATTCAATATTATCCTCCTTAGCAGTAGCTTCTATAAATTTGTGCAATATTTTTATTAAAATCCAGAATCTTAGGGATGAATACAGAAGACAGAATGAGACCCAAAGACTGTGGATGAAATAAATGTGGCTTGAACAAAGCAGTTGGAGGTGCAGCAGTAGACAGCATGATGGCTTTGGGCCATGATTTCCAACATAAGTTTCTGTAACCAGCTGTCTATGCATTGGCAGTGAAAACCTGCTCTGGCTAAAACTTAGCATAAAAGAACTAATAGTTTATTAAATATTAAAGACTGTCAGTAAATATGTATTTTCAACAGAAATTGTAAAATCAGGATGTGAAATTTTTCCAAAAGTGATTTAACAAAATATGTTACAGTACAACTGTATTGATACTTTGCACTTTCTTTATCTTTAATCCTATGAAAATGTATCTTCTGTACAATAAGGCAAGCAGTTGCTGAAGGTAAGTGCCAAATGTCCTGATATGTCACCTATGGGTGCACACTTGGAAAACAGTAAAATAAAATAGCAGGGCATGAGCTAATTATTATTAATGAGAGGAATACAGGCTTCTCTTTTTATGCCATCTTCCTGACTTTGTTTCCACTAACCTCTTTAGTTTGCAAAGAGTGTGATATTAATGCAGAACTGTGACATGTATAACACAACAGGCAAACAAAAAAAAATCCGCTTTTTCAAAGTATGTTTGTTTATTTGTTTCAAGAAAAGAACTGTCAATTATAGTTTGACTTTCAAATTAATAAGATGGTGTGAAATGTTGTGAGACCTGGGTATGAGGTTGTCATTGGTCAAAATAAGACACTCTTCATGGAGAGCAAACAGGGTATAACAGATTTAATTGAAATCTGTGCTTTTAATTTCTATTTTCTGAATTTTTATTTTTTTCTGCTGACCTTGAAGAAATGTTTTATACTGTCATCTGTTTCAGACACCTCACTCTTTGTAAATGAAAACACTTAGCTGTATCTGAGGAAGTGAAGCCAACTAACCAGTTTGCTTTTACAGGTACATCTTAACCTGTAGTCTGTGCATAGAACTCTTTCCCACACTTGGGTGGCTCAGTAACTGTTGTACTTAATTAGATTTGCTTGATATACACCTGAAAATTTTTCATCCTGCTGCAAAAACTATGCATTATTATGCTGGGCTCCAAGTCTTGCTGTATTCATCTATTATGAAGAACAATATAAATGTTCACTTGAACACATGAACAAATTAATATCAAATGTAAAGAATCCCTTATGCTTAATTCTGTAATGTCCACAACTATATATCTGCAATTACATTACTGTTCAGGATCATTAAGAATAAAGATTTAGGATTCTAATACTGAAAAGGACTTAAATAAGTTTAAGAAGAACATAATGGCCAAATGTTTTGGAATGTATCATATGATCTTTATTTGAATAGATATGGCAAACTTGTATTTTATATCTTGCTATTTTTGGTTGAAAACATATACCAAAGATAGCAGCATATTTTTCTTTTGTTGTGTCTAAACAACATTGTTGCAAAAAGAAAGGAACACAAATATTATTTTCCCAACTCTTTAAATTGTATATTTTATCTGGACGTTGGAACAAATCTTGAACTAGTGTAACTGCAAAGTCCTGCAAAAAGTCATTTGAGCTGTGACCATGTCAGTATTTCTCTTTATACATTTACTCAGTTTCCTGCTATCTGGATTTTATTGCTTTGCCTGGGATCATTAATTTTCATTCATAGCTTTGAATAGTTTTGGAGTTCTTGTTGTGACTGTGCTCAGTCAACAAGAAGCTCTGACTCTGTCCCTACTTGTCTTTGCCAGGCTCTTTTCTGGAAGTGAGAACAATGTCAAAAGAACCCAGATGAGATAAAAAGCTGAATGTACAGAAAGTGTTTATTACATCCTTTTGTTTAAACACTGGACAAACATTAGCAAAGCTCACTCTGAAATGCCAGAGTTAGAGGAAGGTTCATTCAAACTCCTCAGGGCTATAGAGTGCTCAGACAGGGCTGGAGTCAGTACCAGGAATTTCTTGGCTCCTGTACTCAAATTTAGGCTTTTTTAATGGAGTTTTTATTTTCTGGGGGATAGGACACTAACATCATTGTCTAATGAGCTCTGCCAAACAAAATAGAAGGCATGCCTGGTGGTTCAGGAGTCAACCTCTGTCCCACTCAGCTCATTTCATGTGTATCTGTTTGCAGGACTGAGGCTTAAGGAGAAAACCAAAAGCAGGGAATGTCGGAGTGTTCTGAATCAGTATCATATGTGACACAAAGCAAGATTGCCTCATTACCTGCCAGCATCAGTGGCTACACTTGTGGATGCCACTGAGTATTTTTGGGCTCCATCCCATTCACATTTCAACTCTTAGCAGAGAAAAGGGATGCTGGAAGTTGTGTTTGTTTTGTTGTCTAAATCCATCACTAAGGATGGATGGTTTAGGGTACAGAAGATTTCCCCATATCATGGAAGAATAGACATGCAGCTTGGTTTTGCTTGGAAGTGACCTAATTTGAGACGAGACTGGGAAACATAAGTAAGCAAAGAAAGAAAACAGGTTTTGGATGAGCATCTCTTTTAACCCTAGGAAATTACATTGTAAATGCACAGTCCTTGAAGTTGTCCGATATATTTAAGCACAACAATTTTCATTATCAGGTTCTTAGGATAATTAATTTAATTCTACTGCTTAGGTTGCTGATGGAACAATTTTATTAATGCATGATTTTTAGGCATTCAGAGAAGCAAGCTGAGGAGAAGTTTGAACATGTTTCCTGGGGGTCTTTAGAAAACTAGCCCACCATTGGGATTTCTAGTCTTTTTTCACTTTTTCTTGTTTTGTTATTTTACTTGGTTTTGATCTGTTCCTGCACAGAATTGTGTATATTAGATATGACCATTGTTTTAGCGCATGATTTATTTTGTCAGCTTTTATTATTTGTTAGAAGTATTACATGTTGCATAATTCTTGAAAACACAGGCAACAATGTTGCAGTGCTCTTAATTTTTAAAAAGCTTTTGATTTATGCTTTCTAGGTTATGTTGTTACATGGTTATAATTTATTTTCACGTATGTTTAATCAATTTCTAAAGTTTCAATTACTGGCAACTTCACTGTTTCTTAGTTTACTCCTATGGCTTTTCTCTTGCAGAGTTCAGCCCATAGTAACCATTGTAAATTAATAAATATTTGCATTTGTGTGAATGCTTGCCAAAAAATTACATTGTAGCCCTAACCTTAAGAAAATTTAAAACTTCTGAAAGGGTTCACCATTTAACAATGCCTGAAAAGAAGGGAAGCCATTGCAGCCTGACACAGCATGAGCAGAAGTACTGTGCAGTTTGTGAGCAGTGTGAATGCACTTGCACATGCACCCAACTTATGAGGGCCAAGTTGAACTTCTGGTGTCAGGCAGAATGCTCTGATCTACCCGAAAGCTGATTCATGGAAGATATTCAGTAAAGTTTACTGCTTAGCATGTTTCAAGAATCAGCAACAGATTCACTTGCCACTGTGTATCATAATCTTTTTATTTAAGAATCAATGTGTGCAAAAAGCACTTGAATGTTTCTTTCAGCATGCAAAATATTCAGATGCACCTTTTTTGAAAAGATCTTAAAAATATATTTCAGAGAATGGTATCTTTTATAATAGGAGGCATATTCTTTTTCCTATACATTTTGTCCTGTTGCTCACATTAAACAACCATCATTAGGAAGAAAGGTGGAAAAATCAGATTTTCGTTATATTGTTCATGAACTTGCTGCCCACAGTGATTTGTGGCATTTGTTTCTTTTTTTTGTTTGTTTGTTTTGAGTTGTTTTGGTTTTTTTTTTGCAAAGCTTCTTGCTTTGATAATGAGATGAGGATTGGGAATCAAAATCTTGCTTCTTAGTTGATAGTGTTGCTGTTAAGGTGCTGCGTGGGAGAACGTGTGGGTAGTGGACTGAAGAGGTGCTGTCTTACATACTTACTGAGATTATCAAAGCTTTTGGACAACTTCTCCACGCTTGAGCTGTCAGCTTTTGGTTGGGTTTTTTGTTGTTGTTGTGTGTGAATCTTTTTGAGGGGTTTGTTTGTTTTTCATATGCTGAAAGTCTTATTTGTGCAAAGATTCATGGCCATGCTATGAATTTGTAGTCTTTGGAGAATTAGAGCTTGGATTGGTTGTTTTTCTTGTGGGTTTTTTTTGTTTGTTTGTTTGTTTGTTTTGTTTGGTTTTTTTTTGTTTCCTTTCAGCAAACTTGTCTTTCTCTCTCAGTGTCTGGCAATATACAGAGTATCCATGCATTTCTGTGCAATAAATACCCAATAGTATAACAGGGTTGAGAAGATTTATGCTCATGTTGGAAACATATATTGTCATAATGTCCACACACCTACACGTTTTCTAGTCATTGAGGTTTCTTTATTTATCTATTTCTTCTAGAATGGTTGCCTGGGGAAAACAGCACTGCTGTGTTGGCAGAATACAGGACATTTTCTTGAGATTCAGGGCTGTTCAAGCAGTCCTTTTACTTCAGTTGTTCTTGGCTACAGCAAGCAAAGGTAAGAGAATTTTTTCCTGATTTGTCTAGTGTTGTTATTCCAAATAAATAACATTAGTCTTGATGAATAGGACTTTTGAATATCTTCAAGCAGGCAAGTTTTTGCCTCTTGAAATCAAGAGGAAAAACTGTCACTAACGAGAAATGAAACAGTTGCTAAAAGCTAAGTTGCTGCTTAGCATTTTGGATGCTTTTTATATTTTCATAAAAAAATCATTGGTAGTAGTAGCTTCTTCTAGGCTACGGATAAGGAGAGAACCAAAACACAATTTGTAATAACAAGACAAGTTCATTTATTGCTGGGTTTTTTTTTGAGCTGGAAGTGTTAGTATTTTCAGAACATATTGTTAAATCTTTGCTCTGACAAAAACACCACAAGATCCTTTGAGCTTTGCTGTATTTAGGGCGTGTGTGAGTGTAGAATCTCCTGCATTGATCTTGGTTGGGGATCTGAATATGGGTAGTAAGGTTGAAAATGTGCAATAGAAATTGCATATTTGAACTTGGCAGTTTATGCTCTTTATGTAACAGCAAATGAAAAATAGATTCATAAGGTTCTTGTGGATAACTGACATAGTGATGCTTTTGTGTGAGGTAAAGTAGAATAAAGAGAAGTAATTTGTGTTCTTTCATGGCTGTTCTGTAAACTGATGGTTAGTCTGTCACTGCTTTGGACCTCAGCTGATAAAGATAACAGTGCTTGTCATTCATAAAGCTTCCTTATGTCAATAGTGTGTAATGCATTTATCATGTTAATAATGTGCTTAGTATATTAAAAATCTGCAGTGTTTTTTGCTGTGTACTTAATGGCTACTTGCAGAAGCTACTTTCTGTGTCATGGCATGTTATTTTGCTCTAGGTCAGAACTTCTTGCAATCAGATTTACTGCCTGATTGTTTTTAATTTAAGTATTCCTGCTTCACAACATTCTGCAGCCCATGAGGTTTCATAGGTTACAGACTATGTAACCTAGTAGTTTTGACTCTAGTTCTCCAGATACAGTAACTTTTACAAAATGTTTCTATTGAAATAGAATCTTGAGATTCAGGTGATAAACTTTCTATTAAGATGGAGAGGTGTTAACCTCTTGTACTTTAAATAGTGAAAAGGACAGAGTTGCTCATCAGATGGACAGATGTCATAGAAAAGTTTTTCCAGGGAAAATTCAACTTTGTCTAAAGTTATGAGGAAGCAAGCAAAGAGAGATTTCATTTTTCACCTTTGTACCACTTACAACTGTCAGTAGTCATCAAGGAAAGCTAAACTGACACAAAAGTGTGTTTACATTTTCCCTCGTTTCATTGGAGTTTTTTGGTTCGAGGCTGTCAGCAGCATCTCTCAGTTCTCTCCTCATCTGAGGTGCCAAAGTATGTTTGTGTTCTCCAAAATATGTGAAGAGAGAAGAACTTCCTGTATTATTTTTGATGCTCAGGATGCTGGATAATGTGATGTTGTTTATCTCCAGCTAAACAAATAGAACTGCTAATGAAAAGGAGGAATGAAATTCATTTAGGGGAAACAGTTCTTAGCTTCAGATTTTCAAAAACTTCAACAGAATCAAGTGACCCACATGTAGAAAGTTTAGAGTTTTAGATTTTTTATGAAAAACAGTTATGAGCTCTAGATGGAATATGTGAGTATGTGAGAGTCTTTTGACATGATTTTAATGGACTGTAGCGAGCCAAATGTGTCACTGGTGGCAAACACTTGCAAGGAAGTTAGTAACTATTGTTACTAGTTAAAAGCCAGATTGTGCAGACACATAAACTTGTGATTATTTTTATTCAAGAGAATGCCTGACTGTATTAATGCTCAGCTGTATTGATCCAGTGGTTATTAGTAATATAAGAAAAATAACACTGGTGCTTATGTACTGACAGAATTTTCTCCTGTAGGTCTAATTCTTAATACCTGTCTAGTTGTCTGTCTCTTGTAAAGATACCAATTATCACTATCTAAAAATGTTTAGAAAAACTGAAGAGATGCATTTTTGGTTTATGTTGTCATTCTCTGAAAGTTCATTTTAAGCATTTGGAAATATGTGTGTACATTTCAGGATTTCTTTAGGGCTCAAGAGGACATGCTTATGAAGTACATGCTTTTAGTTTTAGTGATGGCAAAACCCCCAGGTTCTGCATGTCTTAGAGATAAGGATACTAAGAACAAAAAATTTGCTTTTCTGAAAAGACTTACGTGCCCAGATAGAGCAAAAGACATTGTAAAGTCAGCCCATGATTACTATTGTATGGAGTTTCCTTCACTCCAAACTGTGGGATTTTTTTTAGAAAACATTATTATCATTATTTCTTTTCCTGATTTTTCTTACTCTGGAGCTGTTTGGAGCATTCTTTCCACTATGCTCCCTTTTCTGTGCTGTGGTGATAAATGTGTGTTCGTGGCCACTTTTCTGAATGTTTTGTATTGTCTGCATGCAAGGAGACTTCTGGAATGCCTCTGTCAGAGTCCAGGCAGTTCCAGCTCCTTGGTTCCCTGGTGAAGGGTGGGTCACAGCCCACCATTGCTAGAGAAAATTAGTGATGATTAAAGATCTTCCAAAGGCTTTACTGTAATGTCATCTCCTGCTTACAATGCATCCACCCACACTAAGGAGACTTAGTCAAGGTAAGAGTGATAATTAATTTCTAACGTAATGCTATACTGCACTCACTTGGAACAACAAAGTGCATTTTTTGATTATGATTGCAATTTCCTTTTTGCTTTTTCAGCATTCTTTGAATAGATAAAGCATATTAAAATTTCCAGCACTTGTAACAATTCAGATAGTGTTGGTATCTATTCTCTTAATTTTGGCATCCCTTTTTGGCAGTTTTTTAATGACTGTATAGAGCAAAGTGGGCCAACTTTCCAGTTTCCAGAAGGACAGACCTTTCTATATAAACATTTTTCTTAGTTTAAATTAATTCTTCAAGCCTTGCATATTGATCAACAGCAGTCTTCTTGGATTATATAAAGCAGACCATGAGAATCATCAGCAGATTGATCTCATTTTGCATAATTTCTGTTGGCTAACTGTCTTTCAACTGTTTTCATCTACAAGTTTGTAGTCAACTCTGGCTCCCCTGACAACTTTGAAGTTGCAATTCCCCTAAAGAATGTAATAGAATTTAGCACCCCTTTAATCCACTATTGGCATATCAACTCTTATTTAATGCTTACTGTGAAATTACGCCTCTCTCAGAATTCATTCACTTCCAAAACCAGGTCTGCTAATGATACTTCAAGTTTTGATTAGTATTTTTGCTCAGGAATGGAATTTCAGTCTATGAATCTGGATAGTTAACAGTGACTTCAAATTTTGAAGCTGTGTCAGGAAACTTCTTTCACCAGTCAATTTGGCCATCTTGGCATGCTCAAGATTGCTTACAGGAATTTTGGAGGCTATATGAGTCATGCAAGTATACTCCTGACATACACTGTCTGAGGAACAGCTGCTGCACCAAGCCTTTCAAAACTTTCAGCAAAATTTCTACTTAATAATGAAAGACTTGAACAATTTTTATATTTGGAAAGACTGTGTCACCAGTGTTGGCATGTAACTAGCTGGCTATTTCCTTTATAAAATCACTTTCTGTATGATCCATCCATGCTGTAAGGTGGAGATCTGTTTAAATTTTACTTTAAAAGGTAGGTATATTTGAGCCCTCATTTTGAGAAATCTCATATTCTGTGACACTTTCTCCTCCCATCCAGTCGTCCTCATCCAGCTTTTAAGTAATTTTAAAAATTAGTTTTCCATGCTGAAGTGTTCTTAGCTGAATATCCCAGAGTTTACTTTCAGACTCTGGCGAGTGGCCAAACTGAATGAGTGAATTCATGCTGCAGGGTTAGGCAGGGAAGGCTTGCTGTTGAGTCAAGGATGTCTTTCTTCTCCTTTGCCATTTTGAACCTACCTAAGTATTAACTCACCATTCAAAATCCACTGTCTGCTAGTTAGGATTTTCTCCTAATTTTAGCCTGTACCCTGAGAGTTTTTATTTGGTCTATGGCCATGCATGGCACTTCTGTCACATATGTTGAACTTCAGGAAAGATTCCAGATTGTGAAAAAAACGCCTGTAAGCTTCTGCTAGTAAGCATCACTAGAGAGTCTTGATAGGATGCAGCAAGAATAGGTATCAATGACTTTCCATGAAACTGGATTGATATATTTTCTGTTTCAAACATCTCTGGTAGCTTGTACCTACCAAGTTGCACTTCAAAGTTAGGAACTTTGTCCTTGTTTTCCCTTGTTGATAGTGAAAAAGAAATTTGAGAGCCTGGAGGTCAAGAGACAGAAAAGTTGTCAGAACTGGCCTGATGAAAGATGATGCTCTGGTTGCTTGAGAACATTATGGAAGAACTGGCTGTGATCTTGACAGCTAACTAGGACTATGAGCATAACTACCCTGGAAAAAAAAACCTGATCCAAGTTGCCTGGAAGTTGTCTTCTTACAGAGGAGCTAATGGAAAAGGTTTTTTCCTATGTTTGACAACCTTTTCTGCTTTCCAACCCAACCCTGGTTAATTCCATACATCCTCTGGAGCATATATAAAAGCTCTGCATACATTGATAAATAATTACTTCCTTAAAGCTGTCAGTAATTTGTTCTCTTGTGCTGGCTGAACATCTG
The DNA here is from genome assembly GCA_013397245.1 of Thryothorus ludovicianus. Lineage (NCBI taxonomy): Eukaryota > Metazoa > Chordata > Aves > Passeriformes > Certhiidae > Thryothorus > Thryothorus ludovicianus. The sequence goes on from VZTB01000289.1 coordinate 69,255, forward strand.
ACAGGCTGTTTCATTTTTCTGTTTTTCCATTTCATGTTCCAAAGGAACTTTTTTCTTATTTTGTGGCTGCTGTATGCACCGTAAAGCAAGAAACCATGATAATGATTATGTGATTGAAGTGTGCATATTTCCACAAAATAGGAGACAGCTCCCAAGAGCTTATATCTACAGACACAAAAGTCTGCCCTTTCCTGTACTGGGACAATGGAGGAAATGAGGCATCACCAAGAACTGAACCATTATGATCAAGTTTCAGTGTTTGGGGCATTATCTGGAAGTATTTGTTTTATAGAGAAGGTCCCTGCTGGACCTGTTGTTCATGAACAGAGAGGGTTGGTGGATGATGTGATGGTTGGATGCCTTAGCAATCACAAAATGATGAATATTCGGTTTTTGGAGACTTGAGGGGAGACAGCAGAACTGCCACCTTGGACTTCTGGAAGAGAGACTTTGGCATGTTTAGGGGGCTGGTTGATGGATTCCCTTGGGAAGCAGCCCTGAAGGGCAAAGGAGTCCAGGAAGGCTAGATATTCTTCTTCAAGAAAGAACCCCTAAAGGGGCAGGAGCAGGTCCTTCTCTGCTGAAAGATGAGCCAGTGGAGAAGATGACCAGCCTGGCTGAGCAGAGACCTTTGGCTGGAACTCGGGAAAGAAGAGTTTATGACCTTTGGAAGAAGGGTCAGGAAACTCAGGAGGACTAGAAATATGCCTTAAGGTTCGGCAGGGAGAAATTAAGAAGGGCCAAACCCCAACTAAAATTTAATCTGGCTAGTGCCATAAAAAACAAAAATATTCTATAAATACATTAGCAACAAAAGGGCGAAGGAGACTCTCCAGCATTTATTGGATTAAGGGGGAAACGTGGTGACAACGGGTGAGGAGAAGGCTGGTGTACTTCATGTTTTCTTTGGCTTAGTCTCAGAGTACCCAGCCCACTGAGCTGGAAGATATGGATGAGGAGCAGATTGAAGCCTCAATTGTATGAGGTTCAGCAAGGCCAAGTGCCAGGTCCTGCACTTGCAATGCTACAGGCTTGGGGAAGAGTGGCTGGAAAACTGCATCACAGGAAAGGATCTGGAGGTGTTGATCGACAGCTGCTGAGCATGAGGCAGTGTGTGCCCAGGTGGCCAAGAAGGATCCAGGCATCCTGGCCTGGATCAGCAATAGTGTGGCCAGCAGGACCAGGGCAGTGATTGATCCCCTGCACTTGGCACTGGTGAAGCCACATGTCAAATCCTGTGTTCGGTTCTCATTTCAAGAAGGATACTGAGGTGCTGGAGTGTGTCCAGAGAAGGGCAACGAAGCTGGCGAAGAGTCTGGAGTACAAGTCCTATGAGGAGTAGCTGAGGGACCTGGGATTGTTTATCCTGGAGAAAAGAAGGCTCATGGGAGACCCTATTGCTGTCTACCTTAAGGGAGGTTATAGCCTAATGAGGGTCTGTCTCTGAAGTAACCAGCAATAGGACAAGAGAAAATGGCCTCAAGTTGCACAAGGGGAGGTTTAGATTGGATACTAGGGAGCATTTCTTCATAGTAATGGTTGCTAAGCACTGAACCATGGTGCAGAGGGAAGGTGTTGAGTCACCATCCATGGAGGTATTTAAAAGATATGTAGATGTGGCACTTGGGGACATGGTTTAGTGGTGGATTTGGCAGTGCTGGGTTGACAGTTGAACTTGATGATCTTGGAGGTCTTTGCCAGCCTAAATGATTCTTCCTACCACAAAAAGAAATCTAAAGGAGTAAGTTACAAGATTGTTTCTTAATTTATGTTTTGAAAATTCCTAGGAAAATGCCTAGAAACAGTACTATATGGAATAATAACTTTAATATGAAGGATATTCTTTAAGACTTAAACATTTTTAAAATCCCCTTTTCTTTATTTAGATCAGGAGGATTTCCTAGGGCGGTACAAAGCCGTCTTTAAGACTGCATGTGAAGATCCTTGGAGTATGTCATCAAGAATTTCTCTGCGTCCCTTGAGAGAATTCCTTGTCTGTGTGCACCTCAAACTGTATTCCTCAAATGGTCCATGGACAGCTTATGTATATGCTGAAAAAACTCTTCACACCAATCTCTCTGCAGTTAAGTATGATCTTGGACTTATAGGAGATCATGGTAAATTGAAGATATGGTTGTTTGGAAAACAAATAAACACAACAGTAAAACTTCGTAAAAACACTTGGAACCAAATATGTATCCAGTGGAAAAGTGACAATGAGGAGATGAAGTTATTCATAAATGGAACACAAAAATTACACAAGAAACTAAATGGGAAAGTTAATTTGCCTGGAAAAGGCCAATTCTTACTTGGCTGTTCAAAGCTGCAAGGTACAGCTGCATCCCCTCGCCAGGGCATGACTGGGGAGCTGTACCTGTTCAGAATGTGGGACAAGGCAAATATAACACAATCTAAGGACTGCCAGGATAGTGGTGTTATACGCTGGAGAAAGGAGGATTGGACCTATAACACGACAGTAGAAGAGGATAACTCTTTACAATGTGGTGAGTACCACTGTCCTGCTTTTGAAACAGTAATCCAGACAATAGTTGATCTCAGTGTATCTAGCATTTATCTTCCAAATTACAAAGTCTCAGTCTATTGATCATTTCTAAAATCAATATCAAGTTCTTGGTGAGGTCATGTGAGGACTTGCTCATTTTGCTAGTTTTTATCCAAATGAAAAAGTATAACATCAGTACTTTAAAGACTTTCAACTTGCTTCAACTTTTCTGTCTATCAGCTGTTTGTGTCATATGATAGCAGGATGCATGCAACTAAAACTCCTTGGAGCACTGGGGCATGTATCAATGTCATCTGAAAATAATTAACTTGCACATCTTCTCTTCAGGGAGTAAATACAGAGGAAAGCATTGCTGGCTCTCATTCTGCACATTTGCTGGGCCAAAACTTCAATGAGTGAAACTTTTCATTGCTTCAACTGGTACATTACACCATCTTCAGCTCGTAGGGTCTACATCTGCACAAATTACAGGAGGATCCAATTCTTTTATCAGTATCAGTAATGTCCCCTTTATTAAAATAACCTAATGGTTTCTTACGCATTTCTCAAATTTTCCCTCTGCCCTGAAAAAGAACCTTGAAACCTCTAATCAAGCAATGAATCAAACCAATCCAAGATTTTATTTTCAGAGAAACTGAGTTCAAGCAAGAGAATAATCGTATTTTTAGCTTTTGCTATCATATCTGTTGGCAAAAAACACAAACTTGAATCAAGCTTTGATGTAATACAGTTTATAAATCATAGGAAATTATATTATCCCTTGAGAGATTTAAATGTGACTAGCTCAATTATTGTTTCCTAAAAATTTTATATAGCATCAGTGTTTCAGTTTAAATGTGGCACCAGTCTTAGTCTTCATCACCTTTCTCCTTAAAAAAATGTACCTATCTATTTCATGCAGTTTTTAAAATATCTTTTATCTATGTAATCTTATAACCACTGCCTGACTGGACTAGATTCAAAGTGGGAGAGAAAGAAATCTGTCCAAGAAACCAGGACTCATGAAGAATGCTGCTAGCACTGGTTTTCCATGACTGAAATGCCTTTGCTAGCCTTGATGCTGTAGTTGGGAGCACATCTTCTTTGTTGGGCTGTGTGACTTGGGAAGGAGCTGAAGAAAGAATGTCTTCCTTTTGCTGATGTCTGGCTGTGCTTGGAGGAACACAGTCCTAAGGCTGAAAGGGGGAACATTCTGGCTACCAGATGTACAAAGGAAGTCTGAGGGAGGTATCCCTGGGCAGTGGGGAAAATCTTGCTCAAAGTGGAGCATCTGATTGTCTTTTACTGATGCACAGAAAGGAAAACCTCCTTGTTTTGTGTTCCAGCAATTTCTGCCCTGAATATTGAGCATCCTTGACCATCACAGGGCAGCTTGATCAGGCAATGCCCATCTCCAGCCCTAAATCATTAATGATTTTAGAATTAATGATCTAGTGGCTTGTGGAATCCTTTGTCTACCTGCAGGAGCTCTCTAGTGAGTGTGTAAGATGCATGTTTTCCAAAGCTGTGTTGCTTAGCCAGACTGAATAACTATGCTGACAGGGGTCTGTTTCAGTGTACATCTCTACTGCCAGATGTAAGTTATCTCCTCTAGATAACTTGGGACATTAACAGCTTTTCAAAAAGAAAGAAGCTTTCTGGAATTTTTTTACAGTTTCCCTCTCTTCAGTAATAGATGCATTTTAGTTGATTAACCCCCAAGTCATCCTGTGAAAAGCATGTATTTAGCAAATACCAGTCCAAGAGATTACAAAGCTTTTTTGATAGAAATATCTGATGGTCTGTGTCAGATGATTTTAATTGATGTTGCTACTACTCTTACAATCTGATTTCTTTCAGTAAGTTCCCCCAAATACTTGTGTAAAAACTACCTGATTTGAGAAGCTTTGTTTTGTATTAAAACAGAACTTTGAGTATTAAGTCTGCAGAAGGATATCATTTTACATCTGCGAGGAACGTAACTGGAAAAGGCCTAAAGTTTAGGAAAGTCCTCTGCAGGTGGAAAAGGTGAAAAGGAAGTGGTTCATTACAGTCATAATTGTGCCGGAGGACAAGTTTCAGAAGTTTTTTTGTGACCTGGTTGGCATTTTGTGCCTACATAAAACAATTATTTGTAAAATGTTCCGTCAAAGGCTACAGTCATTTCTGTGGTTTCTTCTTTGCTTAGCCACCCAAAGCCTTTGTGCAGTGTGAGCCACTGTCTAATTGGTGTCTCATAGGCAATGATACTTTCCATTAATAAGTCTAGATTTAACTTAGCATCACTTTTCCTGCCTTTCTTTTTGTTGACCCTTCTGATTCTTTTACTTTATATTTTATATTTTATTTCGTGAAAATTTTTCAAATTACCAAAAATTTGTTAATTTTTTTTTCTTAACCGTTTGAGGTCTAAGAGGGATCAAGATCCTGATTGTGGTAAGATTTACACACATGCTTAGCATTTAAAGGTATGCTCAACTTTAACTGAGTGGCTTACTCCCCAGAAGTGGCTGGCACTACCTTTGCTGTAGCTACATATTTTATGCATCAGAAAATTTGCAAGAAAAGACATCTCTGACCACTTCCTGCTTCATGGTGAGGCTGGTCATATTTTTTGGACTCATGGTTATCAATAGTGAGCTTCTATATCTGAGTTAAAGATGAAACTCTTGCTCCTTCCAGTGACAGTGTTCTGGTTCTCCTGCTTGGTGTGGCACTGCCCGCTGGGCAGGCAGGGCTGGCGAGGGAAGGAGGTCACGCACCTGGTGCGTCACTGGCCTCCCACGTACATTCCTCATGTTCCTTTGATAATTCCCCTCTTGCTAAGAGTGAGAAGTAGCATAACAGCTGTGATATAGAGAGAAGAGTGCAGGATGAATTGCAGATCACTTTTTAAACACCTCCTGGTATTTAAATATATGTAAGTGAAGAAAGATGTGCTTACTATTCATTTTCGAACTTTGGAAAATATCTTTATCTTGTGCCCTGATGAATGATTCCTCTGTAGCTACATACTTTAATGTGGACAATATGAATGATATCACTCTTGTCTCTGTATAATCCAAGAAAAATGTCTACTAAGTAATCTAAAGTTTGGGGTGATTTAAGAGAACAAACACACAAGAAAATAAATGAGTTAAAAGTGCTAAATTCTTGAAAAGAAACTTTAATCTCCTGTAAGTACCAGCTCTTCAGTGGTCATTTTTGCATGTGATATCTTTTAAGTTGCCTTTAATAACAACTTCACAGTGAAATGCACTGTTTAAACATTAATAATTTCTGTTATGTGTTAAACAGTAACTTTCTTAATCCAAATACAGATATCCAAATTGTTATGCTGTGCATTTATGCAAGGAGCACAGATATGATGGGATATCTTTAACAAATTTCAATGAATAAATAAAATAGATGATTTGGGCCATAACTATAAATAGTGTCACAGAGAATAAAACACTACTGTCTCATTTGTGATGTTGGTGCTGTAACTTTTAGCCTGTTGCTTTTGGTTGCTTTTTATCCTAATTAAAATTCACTGGGTATATTGTGGCATCTTTGATTTCTCCAAACTGTCTGTCCAACCTTCAAGATTAAGATAATGCCTTCCCTTTTTCACACACTGTTTTGACTTTCAATGTTGCTGAGCCTGCTACTGGTGTTGCTGGAGGGGGTTTCCACACTTCTGGGTACAGAGCAATTTAATGCTGATGGGAGAAATGGGAAGTGACCAGTGTCCTGCCCAGTGCAGTTATTTTGCCTCTGCGTTCTCAAGGAAGAGGAAAACTTCAGTTTGGGTTTTTGTTCTAGTTTGCAGATGTGGACAGTAGAAGGTAAATATTAGGCTCATGTAATCCCATTTCCCAACTGTGTGCCCATCTAATGCCAGGATCACCTTTCCTGGAAGGGAGAGTGGAGTCTCAAGGCTTTACATCCTCTGGGAGGAAGTGGAAATGCAGCTGTCACTCATCCAGTCTGCATCCCATTCTGTTGGGTACCAAACCATGGGCTCTATTATTCCATTTACTGAGTGGATCATGAAAGTGGAAGATGAAAAAGTAAATCATTTGCCCCAATGCCATTTTTATTTTTCTAACGTTAGAAGGACAGAATACTAAAGAAACCTCTAAAGGCTCTTGAAGGAAATGTGATGGGAAAAAACACCTAACTCGGGAGTGCCTTTTTGATGAGTCATGTGCCACTTTACTTTGTACCTATTAACAGAATACGTGTTTGACCTTCCCTTTCTTTGCTCTCGTTCCCTCCCTCTCCTGTGATACCAGACAAAGTGACTTTTTGGAAATCAGCCTTCTAGAGAAGTGGTGATTTGATTCACCACAGTATCTAATGTACAACTTCCCACAAAGAGATAAAAACTGTATTTATAACCTAATTTCTTACAAGCAGTGAAACATCAAAGCTGAGTTAAAAATACTGAGCCTAAATTTTCTGTTAAAGATACTAAAATGAATGAGTCTGATGTGAACAAGTTCTGACATGTGTTTCTGTCTTGTGGCCAGTGATAATTTATCCTTTCTTCCATGGTGCCATCACAGGGAGTCAGAGAAGATACGAGGTGTCATGAGGGACACCAAAACATAAAACTAAGATTGCATTTAAGTTTTGTCCTATAAACTTATATACAATGTGCCTCAAAATCTACCTTACATAGAAAGTCAAGAAGGATAATATTTCCAGTGTGCAACTAATTAACAACTGTTAACTTGAGGAGGATTTTTTGTGTTATTTTTAACAATGCCTTATGCGACAAAAAGGTTCATTTTGGCAGAACATTTCAGCTGAAAAGTTTGTCAAATGTTAAAGGGACCCAATCTCTTCATGGAAAATATGGATTTAATTTGATTAGGAGAATTGAATGTCATATTTTCAATGTCTGTTTTTGCAAATAATCAGGTTTTAGAACAGCACCATTTTGAAATTTTGCTGTTTGAGCTACTCAGTTTTGTTCATGAGCAACTCTTGTAAAACGTATCAGTGCTGGACATCTTCATTTCACTGAATGCAAATGGAGTGCAGTGGTTGCTGCACAGTTCTGGTAACTGCTGTAACAAACAGGTAACTGTCGCCTGTAAAAATGTTCAGAAGAGGATCTATATAGACTTAAAAATTGCGATGTGGAATTGACTCTAAGTCTTAAATGCTTGTAATTACATTACCCAGAAAGCAATAGTAGATATCTATTTGAAATTAAAAGTTTGGCTTTGGCTTTTCTGGCGGGAATTCTTTATGTAAATCTATCCACTGACTGAATCAGTTGAATTTTTGGTGAAAAAACTTTCAGCACTGTAAGTGTGTTGTAGTTTCATATTTAGACAATCTAATTTTTATAAATATCCTGTTATTTTTATGTGTAAGTCAAAACTGATCTTAGCAGCAATATACAGTCATGGTTGTCTCATGTAATTCTGTGGTGACAACCAAGTACTGTGGCTTTAGGAGACCAAATTACATGGCTACCAAGGTGTCCCTGGGAATCTTCCATTTGATGTTCATCTGTTTGTGAGAGCTGAACACAGTCAAGACTTACCTGTACTTTGAAAGAAGGTTCCTGGATGCTACTACAAATAGTTTTCATTTATGGCATGTTTTTCAATTAATATAAGTAAAATTTTAGTCACTTAATTCCATAAATCTCTCCCCTAGGCCCTACATATTTAAGTCCATAAATGTATGTTTCTCTGCCAGGTGTGCTTCTACAGATTGGCAGGGCTGTTGCTGCTCCTTAGCATCAGTGTCTATTTGGTGTCTGGAGCTGACAGGAAAGCACCTTCCCTTGCATTTTCTCACATGTTTCCTGAGACAGAGGCCAGCTGGCACAGCCCTTCTCTCTGTGCTGTCCCCTGCCCCTCCTCACCTACTGCACAGGCTGGGCAGGGGAATGTCCATGGGGAGACTCGAGTTCACTGAATTTCAGACTCTTTCTCCTCTGAAAAAGGCCCAATAGTTGCTTGCCCAGTCTCAGGCTTGCTCAGAGGATGCTTTCTGCAAAGGTTTAAAGGAGATCATGAAGCATTAGGTAAAACAGCATTAGCCAGCAGCAGCACTGTTCCCCTGAGACAGGGGCCAGGAAACTGCTGCCAGTAATGTCATTCTTGCCCCAGATTGTTATCAGCAGCCAGGCTCCAGCTGCTTCTCACTTCTCCACCCTGGAAAAACTGAACTGCTTCTCACAGACTGGGTTGCCTGAAGACAGGTGAATCAGAAATGGTATTGCCTTTCCAAAAAATTTAAGAAAGAGTACTGCTCATAAGTTAGATTGAAGGTAGGTTGAAGAAAATAATCTTTTCTTGTTATCACACTTGGAGATAGAATAATATACACCTTTCATGCTTTAAGGGCTTTTTCTCTATCCTGTGCCTGAGCTACTGAAGAAATACTTCGAGTGACACTGCTTTTGCTGCAGGCACCAGAAGCATCTTTCCCATCTTGACCTCTGTGTTCCAAAGCCTCCTTCTGCCTTTCTTTCCTATTCACTGAACTCATTTTTCAATTCTGCTTTGCTTGATGGAGCAGCTTCAGCAGGACATGTGGAGACCATCCCATCCTAAAAGATCCAGTGGCCTGAGAGTTAAATGCTGTCATACCAAGGAATGTCAAACACAAGTACCTAGACAGGGCCAGGTACTGGTCTCTCTCAGCTTCTGCACCTGACCTGAAGTACTGCTAATAGGTTTAGTCTCCTGCCAGTCTGGAGCTGCTGAGGTTAGTTACACTGATTCCCATTGTCAGATAAAGTCATTGGGAAATGAAAGTTGTCACAACTTTTGCAGCTGTTATGAGAGCTGCTAAACAGGTTTCATACCTGTGGAACACAGGTCATGGCTTAGCTGGCTATTTGTGTCAGAACTGTACAAAGTGATATGAAGACAGTGAGGGACTTGCTGCTTTTGTTTCTAATGATGCATGCTAGTAACAGAAACTGGTGCTTATCTCATTTAATCAAGTGCCTTTTCCCTCAGAAAAGAAACCAAACAGTTCTTGTGGGGACCTATTCTATCTTCCTTGCAACAAAAGCGAAGATTAATACTGCCTAATTAATTACTGTTTGAATCTTCAGGAGTGTTTTCTATTAGAGAAAATGTAGCAAAGTATTATTACAATGTATAATCCTTTGTTTTGGAATTGGATTTGTCAGGTATATTGATTTGCTGATCCTAAACTAACAGTGTTGCAAATGAAAATCCATAGAGCAAATAAATGGAAGTTTCATATATGTAAGGATTTTCATGCTCTTATCAATGGTAAACAACCTAAGGGCAATAAATTTTCTGTTAGCTTGTAGCTAACACATCTTGAGTTACTTTACTTTCCTTTTTACATGCCAACTTTAGAGATATTTTAGATTGAACTCTAATCCTTCTCCAAATAAATCTCTTCACTTTATTTTCTTGTTCTTAAACACAACAAAGGAGGTGTTTGTAAACAAATAAATTATATATGAGTCTCTCCTCCTTTCTCCTTTCTGTATGCAAAGGTGATTCTGATTAAAGACTTGGTTAATGAACTTAAAGCTAGACCTTGATAAATGACAAGTCTCATACTCATGGATAATTTCTAGCAAGTGTAGGCATATGACTGTTGTGCTGTAAGAGAAGTCATGTTTAGACTGGTGTCCATAAAAAGGTGTCTCTCAGATTATGCATGCTGTCGTCAGTTGCTGCATTTGCCAGCTCTGTGTTCATGGCTCGTGTTTAGCTTGTTTTACTCCCTGTTCTGCTAAATGTGCTGTTAAAAGCGTTTGACATTTTTACAGTTCACTGTCTTAGAACTAACCTACAAAACTAAATATGTTAATGAACAGTTTTTGTACCTACCTTAAGGTACTTCTTGTATTCTCAAAAAATTCCTGATGTGGTTGAAGGGATATGAAGGGGGATGAAAAAGGCAGCTTGTATACAGCAAGACTGTCTCCACTGAATCCACAAGAGTTTGTGGGAAAGATCTTAGATTCCTTGTATAGATTTTATTTTTTCAATGGGCTGAAGAAACAGTGTGGTGGTGTTTACCCTGAGATGCTGAATATTCAGGTGGGTTCCTTTTGAGAATTTAATTTCCTTCAGAGCTTTTATTTGAAGATAAGGGCTTTTGCACTGATTAAGACAGGACTAGTAACAGGTAGACTTTTGGAGATAGAATTCACTATTTGTGGTAGGACAGTCAGATTGCCCACCTGTGAAAGGATGCTTCCTTCTCTAACCAGAAGTTCAGTCAATTATCTTTATTCACCCCATTCTACCTTAAAAAGTATTTACTGTTTAAACAATTAAGAGTAGTTTTATCTGACTACCACTTCAGTTCTGCATATTAAAGTTGATATTGTCTTGGTATTGTATTAAGAGTCTTCCCCAAGCCTACTCTAGGTGCTAAGAAAATAATTTTATAGCATCTGTAATTCCTAATCACTTTACAGTGTTAAAGTAACAACACTTGTATATAAGAGCTCTAGAACACATACCTTACAGCAATTTGTAAATAGGTATTTTATATGGACTCAACATATAGCAAGAAGTCCTAATTTTCCCGAAAAATGTCTATAAAAAGTAGGGTTATATCAAAATTTTTATGATCTATCAAGTTCATAGAGTTCTAGTTTTCAAAAAGAGCAATTTTACTTCTCTGTAGGCAGAATCCTAGTTATCTAAAGAGATGTTTGTTGTAACTTTGTTTTATCTTTACTGAAGGAGTTTAAATTCAGTAGGCTGATATGTAAAAAGGTGTGAATTTTTACTTATTCTTTAACTTAATGGATATGTATTATTTTACTAAGAATATTGGTTCTCTCTTTCTTCTACATAAGAAAATTTCTACCCAGGATGTAAGTTAACTAAAACTAACAATTTCATGGAAAGCTCTTTAAAAAGTGTAGTGCAATTAATCCAATTTCCATGTGTTCATCCTGCCATATTTCAGAGTTGCTGCTTTTAGCTTCTTTCAGTGTATGACATTCAACAAAATTGAACTGACGTTTTTCATCTTGTCAAGCCCTCATGTTGTCTCTGACTTCAGGTTGTTGGTCTCAGTGTCCCAGCCCTGGGGTAGCCAGGCAGCAATCTGCTTACCTGGCTGGCAGCTGTCGTCTTTGTGCATCTCACACCTTGCTTAATTTCTTTCATTTATGATTTCCATCATTTCCCTCTCCTATTGTGACTGTCCTGCTGTAGAACAGGCTGCCTCTTCTGAGTTGTCTTCCTACATCCCTCAGAGGATCTTCTTCCTCTTTCCCTCACTGGGTCAACCTCCTCTTCCATAGCTCCCCCTTGACTCTTAACAGTTAGGGTTGTGTCTGATTCAGCTGCAGCTGAATTTGTTTTTGTTTAGATCCAGAGATCCTATTACCCCTTCCAGGGTGTGAGACACAGGCCTGGTAGGTGTATGCCAGGACCCAACACAGTACCAAAAACCTGTGTCTTCAGTGTAAGCAAGACATCCTTCCTACAAGTGGTCACCTTCTCACCAGGATTCCTTGGCTCTTTGGGTGTAAACTCCCATGCCATCAGAGGTGAATACTGCTCTAGGCAAATTCTCCTGCATGCCTTGCTACCTAGGAATTTGTTTCCTCAGAGCACTTTCCTGTGTGTCATATCCAAGTAACTTGTTACTGGAGGTCCCACAGAGATTTGAGCTTGGATGACCGAATTCAGAGTCTGCAGGTACAAGGGACCACCACTGAGAGAAGAAGGAAGGTGTCAGTATCTGAGGGCATTAGCAGTGGTGGAGGTAATCTGCAGCAACCTAGACAACAATGAGGTCTCAGGATCTGGGTGATGTCCATTGCACATGGGCTGTGTGGCAGTTTAGTACCCACCAGTGTGACATGGCAGTGATGGACTGGCCAGATATCAAGGCATTACCTGTGGAGAAACCATCCCATCTACCTATTAAAGATGCTGAAATAGATAACAGTGCTTTAAGTATAGGTGATACTTGTTTTTCAAGGCCCAGGATGGTGTTTTGAGTGGTGACAGGCTGCAGGGAGCATTTGGAGCTGTCTGCTACTTTTCCTCCACCCACAGGAAGCACATGGCACTTGCCTTGGGGGCAGGTTTGCTGCAGTGTTGTGATTTCATCCATCTGCTGGGGCTCCCCATTGATAGCCCAGCCACCATCTTTATTCCAGGGTGGCTTTACTCACTTGGCTCACTTGATGACAGCATGTTTCACATTAATGAGTATGATGGCTTCAGTTGTCAGAGCCACCCCTTGATCAAGAGCCCGTCTGTGTGTTGCATCTCTCTCTGGATGTCCCTGGGGATATGTTTTGTGGGCTCACTGAGCTGGAAATAGCTTTTCTTTTCATCCCAGCCCACATCCACCTGAGCTGCTTCATTTCTGGCAGCCTGATCTTTCACTGTTTAGATGTTCTTTGGTGGTGCAGCTCTTGGGCACCTGAGTATTTATATGATGTGCACGCACATCATGATGTTCATATACATATTACATTTTTAGTTGCTGCTCTTTTAGTCCTTTTCATCTTCACTCAAGCAAATGTGCTGAATAGGTTTCTGAAGACACTGGCAATGAAAGAGAAGTGGCAAACCTCATGGCGTAATCTGTATCTTCCATAAGTATTAAAAGATAAACTGAGGAAAAAACTGAACTCAAAAGAGTTCAACTTTCAGCTTTCAAAAAGTCTTGACACATATTTCTTAATGGACGCAAAGTAGTTTTGCAAACCATTTTTAAGTGAGGTGAGTACCGCATCTAAAATGATTGTGTTTTAAAAAGTGTGTATGTATATGCATGTGTACAAATATATATAAAATCTTGTGCTCCTAAAAAATCTTCTTATTTTGCAGTTGAAACTACTGCTACACTGCCTAGCAGAAAAATAACAGGTATGTTGGGGTTTTGTGGGATTTTTCCCCATTGTTCTTCTGTTTTAGAAAGTGTGTAGTAAGATTGCTGCTGCTGTTACTTTTTAGTTGTTGGAGATAGCTAAGCATATTCAAACATTGGCAAATTAATTTTCCATATCATCCTTGTGGCTTATTAGCTAATTTTGTGGTGCAAATAGCATCAGTAATTTTCCAGAGAAGATGAAAATAGAGACACTGAGATGATTCTGATTCTCCCTTTATTAAAGAAATCTTATTCACCTTTATCCTCTAGAAAGAAGCTATTGCTAGTTTTCAATGAGGCAAGCAAAATAGTCTTACTGGAGCAAGGAATTCACGAGTGTTTAGCATTTCAGCAAATCCTGTTTACTATTTTTAATAAAAAAATCTGTTTTTCTTCGGGGACTTTTGGTATCTCTGATTTAGTCTTCTGCAGCAGTAGGAAAGGCTTTACAGTAAAATCAGTGTATTGTGAGTAACATTATAGGATGACTTTTGACCTTTGAGAGATGTTGAAATACCTTAAGTATATTTTTTAAATAGTGTTTCATGTTTGCATCCAGCTGTTCTTTAGATTATATTTCTGTGATAACTGTGACCTGTAACTTCACTTGTCTCTGACAGTATCAAAAACCACCCAGTGACTGAAAGGGACAACTTTAAAGTTGCTATGTGAACAAGATATCAAATTTCCTAATTTCTTCTTGATCAAAATACTGACTGTAACAATATAAAAAAAATCTAATAGCTATTGTTTGCTATATAGGTAGTTGGCTGGTTCCTGTTAAGATCAGAGGCTCAAACTTGAAATGAATTAGGTTTATTTTATTACTGCTTTTTGCAGGACAGAGAAGACAATACATATGAATGAGATAAATTTTAAGTGACAAATCTCCCTGTTATTATAAAAAGTCTGAGAAGAGTTCTTCATACCCAGCTAGAGCCATCTTGCTGTGTGTGTTTGATTCCCATTCCCAGAATTAGCAAGACACTCAGGATAAGCATGTAGCTTTCAGGCTAGTGTGGCACATATCTTTAACATTATACAGTTGTGATTTTGTAACATTATACAATTCAAGCTGTCCAGAAAAAATTGTCTTGCATCGAATTCTATTTGAGTGCATAAAAATAGTGATTTTATTTTTTAACCAGACATAGTTACATCTGCCTTTTTTGACAATCTGGAAGGGTTGTTCTGAAAGAGCAGGTGTTGCCCTCTTCTGGTCAATGCAGGAAACTTTAGATAATACAGGAAATGCCTGCTGAGGATTATAATGTATGTGTCTGAAACTTCACAATGGTCTTTTTTTTTTTTTTTTTCTTTCTGAAACAAAATTCACAGATTCAGAAGAATCAGCTGCAACAACAATTTATGGTAAGAAAGTCAGGATTTTACTGATTTTTCCAATTTTTGTTATTTCCTCTTAGGTAAATCTGCTTTTATCTGAGGTGGTGCAGAAAGGTTGTAATGTAATAGAGTTAAAAAATTAAAATATTTTCATTTCAAATTACTTGCTTCAATCTATATTGCAATGAAATAGCTTACCTTACAGGATCACTCAGGCCTTGTGGCAGTGGTGCTTGGGCTGAAGTAGGTCTAAGTTGCTTTCTTGGGAGCCTTTTTTTCAGTTACCTCAACAGTGAGGAGTTTGCAGAGATGGCAGAGGAGGAAAATTGTAGTGAGAGCTCCTTTACATCTCCTCCCACCCTGGCAGATGGCATTTCATGTATTACACTACACACACACACGAGGCTCTAACAACTTCTGGAACCAGAGGTGACGAGCATCATCTCTGAAAGCATTTTTAAAAAATTAGGATTGAGACACAGAAATAACCTGTGTGAAAGCCAGTTGCTTTCTTGCTTAATGTGTCAGTACACAGACTGAGTGCTCTGGATAAAAGAAATAATACAAACACACACATTGTTGTTATTTTACAGATATAGTCTCTCTTTGGGAATAGTTCATCTTTAACAACTGCATCACATTCAATGTTTGTGTTGTATATACTAGGCCAAGTAATACAGCTAAAACCAGCACTTAGTTTTCATTCTACTCATATTTTGACTACTTGTAAGTTGCCTCAGAAAATTTATTTTTCGGTTGTGAATCTGCTCTGGTCCATTTTAAAAAAGTCATTAAGCTGTCATATCGAAGTGATATAAAGTGTTCTTCTAAATTCTTTATATTCCTGTGCTGACACCTAAAATATTCTTACTGAGCACAGCCATTTAAATTTTCAGTTTTTGTCTTAATTTAATTTTAATTTTTCTTTCTTTTGATGTAGCTGAAAAAAAATTTGCATCATTACTCCATTTTATTTTTATATGATTAGTGACAAAAACAGCTTTTTTGGAGAGATAGTTTGCCAAACCCAGTGTGTCATCTCTCCTTATGAGTGTTGTAAATTTGTGCAGGAAAAGGTCCTTGGGGTTAAGCAGTTGTTGCAGTTGGGTGTGCAAAAATTCATCTGCATCTTCTGAAGGAATGAAACCAGCAGAAGGAAGTTATCTGAGGAAAATTTGGTTCCCAGCTGGTTGTGTCCAGATACTCAGATTTTTGAAATAATGTGAACGTTATTTCAATTATTAGTATTGAAATAATGTAAACACTCCTAATAAGCTTTGCAGTTGTTCTTAAAATAAAATTTAGATAAATAATATTCAGTTTCTGTTCAAAAATCTTGTAGGCTTGATCTTTTTTCTCAAAAGTGCATAAAAGTAAAATATTTTATCAATAAATTTTTTAATTTTTTTTTTCATCTAGAATTCTTTATTGTTACTTTTATCACCTATCAATTCTTCAGGCAAGATGTTACTAATGTTTCTTTTATTTAGATTTTGCTGGATTTAGACTTTTGGGCTTTTTTTGTTTATTTTATTTTTATAGATTTTACTGTTATGAATTTTTCTATTTCAGATATGTCTTCAGAGGAGACTACACAAAATCCAGGTGAGAATTTGCATGAATAGAGTAAGGTTCCAAGGGAGATGTTCATTGCATTCATATTTGTTGCTTTTTTGTTGTTTTGTTCTTTTTATTTTAGTAATTGGGATTTGTTTATTCTAAATTAATTTCTTACATGATTTTAAAATTTGTATTTATCTGCCATCTGTATTTTAAGTCTGCATGACTAGGGCTCTGAGGTGCATTTAACAGAGCTGTAAACCTTTCTTTTTCATTCAAAATACTATATTGTTTACCAAAACCCAAACAGGGCAGATATATTTTTTAGCAAGTATATATGGGGTTTTGTATATAGAATATTTTCTATGCTTTCTGATACTATTTAAGCAATTATACAGAACTAAAATGTATACCCCATTCCTTGAAGATGCTTACATATCTTGCAAGGCATTGTTGAATAGGTTGAGAAAAGACTCAATGAGAAGAACTTGTTACCTCTTCCTTTCCCAATGTTCCCATTTGAAAAAGGAGTGGGTTCATTCCATATCAGTATGGATTCCTCCATGCCTGTGTAGGAGCTGGGCATCCTGCTCTTCTTCATTGTAGATTGAAAAACACATTTTTAGAATAGGATTCCTCCTATGCTGAAGTGCCCATGTAGAATAGGATAAATAGGAATCACCTTAAAATCACCACTTTCTCCTCTTATGAGCAATAGCGAGCTGGGGAGTCACCAGCTCAGTGAGGATACAAAACATATGATTGGATTTGCTGCTTTTGCATTTTCCACACTGAAAGTAACTTCATTTTCTTATAAATTGTCAGGTGTTTACACTTTTCTTGGAAAGACAGAGTCTGAAATAGAAATAAGAGTTTATTTTTGTGACATGTATTTCATGGGGTTTTTTAAGTTAAAGTGTGAAAACTTCTGATTTTCTTTTTCTTTTTTTNTCCAAGGGAGATGTTCATTTTCTTTTTTTTTTCTTTTTAACAGAAGCCCTTACAACAACTGATTATGACTCCACCATAGCACCAGGTAGGATTCATTTATCACCACTGATATATTTTTGTGCATCTCAAATTTTAAGTATGTGTGAGTTCAGGAAGTCTGCTCCCAAATGCTTTATAATATGCTTTTTTCTTGGTATTGTGGTGTGTCATATTAACAATCTGTCTTACCTAACATTAACATCCAGTCTGATAAAAGGACTAATTCTGCAGTTTTTGATTGCTGCATATAGAAGAGTTTGGTTATTTTGTAAGTCAGAGCAGTAGTTACCATAAAAATGTGGGAATCACTATCTTAGGGACCATGTTTGCTTAAAAAGAAATCTTCGTGCCTTTTAGTAGATTGAAGCAAGCTGAATACAGACTTTGTATTTTGACCTCAGGGCAGGCCCAGTAGGAGCAGGAATAGACTGAATTTTATTTTTTGATTGTCCAGTAGAAGCTCAGTAGCCCCATTATGGTGGATTTGCCCTGAGTTAGTGCAAGTGGAAGAAGAACTGTTAAAAAATAAACATTGGAGCCTTAATGACAAGGATAATTTGTGAACATGACCTTCAGAAACATTGCAGCTGTGTTATCTCATGCTCTCAGGAAGCCCTAGTGATTTTTGATCAGATTTTTATCCTCCACACTGCTAATCTATTCTGTGCATTTTGGTGGCCTGCAGAGGTCTTGGGGGCACACAAATGGGTGCTCTGTAAGGAAAAAGGAGCTGATGTCAGTCTTTTGTGGAACTTTCGGATTTTGTGTTGGGTTTTTATAAATTGCTCTCTCTGTAGTAAATAATTTTGACAATGTATTGTTATACTGACATTTGATTATTGTTTATCAGTTATTTATGAGCATTTTATTTTTTAAGACTTGTCTGAAAAAAGCAGCGTACAAGATTTATAACTATTTCACTGCCAATGGAAGGGAAGGCAAATTAGGGTCATAGAATTGTTCAGACTGAAAAAGACCTCTAAAATAATCAAATCCAGCCAATCAAATCTATTTGATTGTAAACTCCTGTCTGAAATTTTTTTCTTTCTAATAATTTGACTATTGCCACCAGCTTACAGTCTGTAACCTCTAGTGGCTTATCTATTGATGGTGATAAAATTAATAAAGCTGCAAAATTTTACAGTCAAATGTTTGCACCACAGAGAAAGTGAAAAAAAGTTGCCTTCTCATTTGGTACTAACTAATGATAACAGCAGAAAAAATAAAATTAGGTTTTTTTTCTGTTAATGGAGGCCAATCTATCTGCTAAAATAAGGGAAGTTGTTTTAATGAACAAGTGTAGGTGTTTTGTCTTGGATGCAAACATCTTTCATAAATAGCTTTATTTTGAAATTGTACAACAGAGCCATATGTTTACTGTACCCTAATTTAGGATCAGTGCTATTTCTCAGCAGTGTAGGTTGTATTAAAAATATGGAAAATATGGAGCAGCCAAAAGCTTGCTGTAACTGAATGAAGGCATGTTCTACTAGACAAGAGTGTACATGGTTGCTGTTGTCACAGCTTGAATTCCATCAGGTAGAACAATTTTAGCTTCATGCTATCATATGGAGCCATAGTAGGATCCTCAGAAGCAGATAAAATGCTAGTGATTGAATTCTGTGATAAAGAGCTTATAATTATATGCTGATTTCTGTTTCTATTTAAATTTAAAAAAAACCCAAAAAGATAAAAAATTTTTCCACTTGCGTGTAAGTCTTCTGTCAAAATTGTTCCAGAAAGTTATTCAAAATAAATTAATCAAAAGCAGCATATCTCTGAATGGTGCTGTAGAGAGGAGAAGCCTAGACAGCATGTCAAATACTTACAGAAGGTAAAGATATTTACATTTCAAACACTGGAATGATTGTAAATACATGTGATAATATTGGATTTAAGTTTAACTTTTTTTTACTCAGTAGTTGTTTGGTTTCTTTCTCCAAAATATCTATAGGAGGAGAAACCATTGTATGCAACGTCACGCGTGCCTGTAATTATTCAGGTTAGTGGTTTTCCTTTCCCTTTTTTGAAATAAAAATCTTGTCCAACTATTTTATACTCTTGAGTAATGAAGCAATGTTTAGTTGCCATGTAAAAGCTAGGTCTGTAATAAATTTCCTTGTAAATTTAGAGAGATTTTTATAAGAATTAAAAAAATATTAAAGGTGGGGAGGTTAAGAAATGTTTGGACTCCTGTATTTTTGATCTTTGGTTTCTCATCAAAGGCAAATATTGCAGAATAGAATTGCAAAAAAACTCCAAGAAACAAGTAAGCTATGGAGTTTTATTTATAGTAATGTGAAGTACAGTTTTTCTGTTCTGGGAAAAGATGAATGAGAAGGAATTTAGAGACAGCTATCAAAATTAAATATATAGAAAATAATGAAGCTATGGGACTAGTTAATTTGTTAAAATAGGTTAAAAGATGGAGCAATTGCAAAAATAGATAAGCTAGTGCAAGTCTTTTTATTTCCCTTGTATCAAAACAAAAGACAGTAAATTTTTCAGTTCTCAAAAAAATTTACATTCTGTGTTTTAGCATTGATTTTCCTAACTTCTTTTACTTTTGGTTTTAGTGTTCTATGTGGGCAAGGTAAAGTTTCGGGCAAGTGAAGAAAGTAATGCATCTCTAAATGTAGAAATAGTAAGTATTCTTTCTTTTAAAGCTACTGTAAGGAAGGTTGAAGTGAGTTTCTTTGTCTACACTTAAAATAAGTAACATGATTCCTACTGTGTTTGAGTACAAGGTACTGTTTGCAGTGGATGAAGCAGCTCTGTTTTAAACAGCTCCTTTGCAGCTAAATTTTAAAATTCCAGTTAAGTAAACTTCCTACAATAAGGACCTGTGTTCTCTACATAGCCACTAAAAGGAGGGGGAAGCCCTGGGTAATATCAAGAATTTACATCTAGGCACACAGGATCTTCCTTTGGAGATTAATTTAGGCACCTGCCTTTGGAAGATGAGCATCATTAGATGGCAACTATTTGGGCATAATTAAAGTTGGATTACATCCTGGAATAATTCATGTTGAGATTCTCATGAATAGTTCTAGGGTTTTTTATGTATTTTTTTTTTATTATGCTTTTGCATGATCATTCTGTCCTTTTTGGCTTGTGGTTACTGAGTTATTGATTTTGCAGTAGGCTAATGTGACATGAATGTGTCCATTTATACAACACAAGAGAGGTGCAAGAGGACAGTGTCGTGCATGGCAAGGACCATATAGATGACCCAGTATCAAGATAATACTATGAGGATGAGAATGTTTAATTGTTACAGATGGAAACTGAGGGGAGGGCAAAAAGAAGGACTTTGTATCTTTATGCTACACATCCTGTCAGCCCTCAGCCTGAGATTGCACATGCCAGTCCCTGAAAGCATGAGAGCAGTCAGCAATGTAAGCACAGGGAAGAGCTACTGCAGGGCTGCACGTGGAGCATCGAGTTTGGGCAGAGCTAAGCCCCTGGCAAAAGCCCCCTCAATGTTCTGTTGTGTTTCAGTGTTGATAATGCCTACTGAAACTGTCCTAGCATGGTGACATTGCACCTACAGCTTCTGGAAAAAACTGGATTCCATCTCTTGAAACTCTTTTGCTTTTTAGAAGAATGTTTCTTAGGGGAAGTCAATAACACATGTATTAGATGATGTTTTTCCTCATCACCCTTGCTGCTTGCAGGAAATGTAAAAATAACCAGTAATACTGGTAACCAGAAGAGCATAAAAATGCATATATAGGAAGGGTTCTTAGATAAACCTCAATGTATCCCTAGACCCCAATGCAAGATCATACTTATTTAGCTCAGTTCTATCATGTCATTCACTACAGTTCTTGAATTCTCACTGCCAGTATTCTGTCATCTATTATGTAATTTATGAAGCTTGTCCCATTGTTGCACTTAGAGTTAAAAAAGTCATTCAGCATTTGGACTAAGCTGTCTTTGTTGCAAACTAAGCAAAATTCTTCTTTTTCCAACATTGGACGTGGTGAGTTCACTGTCCTTTTGCCCCTGTCTTTCACAAAGATTTTGGGGTTTGGTCTATACTAGATCAACAGTTCCTTCTATAAATTGTGATGACAATGTCATGGCAAATACTTGTTGCAGTGTATTCATGAGAAACGTGCTTCTTCTCTTTGTCATTTCAGCCTATTAAAATGTGTGAAATGAACAATTTCATTTTAAAGCTAAAAATTGCTGGTTGTACTTAACTGTGGGATCTTTTCTCCTAACAGATTAATAATATAACCACGCACAAACAAGTCAAAAAATTAATTGAAATTCCTGCACATACACCACAAGAACTGAGGTAAGTAATTCTGAATAAGGATTGAAATCTTTTTTTATATTTTAAAAAGATGAAGTGAGACCTTCCATGTGTTGAGCAGATTTTGTGTTATTCCTGCGCATTAAAAATTTCTCAAGTTGTAAGTTCTTGCTCTTTAACATAAAATTCATACTGGTTAGCATACTCTTAGTTTATATACCACTGGAGTTTCTTTTAAAAAATAGTGCACCAAATATTTGTTATAATTTAAGGATTATAATTTAAGCTCTGTCTGCTAGAGAACTTTTCTAGCTGCATGTTCTTCAATAAATATTTTTTAATTCATATCTATGGTTTTATTTTGGTGTACTTTTTTCTTTCCCAGTCTTTATAAGGAGAGGTTTGAATGATGAATATTTTCCAAACTTGCCCTAAAAATCAAAAATATGTGGTTGGCCAACAAATCTTGTTTGTAGAAGAAATCCATATTTCTTATTTGTTCTATTTCTGTGGCTTTGAGTATAAAATTAGAATTATATTCCAAGTAATGTTTGGCAAAAGGCAACATTAAGATTTACGTTTTGCTCTTTTAAGTAACATTTACAATGGGTTGATGTTCAAGTATGATGACAAAGGTTTTAAAGTTAGTTTGTGACTAATAAAACTCAGTTCTTCAAATGTTTAATGCTCTGAAAAGTGGTTTTACAGTACTAGAACTGACCTGACATTAAGAAATCATTAATTAACTGGAAAAATATTTTTTCTCTGTAACTGTTTTTTTAATTAAATTGTTGTATTTGTAGTTATCTATGTTATGTAAACATAACTATATGGCCTCCATAACAGTAATATTTTATTTTAAAGCATTTCAGAGTTCAACAAAACCTTGCAAGCAGTAAGTGAGGTAAGATTATTGATTGTTATTATTGTTTGGAAAAATTTTTTCCAACTTACTTCTGATAAAGCCTCACCCCTGATTTCTCTTTATAAACCAATTTTTTTTCCTGTTTTCATTTGTCGTTACAGTCTGCTGTTATGGAATGCAGTGCAGAAAACCAGAGGTTTGTTTTTAAATTTTTAAAGACAAAATGTTTAAAAGCTCATATATTGTCTTGTGATTTGTGAAGTACACATGGCTCTGTAACAGAAGAAAAAGACAAACTCTCTAGGAAGTTCAGAAGTTCTGGAAGCAGGCTGGAGGAATATATATAGGTTAACAAAAAAATTCTGATTTCGTTATTGTTCTGGCATTAGTGATTTTGAAAAACCTTTTAGCATTTTTTGTTTTTGTTTAAACCAAATGTGTTCCTTCTCATTAGTCTTCTGCTGAAGCCCAGGCTTCCCTGCCATATTTTTTCTGCATCTTGGAATTACCGGAGTCGTGTAACTGGGAGCACAGGAATTCCAAAACTTGTGAATCCAATGCAATCTTTATGAGGGATTTGCCTGAGACATCCCAAGTTGCTGCTCTTCATCTTGGGAAACCAACCATCCTTGGGGTAGGGGGAGGAAGCAACCAGTTCAGAGTCTGGAAACTATGGATTGTCAGTATGGCAAAGCTGCTCCAGAGAGGTTATCCTGGAAACCCTGAAGCATAGATGATGGCTTCAGTTTTTGTACTCACCATTAAATTGTCCTTTAGAACTATCAGCTTGGAAACACTGTATTCTAAAACAAAATGTGAAACTTCATTTCCCCAAATATTTGAATCTGGACTTTATCTTCTTGGATTAGGATGAAAGAAAAGCCCAAAACACTCAAATAAAATAGATGGAAAGTAGTCAAATCACACCTTCGTGTCATATACTGGCAGCTGCCAGGGTAATCTTTTCATTTTTATGAGCTGGAAAGAAACATTTTCATTCATCTCTATGTTTGCATTTGCTGAATATGAAAAAATTTTACTGGAGGTTCCCTAGTTTAGGCAGGGCTTCAAGTCCTTGAACTGTAGTCATAAAGATGTAGTTACATGCTTGAATGGGTCACTGAAGTTCTCTCTGAGGTCAAGAGATAATTCTGGCTTCGTCAGGTGGTGGAAGTTTCAAAAACACCAGCATATTTACACTAACAGTGGAGATTACATTATTATCCTTACCAAGTTATCAACTCTTATGACCAACATTGATCAGGGAGGACCCCATTTAAGAATTGACATAGTAGAGATTAGGGACAATAAGTGCCACAAATGATGTATCATGCTTCTGATCAACCTAGCATAGTGGTTCATGTGCATTAAAAATATGCCCAAATCTGACAGAGCCTTTCATTTATGTGCTTTCACGCTTAGCATTTGTGCTAATGTGCTTTCATTTAGCATTTGATGTTAGTTCAATGTGTTATAAAGATGAAGCAGCTCTGTTTCTTGAGTCTTAAGCTTTTTTCTTCTCATTATAGTACACACTGCAATTTCATAATGAAGCTGGCTGAGAGAGAGAACATAAGCAGTTTAACAGAAAAAGCAAAAATAAGTCAACTTGGTAAGTTAAGCACAGTCTCATCACAATTTTATGTCTTTACATGTGGTCTTTAAATAGCTAAAAAGACAAGATAGTTACTTTTAAGTCAAAACATTTTTGATTTTGAGCAATATAAATACATAAAAATGCAGCCTTCTGATTTTTGGGGATGTATGTCATAAAAATAACTTTTTAAAACATTTTGGTATAAAATTGCTGGCTACTTTAATAGAGCACACTTTGAAAGGATTAGGTATAAAATAAGCTGAGAACATAAATGTCTTGCTGAAGTGTCAATCTGAATTGGAAGGGTTGTTGAGCAGCCAAGCTTTCTTAGTGGTATAGTGATAGGATGGAGCTCATACCATTTGTCTCTGTTTCAAAAGCTGTAGTGTCACATTTTGATTTGTTTAAAATTAAAAAAAAAGAGAAAAATCTGAACTTGTCAGGCATTGAACAAAAATATGGAGGTATGGCAATATTCTGACGGGTCAAAAGTTCTTTTGTTTTGCAAAACTAGTTTGAGAATAAACTTCAGAGTGAATTATGCAGTATAGAGTGTTGTTTAAAGACAATACACATGGTTAAATGTTCTACTAACAGTATTAGCAGTTGTGATGCTTAAGGATAATGCTTCTTTTTCATCTCAGATCAGTGCTGCTGTTCATCACTGAAGTATTGTTCCTTGACTGCTGAAGAGTTACAAATGTAGTAAGTGTAACTGCAAAGTTTGACATGCTTATTTACTAAATTTCCTAATACATGGCTAGAGTAAATTTCCATGCCTCAGTGTAATAGCCAGAAAGGACTCCACAAAAAAAGTTGACAGGCATTTTCCAGTGTAGCTCCCTCCTCTTTCCTCCCTCTTTCCCTTCCCTCTCTTCTTACCCCTTTTTTTTTCATTTTTTTTCCGTGATGCATCTAGCTTTTGTGTTTAACAGCAGCTCACCGGAGGAACAGGCAGCAAAGGCATTGTACTACCATACAAATAGTAGTATTTGTTTATGGACTTGCTAGTAAATGACTACAGCAAAATAGAATGTAAGAACCATCTAAATATTAGAGAATGAAACATCCAATCTGATTTTAAAATAGACATTATTATTAGTACGTCCATATGATTTATATATATTCCTCTATTACAACTTGCTTTCTTTAAAATAGAAAAAATATTAATCTTAACATGGATTTTTGTACCTTCTTTTCTTTTACAGTACTATACAAGTGCCATCTCATTTGATATGGGTTCCTTCCCTTCATTCTCCTTCTCTCCCTAAAAAGATTTTCCTCAAATCTAATTCATTTATTCCCCCCACTATACTTTCTGCTAAACAAAGCCCCACAATTAGACCACTGATCCCACCATTCACAGAAAATTATTTTTCTGGAACTCTTTCCACATTTTCCCTTACGAATCCTCTCTCTGAAAATTCTATGCCTTCCACCAGTGCTACCACTGCACTTTCCTCTTCTGAGTCTCTTGCTCAACCTACTATGCCAACTTTTTCTTCCATAACTTCCAATAAATCCATCACTGTTCCCATACCTGCAACAAAACCTGTCACTAATGCTGCTTTCTCAGTTAAAGACAAGACTGTTACAATGCTTTCTCCTGTAAGTTTCACTAAACTTTCTTCTTCTGAGCCTCACAAACTTCCAATTGTAAATCGCCACTTTGATGCTATCACCAAATCTGTTGCACAAATTCCCCCTGCTACAAGCCAATCTATATCTGGTCACAAAAATATTAGTACAGTACCTATTGTTCCCCTTACTCCTTTCACAATATCTTTAACCCCTACTGCTAGTCCTGTCAACCACTCTGTCTCAGCTTCTCGTCCTCATTCTACTGCTGATGGCCATGGGACTCCAGGTAAATATTGCAAGTAAATAATTCTTTTTTGTTTGAATGCCATATACTGAATTTGCTTTTAAACTTTATTGAACAATGTTATATATATGAGAGGTGACCTTACAATTATTGTGAATGACTTTGGATGGGAGTGTTGATCTGCTGGAGGTAAGAAGGCTCTACAGAGGGGTCTGGGCAGGCTGGATTGATGGGCCAAAGCCAACTGTATGAGAAGCTCAACAAGGTCAAGTGCTGGGTCCTGCACCTAGGAAACAGTCCAGGCTTGGGAATACTGTCTGAAAGCTGCCCAAAGGAAAAGGACCTGATAGTGCTGGCTGACAGTGGCTGAACACGAGCCAGGGTGTGCCCAGGGGGCCAAGAAGGCCAGTGGCATCCTGACCTGTGCTGATTGTCCCCTGTGCTCAGCAGTGGTGAGGCCACACCTCACACCTCATGTCCATTTCTGGACCCCTCACTTCAAAAAAGACATTGAGGTGCTGGAGTGAGTCCAGAGAAGGGCAATGGAGCTGGGGAAGGATCTGGAGGAATCTCAGGGCTGACATTATCACTCTGTACAACTCCCTGAAAGGAGAGTGTAGCCAGGTGGGGGTCAGCCTCTTCTCCCAGACAACTAGTGATAGGATGGGAGCAAATGGCCACAAGGTGTTCCAGGGAGATTTTTGGACATCAGGAAGAATTTCTTCTCTGAAAGAGTTGTTAAGCATTGGAATGGGCTGCCAAGGGGATGTGGTGGATTCACCATCTCTAGAGATGTTCAAGAAACAACTGGACATGGCACTTAGTGCTCTGGTGTAGTTTACAAGGTGATGTTTAGTCAAAGACTGGACTTGATGATCTTAGAGGTCTTTTCTAACTTAAATGATTTTGTGATTCTATTCTGAGTGAAAACCCTGACACAACTTTCTCTTGATGTGCACGTATTTTGAAATGAATTCTGATGCCTTTGGGCATGGTGAGTGATACCTCACCCTACACCATTGTTTGTAACTTTCGTAGATAGGTACAGTGCTCAATTGCCATTAGAACAAATGTCTTTTGAGCAGGAAAAAATTAAGTCAGAGAGCAAGGTAGATTAAACTAACCTAATATTTAAAATACTGCACAGTAATGTTGGATCATCCTTAAAATATTATTATTGACTGGGAATATTCTTAGTGAGCATGTATTTTCTTGTGAAAATAGTACACATCTTTAAAATCTTCTTTTCAAATTTCTGACGCAATCTTGATTTTACTCTACATTCAGGCATTCAGTGGCTAAAAATTCAAAATCATAGGTTATTTAATATGTTAAAGGTCTGATGTGAGGAACTTTGAAATCAATAAAATGTGAAATTTATGTTGGCAATTTGAAACCTTGCTTTATGTTTCCATGAGATTTAAATTACTGCTCTCTGCAAAGTAGCTGACAGGGAGGAGTTACATAAATTGTTGAGAAACATTTCGAATAGTGATACAAGTTTTTAAACATGAGAAGTGTTCCATTTTTCTGCTTCTCCAAGCTTACATCATTTGCTGAACTCAGTGTTTAACTTTTCATTCGTCACAGGAAAAACCCTTTCAGCTACCACAAATATAACTTCTGTGCACACCACCATCGGTATCGCCACAGCTGAGCAAATCGTGTCCAAAATAGAAAATGATTTAGCAGCTGGAAAAATAGAGCCAAAGGATGTAGAAAGGATGGTTAGTGATGTGAGCAGTATCCTCACTGCTGCTCAGCCATTACCACCACGAATTTCTAACAGGTAGGTCATTTTGGCAACAGATTACAGGAGCATTGTATTTACTGTCTTGATAAATTGGCTTCAACAAGTTTCACTTTTCCATAATCACAATCCAGAAGAATATTTATTGTTCTTTAGAGTAGTTATTCAAAATGGAAGGACTATCATTCTAATGTTACCAGCTCTACTACAATATACTGCCATAGGAAACATTGGGGGATTTTTTTGTTGACACCATATGTATGCATTTTGCTCTACACTCAGATTATTGCTCCATAACCATAACTTGCTTGAGAATTTTGGATGTATGTGCTTGATAATACTAAGTATGCTTTTTCTTAACAGAATTATAAAACTGGTGGACTATATTGGCTTAAAACTAAACTTATCAACATCATCTGCTGCGTTTGTCTCCCCTTCCTTGGCTCTGGCAGTTGTCAAAACCAACGGAATCCGCTCCAATGAAATGTCTTTTGCTGTCCAGGACTCAGCTGATCTCCAGGTTACAAAATACTTACAATACCTACAAATTGTCAAATGTTTATTTTAAAGTGTTTATGGTCTTATATTTATAGGAACATGAGTTTATTCTTTTTTTATGTCAGTTTCAAGATCTTTAGTTCATGTTAATTTCAGACTTCTTATTATGCCCTTCACAGTTTTTCCTGTAAATTTCAACTATGTAAATAGGTGTAAAAGAGAGCTGACTTTGCAGAAACTGGCAGAACTAACAGGCTGTTGGAGAGGGTACACCTAGAACACAAGAATGGACAAAGTGCTTGGCAGAATAACTTTGCCTCAAGCCCCCTCAATTATGAGTCATTTATTCAACCACCATGACAGTGCTGAAATTTGTCAAGGAGTGTTGCCAGATGGCTTCATCTGTTGGAAGGAAATAATTGTAGAGGGTTCCAGGAAAGAACTATTATGTATGTTGCTTGGATAATGATGCTCAGACATTTGTCACTAATGGCATCTCAAAAAGAAAGAAGTGCTTAGAAAGTTTGGTTGCATCCCCTTTATCTCATTCAAAACCTCCCTCCTGACAGAAAATAATGGACAATACCAGCCTTGGAGGCTTAAGCAAGGAGAGATGGAAAGTTTTGGACCAATTTTGACACATTCTGCCTCCTCAGAGAAGAAAATAGCTTAATGTATCGTAAGCCATACGTAGTACTGGAACTTTTCTGTTACTGAAAATTATATAAATGTTTAACATTTGAGTTCTTTTCGGTTTCTTAGCAATATATAGTGCATGAATATGAGATGACCAGGAGATGGTAGTGCTGACATACATATATTTGCTAAGGAATAATTTTTTATTTCATGGCACTGGCACTGAAAAACTGAAAATTTTCAATAAGTAACATCTACTTCAAACTAGAGCAACAGAATGGTTTTGTGGAATTGATTCAGGATTTCTTTGATGGCTGTCTATATCAGTGATCTCCAAAGTGGGGTTTGAGTACCCCAGGGTGTGCACATGACAGTCCCTTGCAGTGCAGGAAAATGTCATTTATATGATTAATAAGAAAAAATACATTAAAAGAATAATTTTTAATCTCTTTAATTTTTTGATATATATATATTATAACTTACACAATATATTAGTACACTAATTCATACATGTAACTTAGGGATAGGTATATACTGGGATTCATGCTCAAAAACTTTTAAGGGATGCAAGATCAAAAGCATTTGGAGTGTGCTGGTCTAAACAGATGAGTTAAACCACATTGTTAGGGCACTTTGGGAAATTCACACTGCTGCTCTTGTTAGAGCCATTCTTTCAGTACTCTGATAATTTCTTTCTGCAGTACTACTAATGTTTCCCATCTCCCAGGAACTCTGAGGCGATGCTATTAGTATGTAAAGGACTAATGTCCAACAGGAATGTTGAGAGATTTTTGTACTGAACAAAAGTCCCTGGCCTGTAAGCACAGGACATAAAATGTGCAGCACATAAAATGGGTGAAAGTTCAGATCCCTTTTTGTACAATATTAGATCACTAAGCTCTTGAGGTACCTGAGCTATAGCTTATCCAGTTTACTTTTGTAATTTTTACCAGATGATCAAAAAGCTAGGGTTTAGGTTCTTATCTAAGAATATAACTTAGTGAATTTAAAAATGTATTGACAAATAATGGCTATTTACACTTCTGAATTCTGACATGCTTCCTGCAAGGTACAAAAATTCTTTGCCTTTGCAGGCTTTAATCCTGTGAAATGTTGATCTCCCCACACAGTTACAGTTACATAGAGCTGCCTGGGTTTTTGCTCCTCACCTTTTCCAAATCAATGCAAAACACACAGTGGGGTGTTAGGGAAATGGTTAAAGCCAGATTATTTTCAATGATAGGCAGACCATCCTTTTCAGTCTTGTAAGTGCTATTTATGCATTGGGGCAGGAAAGGAATGAGAGCAGCCATGGGTTGGTGACAGTAATTAAAGAGGTACTTATTTTGAAGTTTTAAACTGAAAATGAGTCATAAATTATTTATTTGGAGACTGAAATGAAGCATAATTCTGGTGTTTATTTTTCAGATCTCTCTAGGAGTTCAGACAATTCAGAACTTAAATAATCTTGGATCAATTACACTTCCTTCATCATTGCTGAAAAATCTACCCACTGAAGAGTTGGACTTGGCTTCCAGAGTTATATTCAACTTCTTTAAAAAGACCACTGTGTTTCAGGTATTTTTTCAGCCCACTGTTCATAAGAATTTTATATTCAAACTTAGAGCAAAATATGAATGGATTTCTTTTCCCCCACAAAACTAATTTTAAAACTTCTGACTTAAAAAGTAATTATATTTGTCCAGTGCTTTCTCCACATAGTAAATGAGCTTGTGGGTGCAGTATTCTAGTATTGTTTCCTTTAAAATCTGGCACTTTTTTTGTCATTCCAGGATCTGTCCTTGAAGAATGCATCTTTAATCAGCAGTGTTATATCATCGAGTGTTGCTAACCTCACAATTAGCAACTTAAGGTCAAATGTTACTGTCATTTTGCAGAATATCAAGCCTAATCAGGTAAAATTCACATTTTGTCAGGCTTAAAGTACAGATGTATTGCCTCCACTGAAGTTGTTGTAATGGAAACATTTTACTAAGAATATAGGTCAGCATGTTTTGCCTTACTAGTGTGGACATTTCATCTCCACCTGGACATTAAAAATCACTCCTGTTTGCTTATTTACCACTGGTATAAATTTTGGTTCACAAATTCATCCACCTTTTTTCTTTCTTACTTACCCTTTTGTTTTATTCTACAAAGAATAAAAGCTCTTAAAGGGGAGACTGACAGTGTGGGTTGCTATGGTAGATGTTTCAGTCATGACATCTGTGGGTGTTGCATGGCCAGAAAATGAATCTTTTTTCTTAGGGGAACTGAAACACTGGATTGTGTCATCTGAAAGAAGCATCAAGGAATTAAATCTTCTGTCTCATATCTTAAGAGAGTTTAAAATACTCAATTATTATAAACGGATAAATGTAGGGATTCCACTAGTGCACCTGGAACTTTTTTCAGGAGCTGCTTAGTGGCATCTTTACTTGTTTTGACATAATAATAAGTTTTGAGGTATAACTGTAGAAGTATTAGTATTTATAGTAATATAGTGTATTGCTGCTGGTTTTTATAGAATTTGTGTGTGTGTGAGGAAATCTATGTGTAAATGTTTAACATTGTGATAGTAGGAAATGATCAAATATTTGCTGATGAAAAAGTTTTTCCTTTTCTGTGTGGTCATGACTTCAAAAGTTACAAAGTTTGAAGGAGAAGAAATCCCAAGAATTTGTATGGTGTGGGAAGACAATGAAAGAGCATTCAAAAGGGTCTACCAGTAACAGAAATTTTGCATAAGCACAAGAGCTAGCTCCTGTCTGGTGACTTCAAATTTGTTCAGCATATTTTTGCATGCAGTTTGCAATATTAATTCTTTTATGCACCTAAATTAATTTTGTGTCCACATAGAAGAGGCATATTTGCTGTACAGTGTTTATTCTTGCCTGAATTTTGTAGATCAATCATAAATCATTTGATCTAAACTCACAGTTTACTAAGTTGTTCTATTTTTTTTTTCTTTTTACTCTTAAATAGGACAATTCAACAGTTAGATGTGTTTTTTGGGATTTTAATAAAAATGGTAAGTACTTGAGATCACCCAAGATGCTATGCTGTTTCAGCTACCTCAATTCATGTTAATGTAAATGAAGCCTTTTATGAATAACAAAGCTGCTTTTTTAACAGGTGGGCATGGAGGCTGGTCATACGAAGGCTGCACAGTTAAAGAAAGCAGAGTAAATGAAACAGTCTGTTCATGCAATCATCTCACCAGCTTTGCAGTTTTGATGGTAATTATTTTAAAAATTATGCAATCTTACCCTTGTTCAAGAGCACATTTAACCTTGAATTGTCTTAAGCAAGTGAAGACCCAATAAGCTCATACACCCTAATAAATAATATTCACTTTAGTATTAGTACAGAGAGCCATACAATTAATCACAGGCTTAAACTCCTGGCTGAATGGCAGTCCGTGGGGTCCACTGGAGGAAGAAGAATTCTTTAAATGCTGCAGCTTTTACATTTAGGCAGCTATTTATACTCTAGGAAATAACATTTAGGAAATCAAATTTAAAACAGGTTTTTAATTAAATGATTTTTCATTATTAGAGTCATAGAATTATAAAATAATATCTCAAATTGGAAGGAACCCAGAAGGATTATGGAGTCCCAGCTCCCTGCTCTTTACAAGACTAGATTGGCTTTTTTTTTCATCTAACCTTTTTTAAGAGCCATGTTGAAAAGAATGGAGTTCTTTTTTTTTTATAAGTTTAAAGAGAAAGGTACATTTTGATTTATTTTGGTGGTTTTTTTATCTTTTTCCATTAAATAAACCTGTTCTCTGAAAATAACTTCTGTTTCTGTTTTAGGACTTGTATGGAAATACTCCTTTGAATCCCACACAAGAATTGGTACTGACTTTTATATCATATATAGGCTGTGGACTGTCTGCAATTTTTCTTTCTGTTACTCTTGTGACCTACATAGCCTTTGAGTAAGTACCCATTCAGCTGAGCTGCCATTATTCTTCAGTTGTGATTGACTGTAGTCTTCACTGAGAAATTCTTTTCAATAGCTATGGATTCTGTCTCCACAAATAATGCACAGACTTGGCCAGTTCACCAGGAAGGTGTTGATTCACTCTTCAAAAGTGTTATGTTGTTATGAACAAGTGAATAATTATGAGGCTCTAGGCAGTAAGAGGTGAAGAAGTAGCACTCTGAAGTATTTTATAATGGATTATCATAATAGAAGTGTGAAGGAATGTATTTAAGATACAACATACAAAAAGCAGTACAGAATTTTAGCATTTTTTAAAGCATTTGTATTCTTTCTTTATTCTCTCATTCTAAGACTGGGACTTCTCTCTATCAAAGCTTTAAATACCTAGTCAAAAGCTTGATCTAGTTTACCAATAAAAAACACACACATTTTGGGTTTGGGTAGCAATGTAACAAGAAGTCCAACACAGAATGTGAAAAAAAATAACCGTGGTACTAAACACTTCAGCTCCAAGTTATTGTTTGTACTTATATAACCTTTTCTAAAAACCTTTATATATACAGACCATTAATTTGGAAGTATGTTGTGAATTACTCTCTCCATGTATACATGTAACACATGAAGTATTGTATATGAATGAAAATGTGCAGTTCTTTTCTTTGCATTTGTGAAGGCTAAGGACTGCAAGAGAGGAAGGAAGCCAGGGGATCCATGGACAGCTGATGTCATCTCATGAATTTGCTTTTTTTTTAGGAAAATCAGGAGAGACTACCCTTCCAAAATACTTATTCAGCTGTGTGCTGCATTACTTCTGCTCAACTTAGTTTTTCTCCTTGACTCATGGATCGCTCTGTATGATACACGAGGCCTGTGCATTGCAGTTGCTGTATTTCTTCACTATTTCCTCTTGGTTTCCTTCACCTGGATGGGCCTGGAAGCTTTCCACATGTATCTGGCCCTTGTGAAAGTCTTTAACACCTATGTTCGGAAATACATTCTTAAATTTTGCGTTGTTGGTTGGGGTATGTATTTTTTTTTCCCCTTTTTATGCTAAATAGATAATTCCTCTTATCAAGTATTTCAGTGAGAGTGACACAGGTCAGAAATGAAAATTAGGCAATCATTAAATGCTATATGTTCCACATTTCTGAGGCATGGAGTCCCTCCAGCTGCAGAACTACATTCTGCAATGCAAAGTGATAATAAATTTTCCTTGTGCTAGTACAATAGAACCAGTTTTGAATGTGCATGCTTCCATTATTTTGAGAATAAATGTCAGTAAGTATATATGNCCATTTCTGGAATAGTACTGTTGCTAACAAAAACAGAGCTAACTGAATAGAGGATGAAGAGATTCTGGGCCTGATTTTTATGCCCTATCTGTTTCTTAAAAGTTATCCTGTAAGAGATATTTTGAATCAGTTTGAAGACTGATGATATTTGTTGGTTTATTCAGAAAGTTTTGGAGCTGGCTCTCAAGAGGAGAAGGACTCCTTGTTTCTTTGCAAGTTGTGCCCCTGAGCAGTTTGAATGCTGCAATTTTTCAGACAGCTAGGAGTCAGCAGATTTCAACAGCTAAATTTCAGAAACAAGTTGTAGATTTTGTAGAAAAACTTAATATTTTCAAGTTTTCACAATACTGTCTCTGTTAGGATTTTTATGTATGTGTTTGCTTGTAATCTTTTAGGGTTACCAGCACTAGTTGTGTCCATTGTGTTGGCAGTATCACCAGATAATTATGGACTTATAACCACTGGAAAGGTTTCAATAAATGGACCTGATGAATTGTGAGTTAAAGGGAGCTGCTTTGGGGGAGGTGAGGGTGGGGAGTGGAGGGAGGTCCTACAAATTGCTTTCCTTTAAAGTCAAGGGGGGGAAGGTGAGGAAGTGCCTTCAAGCACTATTGCTTTGAAATAGTACAACTCTGCAGCATCTCATGTGTTTTAGGGTTTTGCCGATATGAAGGCTCCTTTTTTTGTAAAAAGGCAAAAATGGTTTGCATGTGCAATAAACCACAAGTTTATCTCATATTTGGTTCACTTAATTTCTGTTTCTGATAATGGTTGACAGACTGTTCTTTTGTTCTAGCTGCTGGATCAAAAATAGAATTGTCTTCTATATTACTGCTGTGGGATACTTTTGCCTGATATTCCTGATCAATATCAGCATGTTCATTGTTGTGCTGATCCAGCTCTGTCGTATCAAAAAGAAGAAACAACTCGGTGCTCAAAGAAAAACCAGTATCCAAGACCTCAGGAGTGTTGCTGGCCTCACATTCTTGTTGGGAATTACTTGGGGGTTTGCTTTCTTCACAGTAAATGAGGTGTTTACTTACCTCTTTACCATTTTCAACACTTTACAAGGTAAGTTGTCCTCCATGTAACAGCTCCCTGTGTATAATATAACAAACTAAACATTTTGAAACATCATTTTCTTGTTTCAGTAATTAAAATTTAACTTTGATATGTGCAGTAACATGTTAAATATATTAGAGATGAGATGATACTGCTTTACAGTAATCTTAAATTGCAGGTTTTTTATGATAAGGTACAGAAAAACTTGATACTTATATAGGTATGGTATATTTATAAATAAATATACCATACCTATAGTGTTTCACTAATTAACAGGTGAATTTTGAATACGCAGTTACTCTAAGTGTTCATGTTATAATGCAATTAATGTAGTGAAAATGGTATCATTTCTTCAGCTCCCCTAAGGCTGCTGGGGGAGGTTTGACATTCAGCAAAGGGTCATTGAGACAGGCAAGGCTGCAACATCTAAAATTTAGTGACCCAACTCTTAAGCATGGGCTATGTAGTACTTAAGAGCATGTGGGAAGTAGATATGAAAAGATAAAGTTTTGCAAAGGACAGGGTGCTACTGGACATATCCAAAAGCAGAGTTGCTACAAAGACTTTTATATTATATAAAGCAGGAGGTATTGTAGCTGTCCACATTGTCCTAAATATACCTGAATTGCCCTTCTGAAGTTTGGATCCAAGCTTCTGCTTAAATGGCATTTGGATGACTGGCTGGCTGATTCCCAGAGACACTAAAGCAATGAAAATTGCAGTTCAGTGTATACACCTCTGCCCTATTCACTGTGTTGATTTACTATTATTTACTACCTATTCTAAACCTAATTCAACTGTTTCCCATTGCAGACTGGAAACTGTGCAAAGATTGAGTGCCACCTTCCCTTAAAGGGGGGCAATTGTGATGAACATTTAAGCAGGGGAAGCTAGATGCCATCCTCTGTCAGTTAGTAGTGAATGAGAAGTAGAAAAAGAGACTGTAATGTGGCACTGGTTGGAGATGGAGCACCATCCCTTCTAGAAAATACTTGAAATTGTGGTAAAGGGGGTACTATTTATTATTATTTTAGATATGAGTTATTTTCTTTGTATGAGTGCTCAAAATTTTGTAACATTGGTGGTAACAGGTTAGCTGCTAATAAAAGGTGTAACATCATGTGCTAAAAAAGATACACAGTTTGACAGTGTGGTATCACACCATCTCTTTGACATTGCTATGAATTATTTTCCAAAAGCATTAAGTAAATTTCAGGATCAACCGAATTTTTCTCTTTTTATTTGGTACAAGGAAACTTTATGCACGTCTGCATTTGGTTGTATTTGTTGTTTTTTCTTCTGTGTATGTGATTCCTCTAATCTGTGTAAGGAAAAAATGCTGTGCAGTGTTCAGAGTTGTAAACTTTTTCATCAAAGAAGGGTGTCATTACTTTTTATTAGAAATTTAAAAAAAATTAAAGAAAACCAAAACATTGTTCATTAGGAAGTAGTAAAAGTGAATGTTGCAACA
The DNA here is from genome assembly GCA_013397245.1 of Thryothorus ludovicianus. NCBI lineage: Eukaryota > Metazoa > Chordata > Aves > Passeriformes > Certhiidae > Thryothorus > Thryothorus ludovicianus. The sequence goes on from VZTB01000289.1 coordinate 105,717, forward strand.
GTCTTTTATGTTACTGCTTTGCAGGTTTCTTCATTTTCATCTTCTATTGTGTAACAAAGGAGAATGTCCGTAAACAGTGGAGAAGATATCTTTGTTGTGGGAAATTCAGACTGGCTGAAAACTCTGGTAAATATTAGTTGGTTTTTTTTTAATTTCTGAATTCTTAAGTTCCTGGTATTTTGTATTAATTACAAATAATAATAAAAAAGAAAAACGGTAATTGATCATGTTGCTGCAGTTGCTGTTCTAATTTATTATCCAAGACATAGTAAACCTCCAAGATTATACTCTTTAAAGATGGTGGCAGATGCAGCTCTTGCATGCTGTTGCCTTAAGCTGTTAACTGCTAAGAGATGACCTCTTCCACTGCAGGGTAAAGGCATGTCTTTGCAGAAGAGCTTTGGTCAGTTAGAGACGGTAAGATTTGTTCCAGCTTCTGAGTCAGCCGTAGTTTTACCAGTGACTTCCACAAACACAATGTGAAGCATGATTTAAACCAAAAAATACATTAATTACTTTATGTTATTTTGTTGTTTAGTATATGTAAGTATATGTTGTTATGTTGTTTGGTATATGTCCTCTTGTAAGGACATATACTTTTTATACACTTTCACTTGATTGACATCAGTTATTTTTCTGATCTGGTCAGCAGTTGTAAAACTATGACAATTGACTGCTTGTATTTTAAAAAGGGACAAGAGAAAAGGAACTAGATTTAAATAATTTTAAACATCAATTGTCATTAAATTCTTAGGAGAATATAATTCTGTCTAGAATACTGCAAGAAGTGTGTAAAGCCTTGGTTTTATATCAATTCAGCTGCATTATTAACTATATTTTTATATAGTGCTTGTATGAGTTGTGTTATTTTCTGTTTTAGACTGGAGTAGAACTGCTACGAATGGTTTAAAGAAGCAGACTGTAAATCAAGGAGTATCCAGTTCTTCCAATTCCTTACAATCAAACAGTAACTCCACTAACTCTACAACACTGCTAATGAATAATGATTATTCAGTGCATGCAAATGGAAATGGTAAGTATAATGCAAAATAGTATTTCTTCAGAAGTAAAATTCTCCATCCTTCCTGTTCTGACATTGTGCTGTCCTCTGCACTGCTGCCCTCTGCTCTGTTCCTGAGAAGTTGAAATGCAGGTATAAGTTGCAGTGTGCTCAGTTTCACTTGCAATTTGCTGTGACTTATTTGTCTGTAGAGAGAACTAGATGTGAGTCACCATTGAATGTACTTACTAAAAATTGATCTTTTTTCAGTGAATATAATCTAGTTCTTCACACCCTTGCAGGGCACATGTCATGCTGATGATTTTAGCTCTCAGTAAAGACAATCAATTTTTCAAATAGAAAAATAGCTTACAAATCTGTAATGTATAAAACCCTAAATCAAGCAAAACTCAGAAGACATTACTCCTGTGTACCTGAGGTATTTTTCCCAACTGATCAAAAGTTGAGACTAAGAAGTCACGTCATCAACTAGAATGTTTATTATGAAGTTGTTGAACGTGCTTGGAGAGGCTGTGTTGTCCTCATTTCTTGGCCTATGCTGTCAGGAGACAGCACATAATCAACAGGATTACATCAGCAGATAACCTGTCAGATGTACAGAGTAAAAGCTATGGAATTCATATGTGGGTTAGAGGTTACAGTTCCTTTGAGTGTACTAAGTGCATATTGCAGAGAAATCACAACACTTTGGGAGATGGCTTTTGGACATACCCTGAACAGCTTTCCAAACGGAGGTGTTTTATTTTTTATACATTCATTTGTAAAATCTCCCTGTTTGGACACCACATAATGCAATAACTAACATACTTTTTATCTAACAGATCAGTTGAGAACCAGAATCCAGTTACACTCACTATCATTAAATACAAAGTAAGGCAATATTTTTAGGTAGAAGTATTTCCTTTCAAAGAGAGATATTTTCAGGCACAAAAGCCTGCAAATCTTTTAGGGTTCTTTTTTCCCTGCTATGTTAATTGCTCCAAAGAAAAAAGCCATCTCTCCCTGCAACATCTGACATGCTTATACATAGCTACAAAAACATTTTGACTGCTTTTCTCAACAGAAAGAAAGGTAGCAGAAATGTTCTATTGAACTTGTTTGTTGTAGCAACCAAGTGAATGAGCCTGTTGCAGCTTTCTGGAATAAGTTTTGTTCTTTTGGGTGTTTTAGAATAAGATGCTAAATTGATGATCTAAACCATTGAGTGGTGCCAATCTGTTGGATGTTCTCCAATTCTGTCCTATTATATTCACATAATCAGACCTTTCCAGTGTGTCTGTGTGTTCTGTGCCAAAAAGCTTCTTAGACAAAAGCAGCTGAAAGAAGTTTGATAAAACCTTGTTCATGTGCACTTATAAACACGGATATCTCGGGTGACCCACCTCATTTCTTATTTTATTGTCTATTTTGAATGCTGTGAACATCCTCCATTCATATCAAGAGGGTTGTGTAATACCTTGCCTGAATAGTTTGACTAAATAATTCTTCTGGGTCCTTAAAACTCCTATAAGAAGAGGCTAAATCTGTGCTTGGATAGCTCCCAGAAAAGCTCTTGGAGGCAATTCCTTACACCTAATCTCCCAAACATGAGGCAATTGTATCTCAGAAGAGCTGGGCTAATGCCTCCAAGAGAAATTAGACAGCTGTAAGATGAGATCTAATTTGCTGTGTCTGATTGCTCTCCTCTCAAAGCTGGAACTTGAAAATAACATTGCAACACTTCATTTTAAAAAGTGACCTCCAAAAATACTCTAGAAATTAAGACCTATGTCATAAATATACTGAGCTGTAGACACTTTATGGTTTTAGCCTCACTGCTTCTGCTGAAATGCTATTCCAGATTCAGAACTGAATGACTTACTGTGGTAAGTTTGGGAAGTCTGTATAGCCTGTGACTTGGCTTTCCTACTGGACTTCATCTTTTCATGGCATTCTAGTATTTCCTTATTTTCAGTTTTTCTCTTGCAGATTTGTATGTTTCAGAAGCTACCATTAGGTATTACACAGCTGAACCTGCAGATTTGCTCACTTAGAAACACAAACCACCTTTCTGAATTTTTTCAACAAAAAGCCCTATTTTCTTCTGAGCTTTTTTCCTAACATTAGGGCACAGCTATTTTGAACGCTCCTAAAATAAAACAATGTTAGTCAGGCAGAGGGTTAAACTACAATCACAGTGTTGCAAGTATGGTTGTTTTCTATAATTTCAACCTTTTTCTTATTTGAATTCTTTAACAAAGCTCTTCTGCTCATCTTACCCTGTCTACATTTATGCTTGTTTAAGTGCTTGATGGATGCTTAAACTAATAACTAAATTTTAAAAGAATCCAAACTGAAGTGTTTGCACAAATACCTAGAATAAAATAAAACAAATTGTCATTAAAAATATTTAGAACGTGATACATAGAGGCAGGAGATTTATCCAGTGAACTAAAACATTTGTGGAGTATTTCATTAAAAGGCTTCAGTCAGCAGTGGTATTAGATGTGTTCATTGTGGATTCACCTAAATATGTAAGATTCTCTGCAGTCTAAATATGGTTTTGGCCCATGATCAGACCTAGGCCATATTCTGATTGTCCTTCAGAAGTAAATGGTGTAAGTTGAATTCCTTTCAAAGGCAAAAAAAATTCCTTGTATTCTCAAACACTTCCTTCTTTCAGATGCATGGTGTACCTTAGATACCTTTAAAACTTAATTTGATGAAGCAAATCATTAAAATGAGGAGTATTTTGCATCTTACCTAGTGATACTTATTCCAAGTCTACATTTTGAGAATTGTGGCCCTCATTGCTTAAAATATGGAACCCTTGTGCATAATTGTATTAACATTTCTGAAATACCAGGGTTTCACACAGGAAAAGAAATGTATACAAAATATTTACCAAAATACACATTTTAAAATTGTTACAGGGATAAAATGAGAGTGTATGAACTCCCTACAGTGATTAAAAAAGCATGGCAGGCTAAATTCTGAATCTTTCTGACAGAGGATGCACTTTTTTGTTTTAACAGGCCATCTTTCCAGTGAGAAGAATGGTGTTTGTTTCAGTGTACAGAATGGTGATGTGTGTCTCCATGACTTTTCAGGCAAACAACTTGCATTTCAGGACAAGGATGACACTGGCAGCCAAGAAAGCCAAATCTCACTCAGAAGGACTTCAAAGAGAGGAAGCCTAAGTTCTATGGAGAAAATGTGATTTCCTTTTAAACAGCACATTGTTTTACAGTGTGAAGTAGAGTTCTACTTTAGCAGTTTTACATAATGTGAGCAGACCAAGAACTGGTTTTATTTAATATATGGTACTGGAACTTCAAGGCAGCCAAGTGATGGATGGACAAGGACAATTATTTAACAAAAAAAAACAGGAACCTACTATTTTGACAAGGTCTTGGATGTCAGATTACAGCTGGCATGCTTCCATTTTGTTACTTCATCAGAGTGGGGTTTTTTGAGGGTTTTTTTTTACATTTAAACAAAAGTTTTATTTAGACTTTTTTCATTGCAATTAAGTTTATTTGGATATACTGCTTAGTAGTATTGTATAAATGTAGAAAGTTACAACTTTTGCATACAAACGATGTTAACTTTTTAAATGTTAGCTACACTGTCTTCAACTTTTTGTACATTCTAGTAGCAAACTCTGCAGTGATGTACATAAGCAGAAAATATCAGCCTTTAAGCACCTCAATGATATTTTTATATTTATTTCTTGTAATATAAATTTAAATACACATATGTATAGAAAAAATAATTGGTATTTTGTTTGTAACTTTTGTTGTAAGTTTGCATTTTTCTTTAGTTCATTAACTTTAACATAGAATGATACAGAAGTTAATTTGTCCAGTCAATGGGTCACTTACAGTGGTTTGAATATATTCACTGGATGCAGAACTGTAAATTACAAACACAATCTGTCCTGAACCTTTAGCTAAAGGTTCCTTTTAGTACTCCACAGAGGAATAGAAATTGTGTATAATTCAAGTAGAGTGCCATGAATGGAGTATTAAATAAAGTAGTCAATAGGTTATTAAGTACAACTAAGTTGTGTTGGTGGCTTGAGTGAACTCATCAGTTTTTTGCCATTGATTTCACCAGGGTCAGTATTTATCTTGGGTGGTGAGACACTGCCATTTCTTATTTTCAATGATGAAAGTAAAGAAGTTTGGAGGGAGTGGGGGAGGCAAGTTGAAGAAAAAATAGAAAAAATAAATGACAGCTGCTGTATGTGGTAGCTGAGAAATTGTTTGTTTCATTGCATAGCTGTTTTTTAAAGGGCAGCTCTTGAGTTTTTCTAATGAGTACTTCTGCTTATGCTTTGGCTCTTGGTTGGCAAACCAAATACTGAGGCACTAGCTCAGTAATTGCTGAAGCAAAATTTCATTCTTCTTGTGATAGTTACCTGAAAAAAATGGATTATGGCTCTTCATGTAAAACAGCTGTAAGTCCATACAACATTGTGAAGATTCCTCCTGAACAGAAATTGGCCTAAGGCCTGGTTTTACCTCTTCTTCCTCACACATGCGCAGCTGTGGCCGCTGCTTTTTCAATTTGCATTCTTGGGCAAAATTTGGCAAAAGTTTGATGCTCCCAAACAAACTAGGACAAACTGGTGCCACACTGCAGAGTACCAGGCCCTGTAAAGAGGGCTGCACGAAGCAGGTGCATGCTGAGAGGGAGTAAGGGCTTGCTTTCCTGGTGGGGAGGGCTCAGTGAAAACTCTCCTCAACAAAAAGCAGGAGTTACATGACTCTGAATGGGGGCTCTCTTGGAGTTAGCAATTGAACCTCTTCAGTACTCAAACCCAATTGTGGTTCTTTGGGCCACACAGGGGTTCTTTCAGTCAGTTGCATCCAAGATTACTCTGACTATGCTTTCAAGGTGAGAATTTAAAGTACTTGTTTTGCTTATCCACAGCATGTTGGTAAAAGCCCATCCTGGAATGCTGGTAGCTGGAATACATTTCTGTGAATGCTTTAACTGTTTGGCTAATTGCCTTTGCAGTGTTTCTTGTAAATTTATTTAATGTTCATGTATTTATATCTTCATTTGTAATAAAAGTAATAAATTTGCAGCAAGTACAACACAAAACATATAAACTTTGTCTTTTAGATAAAAGTGTCATTAATACTGGATTATTGCATTGCAATTCTTCAGATTATAGGGGAGACAGTACATAACCTCGTGGAGAAAAAGCTGACCCAGCTTTTTTTTGTCTGCTACATATTTTACTTTGCATGGTTCTAACAGATCTGGATTTTAGCAGAGAAAACCCTGATATAAGTTAGTCCAGTCAAGGCCTGCCCTCAAGTCTTCTGAAGCTCTCCCACAAGAATGCTGTAAGCAAAAGCACATAGCTGAGTTTGACTTCAGTAATTACATTCTCTATGAATACACATATTCCACTGACCTGCTCAGAGACTTCTTTTTGCTTTTATTTTTGCACACTAAAATGTTAGGATTCTTGAAATAATTTTTATTTTATATATTCCTAGGGGAGAGGAGTCCCTTCTGACTTTGCCACATAATAGCATGCACATATGATAGCAAAAGTTTGCATTTACACCAGCGTAATACTTTAGCTCAAACTAGCTGAAAATGTGTTTTTTGGATGTTACAGTATCCTTTTGGTACTTGGTCTCTTAGACTTTGTTTAGCAAAGCCACCCAGAGCTCAGGGAAAGCTGCAATACCTGCCCAGAGCACAAAGTAAAATTCTGTGCATTGCTTTGTGGCTGCAAAGCTAACTCGGGGGATCTCTGAGAAGGATTTAAGCGCCATCAAAGATAAACTGCAAGCTGCCGTGTACAGCTGGCACCACCCTGCTCAGCAATCTTGATCCCGAAGTGGAATCTCTAAAAAGCAGTGCCCTGAAGGGGGAGGCTGGTGCGGAGCTCGGGGAAGAGTGAGCCTGGTCCATGTTCTGGCGCAGGTTTCGCCGCACGGCTCTGGCAGAGGGAGAGGATGAAAGCTCCGAGCTGTGCCCTTCACTGCAGAACCTGCAGAGGTGTGTCCGACCGACCGCCGCCGAAGGAACGAACGCTGCTCGCTCGGCCACCACTGTCACAGACAATGAAGGAAGAACGGCAACGAAAGGTTACAATAGAAACTCTGGATACGATTCAGGCTACGATTTCACTTAAAAATAAAACAAGATGAAAAAATTCTCACCGACCGGGCCGTGAATACCACACCTCCAGCTACTCTGCAACATCTGCTCCGTGCTTTCATTCAATCAGATCTCAAAACGGTGGGTTTTTTAAGGCTTGGGGAAAGAAAAGCTTCGAACAAGTATTCTGGCATTCTCAGCTTTATTCTCAGCTTTACGAACTTACGAAGAGGTTGTATAAAATCGACGCTATTGTTTACAAACGCAGCCGGGCTCTGGTCACGCCACGGGCCCCTCCCCTGCCCGGTCCCTGTGCAGCGCTGTCCCGGCGCTGCCTGAGGGCGGAGGCCGCTGCCCGCCCCGCCCCGCCCCGCTCCGCCGTGAGGGCGGGGAGAGGCCGCCGCCATCTCCGGGGACCGCCGCCCCGAGCGCGGCCGGGCCGGGCGGGGGCCATGAGGAGCCGCAGCAACTCGGGGGTGCGCCTGGACGGCTACGCCCGCCTGGTCCAGCGGACCATCCTCTGCTACCAGGTGAGGAGCAGCCGCCGCCCGGAACGCCTGCTCGGGGCTGGAGGCGCCGGGCGCGATCGGGCCGTGCCGGGCCGGGCCGGGGCTGCGGGGGGACACGAACATCCACCTGCCGGCCGGCGCACGGGCCCTGTCCGCATGTCCCGCCCCGCCTGCGGGGAATGCTGAGGCGGATCCTGGGGGGTGCTTGCATAAGTGCACCTTGGAAATCGTGTGGAAAACACAGCGAGTCTGAGCTTGTAAATAATAATAGTATTGTGTGTACAGTGTCCTCGTGGGCTTTTGGTAGACAGCCAGCCGTTGTGCACACTGTGTATGCACGTACCGTGTATGCACTGTAGGCACCCATGCCAACAGCAGCATTCCGGCCCGGTGACAAAGCGCTCCCAGCAGGACTTTGTGCCGTGCCTGTCAGCAGAGCCCGTGCGGGTCCCCGTGTGCTCTCCTCAGCACGGCGGGGCACGTCCCGGAGCTTCCAGGCTGTTCTCCCGCTGTCCGCCCTGCTGGGGCTCTGGAGCGAGCGGCGAAAGAACGAAAATAGCAGGGGTGGCTGGGGGAGGTTGGGCACCCTGTGGCTTTGGGTCAGCACAGTGCTCTCTGCTTAGTGTGCTTGCTTCTCCCAAGTGGGCACTGAGGACTCAGAAGGTGTTCAGCAGTGTCATGCTTTGGTTAAAACAATCCAGGATGTAAAGATGAGCAGCAGGGCTTTTTGCACAGATCAGTTACCAAAGATGCTTTGTTGATGAGAGTTGCAAGAAACCGGTAAGCAGTGAAAGAAGAGGCTGGCATCCAAATGCACTTTGGTCAGTAAGATTTTTGTCATTGGCTGTCTTGAGCACAGAGTTCAAACACCTGTGAACTGGTATTTGTGTACTAATTATTGTAGACTCAGAAACAAATGCAAGAATTGGTATATGTGGTGTGAGAAGATAGTTTTTGGCTCCTGCTGTCCTGGGGTGCAGGAGAAGCTTTTAGTTGTGTTCCCATCTCTTCCTTTTGTCAGCAAGATGACCTTGGGCAAGTCACTTTGTCTTCCAGTGCCTGCCTTGATTTCCTTGTGTATAAGATGAGGATGCTGATAACAGCTTCCATCAGGGGAGACATGGAGATTCAGAGCTCCAACGTGCCCCATGAAAGCCTTCATTATATTAATATTTAACGTTAGTAAAAAAGGTAAGTAAATGGTAGTACAGGGGTTCATACTGATGACCCAGAATTTTGTAATTGCTATTTAAAGCAGTTGGATGAGTGTTCATGACTGTACATTGCCTTTTCCACTGAGGGCTCAATGTCTGAGAGAATTCAGAGGTGGGGAAAGGAGGTAAGTAAGTTTTCTTCTTTTGTGGAAAGCAAGTCACAGGCTAGCAGCAAGGCAGAGGATCAGTGGTATCTTGACTGGACCCAGAGAGATGCTAAGGCACGTTTCTAGAATTTTTTTCTATATTTATAGTCTTTCTGGTTTTCTCACTGCAATAGAACACTCTGTGTGCAGCTGAGAGAAGAGATGCAGTGCTTACTTGGACAACTTAGGAATGTTGGTTTTGGGCCACATGCAGCTGTGTCTTACTTGGGAGCAGAAAGTCTGTGGCTGCATGGGCTTGGATGCTGCTGCTGTTTCCTTCTTATTGCCTCTCAGGAAGGAGCCAGGGAGATGAGCTTTAGCCATGGGTTTACCCAGGAGCAGCCTGGCAGAAGAACCAGAAGGTGTTTGAAATGCTTCTGAGGTGCTGCTGCTCAGCAGGGGGGTGGGGTGTGACTGTGACCCTGCACCTCACCTGCACAGCTGTGGGAATGCAGCCTTGCACATGCACTACTGTGCTCTGACAGGGGAGAGGGACACACTCACCTCTGGGAGATGCAGCACGGGTGACAGAGTGTGTGCAGAACACTGGGCTTTCATCAGGTGTTAAATATACCTGGAGCTAGGTTTCTCAGCAGCAGCAATTGACCTTGTGCTCATTCCAATCACTCTAAATCAGTGTGATTTTAGAGGCAGTTTTTAATGCAGGATATCTGTGCTACCAGACAGATGTGTTCAAAGGACAGGTTCAACTGCAGTAGAGCTTCCAGTTTTCTCTGTGTGGCACCTTGCAGGATCAGGTCAGTAGCAAACCTTTTCCTGTTTTACAGATTGTCCTTTTCAGTCCTGTAGCCTGCACGGTGGAAGTTGCCATCCTGTTAAAGGAGGATAAGATCAGACTACTGGCTCCTGTCTGGGGGGCACCTGCCATTTGTTGCATGTACCCCCAGGGACAGGGGTCAGAGGGATGCTTTCGTGCTGAAGCACCACCAGAAGGATGTTCTCAGCTACTTATTACACCTAAATTTATTAATTGAATGACATAAGAAAAAAATGTGACTCTTAAGATTAGGAAATAGTAAAACTTAACTTCTATGTACATTTTAAGTGTTGTATAAATGAAAAGCATATAGACCTGATAAGGAGAGCTCATACCTTTATGGGTAACCCCAACTGTATTACAGATCACATTGGAAGGGACTCACAAGAATCATCACGTCTAACTCCTGGCCCTGCACAGGACCATCCCCAAGACTCACTCACCTCATGTTACATCTGGTTTCACAAGCAAATCTACAAGCTTTCCTAGAGCTGACCTTAGTTTTCACCTGACAGATCAATGAGACAATCTTTTTTTTTAATTTGCACCTTTCAGCAAGATGCTAAATATCTTGCTTTGCTGCTCTCGTTAGAACTCCACTGGTTTTATGCCTGTCCTGCTGAAGTTCTTATTGACACCTGCTGCCCTGTAGGAACTGGTATGTTTTGTGGTTTGGGTTGTTGGGGGGCCTTTTTGTCTCTAGACTGGCAGATAGATTTAAAAATAGGTTTAGGTTTAGGCAGAGTTTAAAGTCTTAGTCTAGCAATCAGCTTTCTGTTGCAATGCTCTCAGCTGACAGCCCATGGTGCTGATAAAATTCTTTGCTCTGTGGATCTTATGTGTGATTTACAGGATGAGATCTGCTAGTCTAATTAGCCATCACTGCATAGATGGAATGCTTGAAGTGCCAGCTAAGCTAAAATCCCTTTGACATCAGTGGGATTAAGTGCACTCAGTGTTTCTGTGGGTTCTTTAGCACCTTGTAAGCATTGTAGTTTTCATATGCTGTCAGCAGGTAACAAGAAGAAGAAAATAATTGCAGTTTTTAAGAGAAAACGCTTCTAAAAAAGCCAAAACAAATCCACTTAAAATATTAATTAGTATATTCCGTTGTTCTGCTAGCATTCTGAATGTACATGAGGAAAGACATTAATGTCCATTGTCAGTCCATGAGAGCCAGCCCCAGTGAGCCCCAGAAGCTGGTACCAACTTGTAGAGGAATCAAAGGTGGTGAAATGGTGATAGCTACCCCTGGATGTGTTTAATAAAACCTCTTGAGTTAGGCAAGTCCCTCTGGGAGCTGAATAAGCTTTTAAAGTCTTGGATGGGCCATTTCTCTGGCATTTCCATTTTGGTACACAGAGACATTTTTATTATTCAACTGGCAGCTAGCCCAGCATAGAGAGTAGGGAAAAATAAACCAAAATGTTCATTTCTCAGATAGCAGAGTGATGTCTATCCAGCCAGGGCTGCAGGTGAGTACACATTTGTTGTCATGCATTGGAGGGAGGGAAACAAAGTGTCCTCTACAAGTGTTGGGAGTATGTGGTCTGCCTTTTGACACTCTGGGTTTTGTCATGTGGGCACAGCGCTGAACTGGGACTTCTGTTACTCCTTGTTTGACTTTTCAAGACCAAAAAGAAGTTTTTTAAGCTGTTTGCATTCATACATGCTGCTTTCCCTGTCAAACAGGTGAGTAGGGGTCCTTCAGCTGTCACTTGGTTTGTGAAGACCCTGCTGAGGGGGGGCTGTTGCAGCAGAACTTCATTCCTGCTCTGAGTGAGCTGCTAAGCATTGCTGAATGAAACCAGAACAACAGGGCTGACTGTGCTGGGTCGTGTCTGTCAGGCTGTCACCCCTGTGCTGCTCAGTGGTCACACACAGAGACCACGAAATTGTAACTAAAGCCCCTCCCCCTCAAACTGACTTTTTAAAAAATAATGAGTTGAGTGAACCAGTGTGGGGGAGAAATGAAAACTTTGTATTTTTTCAATGTATCCTCCTAAATTTTACTTTTGTAAAAGTAATCTTTACTATTGTAATCTTTGTCCCTTGTCACACCAACCCCACCGACTGGTCTTCATTCACTGAAATTTTCTGTAAAGGCTTGATTTGATTGAAACTTCTGGTGACCTTTTGCCTCTTTGTCTCATTTTTTTGTTAGTCAAGAATGTACAGCCAAGAAAGATGGTCTAAAGAAAATTAAGGGTAGTGAAGGGATGGGAATTAATGATGCAATGAAAAATTTAATGGAATATTTGGGATGCAGGAGATTACTCAGTGCTCTGCTTTTCAGATGGTGCTGCTTTTCAACACCTTCAGAATTTTTTTCCTATACATTTTCCGAAGGAGGATATAAAAAAGGTTTTGCATTCATTTAGCTGTGATAAACCCAGTGGGCAGGTATATAGAAATACTTTTTAATCTCCCAGAAAATCACTAGTGGTATTTTACTTTCTTGAGATTATGCCACAGATCAGTTACACAGAGGAACATATATCCCACATTCAATTTAACTCAGTGCCTTCTTTTTCTCTTAAATATGTAAAATCTGTATTTCTATTTCCTTGATGTATTCTGAATTTCACTGAGTAACTTAGCTCCTAATGCTGTGTGGATGAAGATGTCCAGCTAGATGCTGTAAACTTTACAACCTGAAGCATTCAAATAAATTTTGCATTTGACTTGTGTGAGTTTGGGAAAGAAGGATGGGATCTCACTTCTGCTGTGCAATCACGAGCAGCCGCAGCGTGTGCTGAGCATGAATTCATCTTTAGTTTGTTGCCCTTAAGTACAGAAAGAAGTGATGCCTCTTAGCAGATGGGACTCGAGGTGGTGATGTTTGTTCTTTATTCCTTCTGCCATGCTAGAACCCAGTGACGGGGCTGCTCTCAGCCGGGGCAGACCACAAGGATGCGTGGGTTCGGGATAACATCTACAGCATCCTGGCCGTGTGGGGGCTGGGGATGGCGTACCGCAAGAACGCCGACCGCGACGAGGACAAGGCCAAGGCCTACGAGCTCGAGCAGGTGTGTCAAGGCTCAGCATAAACCACTTCCTCTGCCTGGGCTTTCCTACTCAAGTGTTTTTGGAGAGTGCTTTGCGCTGCTGCTGTGTCTGGGGTCTGGCAGGGTTTCCCAGCGTGGAGAACGTGTCTTGTTCTGAAGACAGCAACATTCGTGCAGTGCGTGGTGTGCAGTATCCCTGGCAACCTTCTGGCAAGGAGGATTTGAAGAACTGGAGGGCAGAGAGGCTAACATCTGAATTTAACTACAAATGGAACAAAAATATGTAGAAGCCAAACTGCCATCAGTTGGCTGATTGTTGAAAATTAGGCTTCTGAGAGATTTTGTGCCCCAATTTACAGGCCTCTCTCTGATCAAACCTTGAGGTCCCTCATGAGGTGTGTTGTGGAGCAGACTGCTTGGATCTTGCAGCAATTTATCTACTAGACCATTCTTCCCTGTAAAGAGAAGAATGTGCCATTTAAAGTAGAAGTCTTTGGAATGTGCACAGAGGTTGTACATGGTGTGTAGGCATGTTTGATCATTGCAGAGAAGGTAACAATCTCCAGACTGATAAGGTCTGTGCTGGAGAATTGGAAGGGGGCATAACTCACACAGTTACATACTAAAATCTGCAGCTGGGAATATGAGTATCAGAAATGAGAGTCTATTCAGAGGTGGGTTAAATGGAAAGTGGGTGACTGTTGGTGTCCTCCTGTTTAAATTTTTTGCTGGTATGTCCTGCTTGAACCAGGCAGATTCATGGTGACAGAATAATCTTGACTCAGTTTGCATGATCATATTTTGAAGCTATATTTTTGGGGTGAAAAGGTGGGGTTGATTATTTAATGCACAGTCTTGCACTTCTTTACATTCACATTTACAGCCCTTTCTCTACTAATCACATGATTTTTGTTGGACTGTATGAAGAGTGGAAGTAGCTCTACAGGTTTTGTAGTCATGTCAATGTCTTGAAGTCACCTACAAGTGCCCTAGATCTCTCACTCAAAAAATTGGTGTTTATATTCTTATAAGACTTAGCATTCTTCTGACTTCTTTTAGCTGGATAGAAGGACCACAGAGAGTTGTTCCACTGTTTAGAGAGGACCTTTGGGAAAAGACTTCTCCTAGACAGAGATAAAGGAATAAAATCTGATCAGTGTATTTAATTAAAAAAAAAATGCACGCAAAACATTTTGGGCAAATACACATTCTTTTTTACCTTTGTCAGGACATTAGTAGGGGATGTGAACTTTGCCACTTTTGAATGTTGTTTGTAAGAGCTGATGAGGCTGAAAGTGTCCCTGGTCTGTTTTGTTCCTGCAGAATGTTGTGAAGCTGATGCGGGGACTCTTGCAGTGCATGATGAGACAGGTAATGCCATAGGAGTTGAATTAGTAGATGTTGTATTTGCAAAGCATTTCATTGAAGCCTGCAGTTCTTGTGTCTTCTGTGGAGTGACTTATTTTGTGTGTGTGCAGGTGCTGTTGTGGGAAGTCCTCTTAAAACTCTTGAGCAAAACACTGACCTTGCTTCCACTTCTTGTCTAAGTAACATTTTGAGATTGTGCTTGTAGCAAGTCAGAGTTTTTCCCTTGCAAACTGATTTTCACCAAGATGCATGCCTGTAGTTTAGATCTGAACTCAGCAAGGTAATTTAATTGTATTCTTTCCTGTAGAGATGTGGATTTAACTGGAGTCCAAAGTCAGTTGTGTTTAAACCCTCTTACCTCACAGAACTATGTGAGATAACAGGATTAATACCTCAAGATTCTCCTCACCTAAGAAAAGTTGTTAATCTTGAAATCGTTTGGGGAATTCCTTCCAAAATGTTTCAGATTTGAGATTTGTGATGTGTTTTAGGTCGATAAGGTAGAGAAGTTCAAACGCACTCAGAGTACCAAAGACTGCCTCCATGCCAAGTATAACTCTGCAACTTGTGCCACGGTAGTTGGGGATGACCAGTGGGGTCATCTGCAAGTGGATGCAACTTCCCTCTACCTGCTCTTCTTGGCACAAATGACTGCATCAGGTAAGTAGAAGGTATTTTTGCCTTTTGTTGCAGCCTTTTCTATTCCAGCTTTTATTTAAAAAGGAAAAAAAAATAGTAACCAGCTTCAAAGATCTTTACATAATTATTACTCAGAAGCAAATCGTGTTTCTCTGGAAAAGAGATATGCCTCACTTGGAATTTTATGTTTATAGTAATTGGCAGTGTCTGTGCCCTTAATCAAGGCATCAAATACATGAGATATTTAGAGTCATGTCAGAGAAGTCTCGTGTTTAAAAACTTCATAGGGAGCAACCACGTTTCTTTGGAGAGTGGCAACATAAGTCAGGTGCACTTGTGCCATCAGTGTTTCTTCTCTTACTGGTGCTGTTTTATCTTGTGTTCTTCTTAATCATATTCCTCCTGTGAGGAGAAGGATTTGTTCCCTTAAATGTTTTTCTGCCCTTGAAGCCCCGTGCAATTGATCCCTGCAGAGCAGGCACCTGGTCATCTTGATGGTTTCTAGGCAGAGCACTAAGCAGGCAGAGCAGGAATTGGTATGCACTGCTCTGGAGAGCCAGAGATGGCTCAGACACCTCTGCTTTATACTCATGGTCTGACTGTCACCCTCCCAGAGGTGGTTTTTGGTTGGTCTTTGAAACAGTGTATTGGTGGGGTTTGAAGTATTTTTTCAGCAGCAAGTATTGAGGCTTGCTCTCTGATCTTTGGAAATCAGTATGAGTTTTCCCTTTGATTTCAGTGGGCAGGGGTTGGTAGCAAATAAACAAAAGCATGAAACTCACTGATCAGAACAGCTGTTGCAGTTCTGATCTAATATAATTATTCTCTTTCTTTTGATCAGGGCTACGTATTATCTTCACCCTTGATGAAGTTACCTTCATCCAGAATCTTGTTTTTTACATAGAAGCTGCCTACAAGGTTGCTGTAAGTAGTTATTTATATGTAAATCATCTGAACACTGCTCAAGTGTGGGTGGAAAATTATTTATTACTGGAGAAGTAAAATAGGGACTTGTTTTTTCCACGAGAAGATACCAGAACCTGTCAGTACTTTACACTGCAAGCAGCATCTTTGGAGATGTTGGGAGGGCTGTGGAGAATTTACTGTTGCATGGGTGAGGTGTACTTGTTCTATCATAATAATAGGGGATTTTATTGATAATTAATAATATTTTCTGATGTCTAATTATGAGTCTTGTGGGTCTTTCTAGAAAGGGCAGATTGTTAGCAAACCAAGTTGAAGGGACATGGGGAGAAACATGCACAGGAGGAAGGATAAAGGGCTTTGTGTGTTCTGTGAAGGCAGGGATTCATGACTGTGTATGTGATCCTGCTGGGGTGTATTTTTATGTGCTACTTTTTAAATATGGGAAGGGTCTCTTTTGAGACTTGGAGCCCTTTTTCTTCTTCTTTTATTTTTTGAAGGCAAATAATAAACTAATCTCATGTAGAGGTGGGGATTTGTTGTGGGACAGGGGACTAAACACTGCTGTTGTATATAATCATGCCATTTTTTCTTGATGTTGCAGGATTATGGAATTTGGGAACGCGGTGATAAGACAAACCAAGGAATCCCTGAACTGAACGCGAGCTCCGTGGGGATGGCCAAAGTGAGAATGTCTTCCTGACACCTCCTTCATGCCTTCTGTGTTGTGCTTAAGGGCTCTGACAAACCTGATGGCTTCCTCTGTATGCTCTTCTTGGCCACTGCAATAGTTAGCTGATTGTATAAGAATTTTTGTTCAGGTGTGAGTATTTTTTTAGTGTAAAATCATTGAGATAATGGTTCTCATTGAAAGACTTCAGCACAGTTGTTCCAGGGATTGCAAGAAGGGTACGAGATTAATTGAACCATGAATCTGACAGGTTCAGTAAGATACAGTCCTATAAAGTGGCCTCTGGTTTTCTTTCCCTCCTCCTTAATTCTTCAGCCTCAGTGTCATATGTGATGTTATCATCGTAAGATTAAGCCAGATGTAAATTCTATAAAACAGCAGAATATTAATAATAATAATTAAGAAATTTTCTGCAAGTAATTTAGAGAGAAAAAGAAATTAAGATATACTTAGAAGAAAGTCGATATTTCTGGTTCCTGCATAGCACAAGGTCACAGAGATACTAAATGAAGCTCAGAAGGACATAAATGTAAATTTGCAATTTACAGCTACCTCATTACATGGTGTCTGAGGGACAGACAGAAGACAAATATCATTAAGGTCAAAGGTGTATTTGCCTTTCAGCAGGATTTGTTAGATCTTGTGTGCACTGCAAGAGGGAGAGACTGCAGATCTTGGTCCTGAAATAGGAGGCTATTTTAGGATATAGGGCAGGACAAGCATTTTTTTCTAAGTACATTAATATTTAGATGATGTCTCACTGGAAACCTGGCTCCCAATTTTTTTTGCATTGCCTTTAAATTGTAGGAAGGATCACCAGTACATCAATCCTCTATCATACTAGTTGAAACCCAGAAATGGTTACTTTTTCTAAAATATTGCCAAGCTTCTCTTTAAAGATGACAAAAATGTCGATGGGGCAAACTGTTGTCTTAGGCAATTTCTTTCAGAGGATAAGCACAGGTGCTGGGATGTATACTTGGTTTAAAAGGTATTCAATGATTTAGGTTGTGGTTTGTTTTTTTTTAAAGGCTGCTTTGGAAGCAATCGATGAGCTAGATCTTTTTGGAGCTCATGGAGGACACAAGTCAGTGATTCATGTTCTTCCTGATGAGGTGGAACACTGTCAGGTAAAAATCAGTCTGCTCTTTGCTTTACTAGGAGAAAACCTACCACCCTCTTCCCTTTGTTTTTAAATGCAATGTTGATTAACTAAGTCAAGAATGTAACATAATAAGGATGGCTCAGGCTATGCTGCTCACCCTGTTTCTAGTAGGTCGTGTGAAACTGAATGGTATGAAGCATTCTCCTCCTAACTCTGTTAAAAATAACTTTACAGTCTTCTCTATCAGTTTGCAAATAGTGTAGTCTCATTTGCACTTAATATAGTTTCTTTAAGCAGGCAAATTGTTTTACATCCCTCTCTCCTGTTCTTGTTTTGCTCAGTCTATTCTGTACTCCATGTTGCCAAGGGCATCCACGTCAAAGGAGATAGATGCTGGCCTTCTGTCTATTATTTCTTACCCAGCTTTTGCAGTGGAGGATGTAAACCTTGTTAATGTAACCAAGAGTGAAATCATATCCAAATTGCAGGTAAGGATTTATTTTATTTTTGTTTTCCAGAGAGAGAAGCAGAACCTCTTTCTAAACCAAAAATCCTAATTAAACAAGGGTTGGTTCATCTGTGTGTGAAGAGAGGGAGGAGGATCCCTGTTAAACTCTGCACATGCCTTTATGCTGATGTTGGTCGGTGAGGAAGAAGGGTTTGGGGCATTTGCTACAATGTTCTGTTTTTACAGGGCCGCTATGGCTGCTGCCGCTTCCTCCGGGATGGTTACAAGACACCCAGAGAGGTACTTGTCATGTATATTTATGATGCATATTTTCAGTAAGCACATGGGAAGAATTTTATCATGTTATCTCTTCTTTATAGAAATACTTTGTTTTATTTACATGAAGGAGTGAAGTTCTCCATCACTGCTAAGACGTCTTTGTGGGTTTAGGGGTAATCCAGGTATCCACCCTGGAAAGGACACATATCCAAGGGAGGGTTTAAAAACAGTTATTAAGGACAGAACTTAGCCCACAATTCCATAAGAAATTAACCCTTAGATATGCTTATGGTATCTGAGATGAAGTGGTATCTCTGAAACATCCCAAAATATCTTTGAACTGAGGCAGAGCCAAAATGATTTGGGAGACACTTAGATCCTGAGACTAGGAAGGATCAATTTGGCTAGAGAACCATTAAATGAGTTTGAGAGTGAATGTGACAAAGAAGTCAAGAGACTGCTTGGAATCTATTTCTGGTGGGTTTATTGGTTTCTATGTTTTAATTGTATAAAGTAGGCTGTCATTATGATTGGAATATAAGTGACTAATTTAGCACTGAGACTAAATGAGTGTGATTGAATTTTTTAGGATCCAAGCAGGCTGCACTATGATCCTGCTGAGCTCAAACTCTTTGAAAATATTGAATGTGAGTGGCCAGTATTCTGGACATACTTCCTAATTGATGGAATATTTAATGAGGACAAAATCCAGGTGAGGAAAGAAGAAATTGCTTTCAAATTGCAAAACCATTTACACACAGTATTTTGTAACTTTGTTCTGTGTTTGTTTTGGGTGCATTTGGATACCCCATTAGCAGAGTGGAATAGTTTTCAGCCAATTCCACCTTCCTGGGGAGCTCATGACATGGTAGAGGCAGCAGGGTTGTGCACATTGGCCCTGGTTGCCCTCTACCAGGTTGAGTAGCTCTGTTAACTGGGGTGGTAAAACTGAGCTGAATAGGGTTTATTTGCCTGGTTTTGTCTTATCATCAACCTTGATGCCTCTTTCACAATTCAGGATAAGACAAGCTTTCTTTTTCCCTCTGGTTTGGCTGCTGAGAACAAGATTCATAGCACTTTCAGTCTTTCTGTACATTCAGAGAGATTCGGGATTGGCTTATATGGGGTAATTTCATTTTCACTAATTCCCTAAGTCACTTCATGCCATTACTGTGCCAGACATCCAGTGGGCAGTGGAACTAAATTGATTGTAGCCCTCCAGAGTGTTTGGTGGAACCTGGGAGGTGTTGGTGTGTTAAAGAGCAGCAAGTAGTCAGGAATAATTGCATGCATACCAGAACCTCTGCAGTTTGGTAGCTTGAAAGAAATTAAATATATATGTGATTTAAAATTGCCTAGTGTGCAGAGGGATAGGAGATTGCTAAACTCCTTGAAAATTGAAATGTCATCAGAAACAATTCAGAGAGTTTCAGACCAACGAGCCCTCTTTCTGTATCAGATGTTGCAAATCAAGTGAAATTACTCTAACACTAGACACATAAAATTACTGAACACAGTAAAAGTTATCTGGAGAATAGAGAAATGGCATTATTTCATGGGGGGGGATAGTCAGAAAGTTTACTGAAACTTCAGTCCTGCCAATAAAATACCCCTTCCTGAAGCAGTCTCTAGGCCTTAGTTGGATTATCTGGGACAGTTTGTACCTGGTTGAATTTTTTTTGGTGTGCAGATGAACTGGTCCAGGGCATGGTCAGGGCAACTGCTCCCAGCTTCCACTGTTTAAACATAGCTGAATGAGTCACTGAGACACTCAGGGAAGTGTCTAGTCCCCACTTACTGCTGCAAACAAATGGTTTTGCAGAAAAATAAGCACCCTGAGGACTCAAAAAAAAGTGGAATGGGACAGGATACTGAAAATGTCAGTGTATGTGAACCTGTGGGTACCTTGCTTTGAGTGATCCACTGTACTCTGGAATAGCAGAAAAAGGATTTCTGAGGCTGATGCTGGTAGTGCTTGAAAAGTTTCCCTCTAAGTAGAAACTTACAATGGATGGTTAATAAATGGAACAAACTCAGGAATCTGGTAAAAAGAAAATGTATTACATGTTCTTATCAGTCTGCTGTTCCTATTCCTAATACATTGTTTAATATCACAAGAACAAGAGGATTTACTGTTCAGTGAACTTAGATATTTTTAAACATTTAATTTATTTTAACTTTTTCTTGTGACAAAATTTTAATCAAATTAGTTAAGAGAAATTGATTTCCCAATCCTACAAAGCAGAATTCAGTAAGCCACAGACAAATGTTCATGGCATACAGCTAACAATTTATACAGTTTACACTCTTACAGATGCTGGCATCTGATGTCTGTGTCACTGCACTGTCATCCATTGAAAATTCCATGTAGGATCTGTTCCAGTTACTTGTCAATGGGATTATATTGGAAGTTTTGTACTGCAGCATTGTGTTCCAGTTTGATCACAAGTGTTCATATTTCTGGCAACACTGAGGTGCTGGAACAGTCTCTGATAATTTGAACCCTGTTCTTCCATCAGCAAGTCATGATTCCTCTACCCCTTTTTTTCTTTTTTAAGTATATGAACTTTCAGTAAAAAAATACTGTTCAAAAGTACTTTATTGTTTCAGTTTTTCTGACTGTATTGTGAATTCTCTATTTTAAAAATAATTCCAGGTACAAGAGTACAGAGAGGCTCTGGAAGGAATACTTATTAGAGAGAAAAATGGATTAGTGCTAATGCCTGAACTGTATGCAGTCCCTCCAGAAAAGGTATTGTGAAAATGCAGTGTCCATTTCAGTGTGCAAAGTAGAGAGAGTGAGAGGAATGTCAGTCTTATGGTTTTCCTATGTCTGATGAATCTAAATCAACAACAAAAAAGACTATTGCACATTATTTTAAAAAGACCTCTCATGGCTTCTGCTGAGAAATGGTAAAGTTTAGGCTTCCAGATGGTCACATTTTTTACTTGTAAATTTGATTGTCTGTGGAAATATTACAGCAGATCTAAAATTTTGCATCCTTAAAGCAAGACATCTTTAAGAAGTGTTGATACTTACTTAGGAGCTGAAGCTCAAAGAAGAAATAAAGAATAGACTGTCCTGCCTGTCTAGTCTATTGATTGATTGTGCTGCCCTTTTCCAGAGCATGTATGGGAGACAGATTTCAAATGGATTAAGGTTTGGGCTGGGATTTTTTGTTTGGTTTATTTGGGTATTTTTTTTCCCCTGCCTTTGCTGTTACTGTTTATCTCATTCTCCCACTGTGACAGAGAAATTCAGACGAGCTTATGCGCTCTTCCATGCTATTTGCCTTTGTATCCCTCCCTGCCAACTTCTTCTCCCACTCCAGACTTCTCAGCCCTCACTCCCTAAGGGTGTGGAGCCTCCTGGGTTGGTCTGAGTTGCTCAGCTGATGCCTTGCTCGCAGATCTGAGGTGGAAACTGAATTGCCTTCCTAGTGGGAACAAGCGTGTAAGAGTCCAGAGCCTTCTTGTGAATTTTGATATGATGACAATGATCTGAAAAACATGCCACATAAACGGGGTAGATTTTGTCTGTCTATAAAAGAAATATGAAATGGCTGCCTGAAGATGTAATCTCAGAGGGTTTTTGTCCTGCCCTCGATAGATCTGTATATTGCAAAACTAAGGCTGTTTTTCTAAATTAGTAAGTCTACCCTTAATTTTTCTATGACCATCCTTGCTAATGCAGGAAAGGTGGAAAAATCTTAATATTGGAAAGCATGTTTGCTTCAGAAAGCTGGGTAGACATCAATGAAGTTAAAGTGTCATCTTGGAAGGGGTTGGAAAGCAGACACCCAGTTACCTATGAGCAGCCCAGAGGGAAGGCAGCAAAGGCATGGTGAGAAGAAAGTGGAAGAGCTAATACCAAAGCTATAATTGCATGCAGCATCCCCATTCATGCTCCAGCTTGGAAGGGTGGGAAGAGGTACAAAAAAGGAAGTATAGTTCTTGTCCCAGAAAATGTGTATCCTTAGAAGTGAAACCACAACATCTCTGCGTCAGTGCTAAGAGCAGGCTTGGAAGGGTTGATATTAAACTGTATTGTCTGCAAATACTTACATGTTATTGATTGTTTTTCACAACTTTAGGGTGATTTTTCTTGCTTATGTATTTGTTTTCAGGTGGATGAGGAGTATGAAAATCCTCACTCAGTGGATCGTGTCCCAGTGGGAAAGTTGCCACATCTTTGGGGCCAATCATTGTATGTCCTGAGCTGCCTGTTAGCAGAGGTAATTATTTCTTGCATAGTAGAAAATTTTGTATTTTATTTTGTTTGAGATGGCTTGGGCTTTAAGAGCAGTTTGGTTGAGAGGTAGAGGACTGTATGTTTTTCAGTAGAAACATGTACATGAACCACAAAAGGCTGACTCTGAGCTTTCAGGACCTTTTTTTTTTAAATATAGCTATGTAATTGTCTGTCTCTAATCAAGCTGAGTGAGTTGTCACATGGCCTGGATATATAATTAGAATAGAGGAGTATGCCCAGGCTGACTTTGCTGTTCCAGAGCCAGGATTTTGGGCCATTTCAGCTTTACTAGGCTATTCTTTGCTCTATGACATGATGTCAGACACATGAAAGTCAGACTAGTTAAAAGAAGCACAGATATCTCCATGGAGCTGCAAATAAAATCACTTTCCTGGTGAAATTATGTCAGTTGCTATAACTGAAATAGGAATTCTAAATACAGGTTGTGTCAGTCAGAACCATTTTCTTGTTATTCCAAAAAATATTGCAGTCATTGTTTTTATTGAATGTACTACTTAGTGGACAGGCTTTAAGTCTTGCTGTCCTGAAAAAGTATGAAAATTAGTTAGGATTTATTCTACATGTCAGAAGCCTTTTGCTTAAATTCTGTTTGTTTCCTTACTTTATTCTGTCTTTTGTATTTGTTCTAGGGATTTCTTGCTGCAGGTGAAATTGATCCCTTAAACAGGAGATTTTCCACTGGATTTAAACCTGATGTTGTGGTACAAGGTAAGGGAATTTTGTGAACATTCTGTATTAATTGAACCACATGGTGGCAAAGTCCCTGTGTACAGGAGAGATGAAAGATATGTTTAAAAATAATGTGGATTTTTTTTTTGCATGGGACATAGATGCTTTGATGACACTGTGAGAACAAGTGAGCATGTGTTTGCCTAGCTACCTTTTACCAGGAGGGAAGATCAGGTTTAAGAGTTTTTTTAAAAAAAAAAATTGTCAAAATTTTAAGATTTGTCTGGAATTGGAGAGTGGCAAACTTAATCTTGTAGTGAAAAGGAAAATTTTGGCAGCTTCTAGAAAGAAGAAGCAGGACTGACAGGAGATGGATCAGGTTTCATGTAGCCCTGTTTCAGAGGAACCAGAGAGCACTGGGTGTGGAGGATCCCTGTACACAGAGGTGAGGCAGCCAGAGTTACCAGCTTTTGGCTGCTGCAGGGAGTGGCCTTCTTAGTTTGTGCAAGAACAGCCAAAACCAGAAATTAAGTAGAGAGCAAAAATCAGCAGATCAGGTCTTAAAGACTTTTCTAGAGCCTGGACCACTCTGAAAGAGCAGCCAGCTCATTTCTCAGGAGCAGATCCTTTGTCAAGGATCCTGTGACCTGAGCTGGTGCTTGTTTACCCCCTGTTGGTGCCTCATGGGAGTAGCACTTCATTATTCTGAAGTGCTTCATTTCCAATAGAAATAGAAGTGCTTGCTTATTTTTTGCATTCTTTGGCAAGTATTCACAATACAAAGAGAATACTGCATTTGGGAGTATTGATTAGTCCCAAATCAATAAGCCACTTATCATGGGCAAAACCTCAAGTGGGACAAGAGATGGGTTCTGGGCCTGGACTGTAAATTCCTCACATTAGGGAATTTTTTTCTTCTTCCTACCTCTGCTATTTTGTGTCCTCTGAAACATTTATTGCTATACAAGTGACAGCACCTGTTCCCCAGTGGCTTGGCTGCATTGTTACAGTGTGCTGTGTTAAAATAACAAAGATTTTCAAGTCATGTTTCTCTTTGTTCTCTGGATGGAAAGCCCTGAAAGAGACTCTCTGCTAAAAGAAACTGTGATCCAAACTAGTGGTACTCAAAGAAATCAGAAGTATCTGATTAAGTCCCCAAGAACCTACTTTAACCTCAGCAGCTCTGACCCTGCTTTGAGCAGGAGGTTTGCAGAGAGACCTCAGAGGACTCTTCTGACCCTTCTGACACTTCTAACCACCACTGTTGTCCAAAGTGGACAGGAACAGCAAGAAATACTAAGAAACAGAGAATTAAAATCTGTCAGGTGCCCTATTGCAATTCATTTTGATTCCATGAATCCATAAATTGTGAGGCTTTTGTGCCTTTTTAGTTAGCTAAATGCTTTTGTTGAGAGGTGGCAGTAGAGACAATTAAAAAGAGTAGAACTTTGGTTTTTACTTGTGTTTTTGTTTTCTGTTACACACAGTGACTGTTTTGGCAGAATCTAATCAAATTAAGAATCTCTTGCAAGACCGTGGGATCAATGTTCAGAGCATTGCTGATATCCATCCACTCAGAGTGCAGCCAGCTCGCATCCTCAGCAACCTCTACACCATGCTGGGTGAGTATTTCAACATGGAAGCCTCTCTGCTGCCAGGCAAGGTGTCTTTTTAAGAAGCTTAATCAACTTAGAAACTCTGTCTTAAATAAGAGACTCAGACAGGGAGAAAAAAATTACCTCATTAGAAATGGTGGTGAAAATACAAGTTTCCCTGTGCCCTTGGAGTTAGACAAAAACTGAATCTTCTTTTGTCCTCCAGAAACTACTTCCACAGAGAAACTGGTTTTTGAAAAAAATGCCTGGAAAAACACAGAAGAAAAAAATCAAATATTTTTCCTTCGAGAAGTCATTTGAGTCTGGAAACTGGGCAGTATGATTTTTATGTTCCCAGCAGGCAGTCTGGGAAGTTTTCTGCTCCAAATCAGGGAAGCTATGCTGCTATCAGAGCATCTTTGGGCTGTCAGGTTCTCGCTAAAGTTCCTTCCAAGCTGGAGCTGAGATAAGCTGCTGAAGCTCTCTGTCCCTGCTGCAAACCCAGAAGCCTTTAGGGCTTTTCTAAACACATGACTTTAAATACATTCCAGTTCCTTAGCAGTGCCTTTCAAGTCCTGTTTTCCTCAGAGCCTGAATTGACTTCAATAAATGCCCTGAAGCTCTGACTGTTGAGTCTTTTCATAACTGAAAATCCTTGCTGGAATTATTTGGATCTTGGTGCAAAGTTTGTTACATGCATTCCTAATTTAACTTAGTTTCACTTCTTCAGGCATGCCAGCAACTCATGACTCAAAATTGTGGATTCTGCTATAAAGTAAAATTGAGGTGGAGTGACTCAGCACTGGTAGATTCCTTTGCTGTGTTGACAAGGAGAGCTGTATCCTGCTTCTCTGTCAGTCTGGAGCATGTCCCCATGGCAGTTTGGTTACAAATATTGCTGAGGCTGCTCATGGGGTGAACACTTTTTTTGTTGTGGTTGTTTTTGTTGTAAGGTTTGGGTTTTTGTTTTAACGGGGAGCTTTTTTTGGAATCGTTCAGAGTAATGGGGCCTTCAGATAAATTTTAGACAGTATGCCCTTTACACAGGGAAATTGTATATTTTGCTTCTGTGAAAGAATCTGGCTCTCCATCTCAAAGTTCTTTAAAAAAAATGAAACATTTGCAGGCCTTTGCTGATGTTTACATTTATTTCATTATCATTCATAATATCTTTCATTCACTAGTGGGGAGGTGTGAATAGGATGATGTGATACATTGTTTTTAACAGTGACTTTGGGAATGTTCACAGTAGTATTTTTTCAGGCACATGGTTCTTTGGTTCTTATTCCTTACCAGAAAGATTCAAGTCAGCTCCTGGCTGCTGATGCAAAGGTTGTAGTGTGGATCATTTGCAATTAAGCTCTGCTGAGAAAAGAGAAACTTATTAACGAAAATCTGTCATTGTATTTGGATGTACTTTGTGTGTTGATTTAGCCTGAAGACATGAGTTTTTAAGGTCCTGTATTTGAAAATACTGGAATTTCTGGGTTATGTTGATGGCCTTGTTTTTGTAAATCACATCTCCTGCCCTTCTTGGTGGGGAAGCCTTGGGTGCTGAGCTATTACTGTAATTATAAGACCAAATCCATGGTCAGTGAAGCCAAAATTTAAATTTTTAATCAGGCCTTTGAAGGACTCCAGCTATTTTATTGCTGCTTGTCACCAAACCTGTTTGTAGCCTTGCACTCTGGTTACTGGTTTTCTGCCTTACTGGCATTAGTAAATTTCCCTGTCTATAGTGGTTATTTTGGAAAACAGCACAGAAGATGTTAGCTGAGATTCTTTCCTTTCTCTTTCCTTTCCAGGCCGGAACAAGAACATGAAATTAAGCGGCCGGCCACACCGACACATCGGAGTGTTGGGCACCTCCAAGCTCTATGTGATAAGAAATCAAATATTTGCTTTCACCCCTCAGGTAAGCATGTAAAGCTGGCAGGACAATCACTCCTTTCTTAATGGTGAATCATTAGTGAAGCTCTTTGCTTTTCCCTGCTGTGACTGTACCTTGGGTAGAACAGAGCTGACACAGCAGATGGGCTTCGCTTTGTAGGGCTTTTAAGAGCATGGGATGATCAGCATGGTAGAACTGCTGACAAATCTCTTTTCCATCACACAGAGTCTGCTTTCTTTGGCTTCTGGCTTAGGAGAACACAGCGAATCAATAGTACAAAGTTGTTACTGATCTTTGCTCGCACTAAAATTCTAATTAATGAAATAGTTTCTGCAGAAATAGATCACTTAATATATCTTTCTACCAATTGCTTTGATGAAAAATTTAGTATCACGTAAGTGTGCAAATGCTGTAACCCCTAGGAGGTGAAGGTGTGATCTTTGCATTTTATTCTTGAAAGGGTCAGTGCTGAGAAATGGATGTTCTGTCTTTTTTTTTTTTTTTGCTTTGGTGTGTTTTTCCAATCTTGCTGGAAGTTTGGATGCTCATAGAATCAATGGCTCCTTTTTATGCATTTAATGAAATGCAACACATTTATTTCAATAGAATTATTCCAGCTGTTGGTACTTGATGGCCAGGGAGTCACCTGCTCCAAGCATGTTCAACTCATAGTTGTACATAGTAAGATGTGAACTAAGGACCCAATATTCCTGCCAAAATCTTGTCATGTATCAAATAAGGACATGCTTATTAGTATATTCCAAAATGACATTTATCTTTACATTAGCAACACAGTGACAGGTCCTGCTTATTCCACATTTTACTAAAACCTCCAGAACATTTTCTGTTGTACTTTGAAGCCAGACACTTCCCCTGGCTTTTTTTTTTTGAGGTGGATGGAGTTAATGTTTAATGTCACCTTCCTAAGGTTAGCAGTTAAGTCATCTTGTTGATCTTGACTAGTGTCCACAAATTTTGTGATTTTGTCATTTGTATTTCATTCTCTTTTCTAGTAAAAACATTGATCAGGTATGGGGCAAAGGCTGACTTCATTCAGATACAGTAATTCTGAAAAAATAGTTAATAACTACGTTTTGAGAAGAATTTTAAAAATAGTTCTGCTTCCTAGGATGTTTTTGTTCAGCTCACTTGTGTGAAAATTTTCAGAGGCTGGCAGATGTCAGCCATTTTCTTATACTTAGCATCTGGTTGCTCCAAAGAAGGAAATTGGACTAATCTGTTGAGATTGGCTTTTTACCATCGTACTTTATCATTTTGTAATTATCTTGGTTGTTTCAAATTGGCTTTGTTTTCCTTTGCTTTCACTCACTGGAATTGGCCTGGCCTTTTAAATGGCTCTTCCTTTTTAAAGACAGGCAGTATGTCTGGATCCTTGTCTCTGGATTTCTGAGACTTGTTCTTTATTAATTACCAAAGCTAATTGTGAGTGGCTCAAGGATTGTTTTGGCTCGTTCCTGATTCCTTCTGTGAAGAAATTTCTCTGGATTTTGTCAGCTTGAACTTCAATGTTCTTTATGCACTTAGCCCTCCCAAAGGCTTATGGGCTTCCTTAACTTTTGTTGTGGATGCTTTAACATACTTCCCATTATTTGCAAATATTTCCATATTTTTTTATTTTTATTTCTCTTTAATTCTTTGGTTCCAGCTCCTGAAGTTGCCATAATAGTCTCTTACTGTGGTTCTTGGCTTCCTGCTGCAGTGGGAGCAGCACTTTGCCATTGCACATTTCATGTACCTTTTTTCCTCAGTAACTGCCAGCTTTCCTGTACTCTACTTGACTTCTGGATGGTTCCCAAGAGACAGTTACTGGCTCCCAGTCCCCAGCGTGCACTTAAGCCTGTTTATTGTTACTGTTGTTAGCTTTTTTTCCATGTTTTAGAGTACTTTCATCATCCAGATCCTAGGTTAGTGTAATTGGTCACTGGGAAGCTTCTGCTTCATGGTTGTGATTGCCTGGGTTTTGTTTGTATTGCTTATCTTGATGGTCAGTCTACAGGCCTAAGAAAATGGACTCTTGCACAAGTGTGGATTTCTTTTTCACAGTCTGAGGCCTTGTTAGGTTAATTCAGGTCATTTGTGTGTGGTCAGGAGTGGCTCATATGGCCCTTGTGAATGATTTAAGGGAAGAAATAAAAAAAAATAAGTAAAGCACTGACAACTAGCCCTATGTTGTGTTTTTCTCTTCTCTAGTTTACTGACCAGCATCACTTCTATCTGGCTCTAGACAATCAGATGATTGTGGAGATGCTCAAGACAGAGCTGGCTTACCTCACTTCTTGCTGGAGGATGACAGGGAGACCAACCTTGACATTTCCCATCACTCACACAATGCTTGGTAAATTTAATTTTCTCTGTTTCAAGCAGAGTAGATCACTGCAAGAGAGTAGGATGGATGTTGGTTTGAGAGGAGACAGGTAGCAGGACTTCTAACATCACAAGTACAGTTTCATTTTCTCATGTGTATGCTGAATTTGTATGACATGGTATTATTTAATTTTGGTTTTATTCTATCTTCATATGCTTCCATCATCTCCATGCCATTTCTGTCTAAAGAAATTTCATAGAAATCCCTTTGGACCTTGCCTGAGCAGTGTTTGTCTTTAGAACTTGTCTAGGGGTTGTCTTTTGTTTGCTTGTTTGTCTGGGAATTTTGAATAGTAGTTGTGGGTTCTGCTTTTAATCTGCCTGATTTACATTGTAGACAACACCCAGTAATTCACTGTGTTTGGATGTGATAATCTAAGGTGAGCTTCAGTTCTTCCATTATTCTTTTTTAGTTGATGATGGTACTGACATTCATCCAGCAGTTCTTGCCACAATAAGAAAATTAGAAGATGGTTATTTTGGAGGTGCAAGGTAATGTCAGAATTGCCAAATTATTATCCATGATTTTTAAAATTAAATCCTATAAAAGTCTCCGTTTTGAAATTGTGATAGTGCACAGACTTTGTACTAGAATTCCACAGAGAAAGGAGTTTCAGCTTCAATTATTATATGGCTGGACCTCAGGTGCAATGGAAAAGATCTGTCTCCCAAAAAGTGTACCATCTCTGACTGCCATTAATGGATAAAGAAAACAAACATCAGAACTTTGGAAATACAAAATCTTGACTCTGGCTGGGCTTCTATTATTAAAAAGTAAATTACTTTCACGGTTGCTGGACATGATTTAAACATCGATTGCATATAATACTTGTAAACTGGTGTGTTCTATATCATCTATGTGTAAAATATGATGCCACAGTGCCTCCCTATTCTTTTTCTACTTGCCCTCTCAATCAGTATTTTCCTTAGACAATCAAATATTCTCATGTTTTAACTCCAGTCAATGACTCAGCTCCACATGGCCACCCTCTCCTTAGTGGGATCAGGGAGAGAATTGGAAGAATACCAGTGAGAAAACTTGTGGGTTGCAATAAAGAGAGTTTAGTAAGTAAAGCAAAAACCACACATACAGGCAAAGCAAAATGGAAAATTCATTCACCACTTTCCATGGACAGGCAGTTGTTCAGCCATCTTCAGGAAAGCTGGACTCCATCAAACATAACTGTGGCTTGGGAGGACAAGCCCCTGTGTCCCTGAACATCCTCCCCTTCATCCTTATTTATTGGAGTTCAGTCCAACATTACCAGGAGGCTGTTCCTGAGCTGGCTGGCCCTCGCTGTTTGCCTGTCTGGCAGCACTGTGGTGTTCTCACCCCAGTGGTACCTCAGGCTCCCAGGATGTTACAGCTGAGGGCTTGGAGACAAGTGCAGGCAGGCAGGAGCTCAGGTTTACCTTTGGCAGAGAGGTTCCAAGGCGACAGTGAAGGAATGGAGCCAATTCTGATGGAGGGTTTTGATTCAGAGCTTTATTCCTGGCCCAAGGGCCTGTGAGTCCAGTAACAGCTCCAACAGAATCCCCACCACATGGCAGCTAGCTCTTTTAACCAGGGAGAGGGGGAGGGAAGGAACACAGGTGACACCAACCAGGTACGGGGGGAAGGTCCTAAGGGACAGAGGGCACTTGGATTGCCCAGTGTCTTTCCAGGGGTGGGAAGCATCTTTTGAATTCTTCCAATCACTCAATGCCCTTCTGGAATTCCAGGGTTTTCAGGCAGCACTCATCAGGGTTCAGGATGTGGAAAGGAGGAATGATTGACAAACCTGGCAGGGAGTCATCTGGGTGGGGCCTGGGGTATCCTGAGATGCACTGCAACACTTATTCCCCCAGCTTTATATGCTGAGCATGACACTCTGTGGTGTGGAATGTCAGGGGTCAGCTGTCCAGCTCCTTGTGCACCCCCAGCTGTGCTGGTGGGATGAGGTGAGAAGCAGAAAAGGCTGGGATGCTGTGTAAGCCCTGCTTAGCAGTAACTAATAATCCCTGTGTTATCAGCACTGTTTCCAGCACAGATCCAAAGCATAGCCCCACTGTTAACTCTTATCCCTAAAACCAGCACAGATGGTTTAGCTGCCTCCAGGGCTGTGAAAAGACACTGCCATTCATGGGACCTTCTCAGCCCCAGTTTCTTATGCATTATCCTTGGAGCTCAGGTTTTTGCTCAGGGTCTCTGTTGATATGAATAATTAGGCTTTGGGTTAGGCCTGTTACCATAACACAGTTAAAATCAATTAGTACCTAAAGCAGTAAGTACCCAGCTGGATCTGCAGCTGTTGTTTTCCTTT
This sequence comes from Thryothorus ludovicianus, assembly GCA_013397245.1. NCBI lineage: Eukaryota > Metazoa > Chordata > Aves > Passeriformes > Certhiidae > Thryothorus > Thryothorus ludovicianus. The sequence continues at coordinate 137,071 of VZTB01000289.1, forward strand.
ATTTTTCAGTGTCAGTTTCTCTGGCTTTATAGTTGCCAAAGGTGGATTGAACAGTAAATTTCATAAATTTTGGAGGAGTTGTTGAAAGCTAAGGGAGCATTAATCTGTATCAGAATGGTGGATGTTAATGCTCTTTGGCACGTATCCCTTTTGCAGAGTGAAGATAGGCAAGCTATCAGAATTTCTTACCACCTCTTTTCATACCTATCTGAGTTTCCTGGATCCAGACTGTGACCTCAAACTGTTTGATGACCGTAATGACAACTGTAATAGTCCTGACAGTGAATATGGAGACTACCCAGCAGATTTCTGTGAAAAAGGTAGTAGTGTTTTTTCACTTGGTATTTTTTTCTCTGTCAAGTTCCATCAGCAGAGCCTGGGTTTGCCTACACTGCAGAATCTGTTCTGTGCACAGCTGATGGTCATTTGGTTTTCTTGTGCATCCACCTCTGGACAGGACCTGCATAACTCAGTTTGGAGAATGAATTCATGTGTGTTCTTCCTGCATTTGTGTATGGCATTGACTGGCTACAGCAAAGCTGAGTCTGGAGAGTCAGCAGGTGGGGAGGTATGGAAGAGGGTAGAGGGAAGAGGACTGTGAGGAGTCATGGACAAGAGCTTGTGTGGAAGAGATGATAGTCTTAGAATCAAATAAGTTGGAAGAGACTTTTACAATCACCAAGTCCAGCTGTGTTCTATGATCTGTCAGCAAGATAAAACTCCTTTTGATTCCTTTCAAAGGCAAAGCTAGCTTCTAAATCTGTTTTCAGTGTCAAAAAACGATTTTTTTCTTTTGTTTCCTATTTGTTTGGCTTAAAAATCTCTTCCTTACACTATTCTTGCATATTTGAGTGCCCTTATAAATAAGCAAGAATATAGTGGTGTGTTTGAATAAAAAAGTGATGATGATAAATAGTGATTTTTACCTTTAAGAAACTTTTTTTTTTTTTTAACTAGATAGCCAGGATGAGCTGGATCAGTACATAAATGATGTCCTGCAGAGCACAGCACTGAAGTCATACCTGCCTCCAACTTCAAAGACAACAAGTCAACCACCTGTGTTCAGTGCAAACCATTCCACAGAAGAGATACTGTCAATAATGGCCAAGACAAAGGGCTTGGAAGTTCCAGGTATTTCTCCCTAGTGTTTATTTAGTGATAATAATTTTAAAAAATGGTTTGTCTGCTACAAGGTACCCCTTGTAGTTCAAGTATTTAAAAATGACATCTTTTGGCATACTTGTGTCACTAGTTCTTTCTGTATAGCAAAGAAATAAGCAATTCCTTAAGAAGTAAAAATGACTGAAGCTGTCATGTTCTCACAGTATCCCATGTCATGGTGTATATACAGAAAACCTGCAATGAAATGTAACATTTAATCAAAGTTAATGTTGTGGAAGCTGCTACAGCTTCTTAGTTGGATAGAATTTTAGAACCCAAATCAGTTAATTAATTGTTTTGTCTTTGCTTGTATAAAGGCAGACAAAATGTATTTTATTTTAATTAAGTTACTGTGAAATGAAAGGTTTCAATACAATAAAAACATAACTATTCACATATACTTTCTAAATTTGTAAGAACAAATAGAGTAGAGAGGGAATACACTCTTTCTATTCTAATTATGCTACATTTCTGATGGTCTAATTGGAGAATATACACCAAAATAAGACTTTGGCTGAATTTGTAAATATATTCCAACATAGGCATTGTTTTATATGTAGTATTCAATGCCCTGGTCAATGGAAGAGTTCCTTTAACTTCAGTATAAATTAATAACTTCCAAGCTTTTCTGTTAGTCTTTTCTGCCCTCTTTCATGTGCTACATTACCTGATCCTCATTGAATTCATCATATGAAGTTAACAGAGAATTAACCTGCATTTAGCATTATAATTTTAATTATGAAATCTTACCAATTAGGCCATTTCCTCCCCTCATTCCTATTGAAATGTTTAAAACACTTGGCAGATTCAGGTCATTGGGCTGCAGGATTTCAGAGTCACAGGGTAATAAGAGATATCAGTTGAGAGGTACCCCCTGAGCCTTTGACGTGCTGATCTCAGAAGCTCTCAGAACAAACCTGCAAGGAGATAAGGTTCAGAACATGAGCTTGTCTCAGGCTTCCATGCACAGCATCTCAGAAGCACTGCCCCTGTATTTTGACTCTTGGAGGTATTTCTGTTGCTTTTACCTAGTCGAGCTGCTTCATGTAGGTGTTTTTGATTTTCATGTTACTGAAACAGACTTTCTTTTCTTTCTGTTTTGGTGACTTTGCTTTCCAGCTGTGTCTATGTCTCTTCCCACTAAAGTTCTGAACACACACCGAAAGTCTCTGAATCTTGTTGATAATCCTCATTTCTTTGAGACAAAGGTAAGGTATGGGAATTTTTGTGCTGTTTGTGGTTTTAGGATGCAATGCTGTAGCCTTTCCTCGTGTTTTCCTTCCAAACCCTATGCCAGGTATCATTTTTCTTCACAGAAAAGCCATTCTGTCCAAGGCACTCCCTTGTTTTGGAAATTATTTTTTTGGCTGGAGGAAGGTTTTTTGGTCAAATAGACACTATCAAGTGGAAAGTTTTTAATTACATGTGCAAAACAGAAAAGAACATAATAGTTGCTTTATTTTTAAAAGCCAAAAGTTAAGTCATCGTCTTTAGTTCTAGCTGAACACAAGGGGAAGGACAGGATGTTCACAGACTTCAGAGATGTTTTCCAAGAAATGCTACTTATAGTAACATCTGGGCAGGATGGAATGTGTGAATGTTCTTAAGGCACCAGCCAAATCCCACCTCAAGGCATAAAGATGGAGTTCTCCTGGGCACTTGTTTTCTCTTGGTACATGTGCCCAGCTGCTGAGAATGGCTAAAAGAGATTGTATCCAGCCTGCTGAGGGATTCTGCTCTGCACAAGGCTCTGTTTGTGGAAATGGTATTTTAGAATTGTATAAATTGCTGAACAGTTTGTTAAACAAAACTTCTTTTCATCCAGGAATTCACCATAGGATTAAATCATCTGATTAGTTACAATTTTACTTTCCTAAGCTTGGAAAATATATAATGGCAATATTTGCATTCATAAAGCACCCCTTATATACAGGTTAGAGATGGAACTCAAAAAGCTCTAAATTATTTCAACAAAAAAGAGGACAGTAATCTCTCTAATTTTCTCTTTACAAGTAACATAAGATGACAGAAAAAGCACACAGATAATTCCATTTCTTTGTTTTGTCAAAAAGAAAAAAAAAAATAGATACAAGGTTCCATTCTGGGGGTTGTGTTTCTTGGGATTAGTCTCCTCCTGTGCTTGCAGTACCCTGGCAAGAACTGAGTGATGTGTCTGTATTTCAAACCCAGAGCTTTGTTGCAAGTCTGTTGGTTTTTTTAATAGGAAGTTTGAAGCTACAGGAAGTTACAGATCTGCTGCTTTTGTTGAGGTCATGTCTTTTGATTTTTCATCCATCTTTGTTATCAGGACAGTGAAAATGTTTTGCACTTACCTAAAGATGCTCATGGTGATTTGGATTGCAGGAAGCTCGTTGATCAGCTGAAGGAATGTCCAACACTCCATGATCAAGCAGATATTTTGTATATCTTGCATATACTCAAGTAAGTTGCCTGAGTATGAACTTCAGCATCTTTGAGTTTGGTCACAGCTATCTAGTTATTCTGGTTATTCAGGTTTCCACTGTTGAGGTTGTGTTTTGAGGGGACAGTGGAAATACTTTGTGCTTTTACAAGCATCTTTTCAGTTAGTTTGATTACAGGAATTAGTTGGATTCAAAAGAAGAGTTGTGCAAATTTTAGAGCTGGTTGGCACACAGTTGCAAATACAGAAAGTTTCCAGGGCTCACAAATCAGATGCATGAATCCTTTCCATGAATGAGAATACACCCTGCTATATTTATGGCAGTCCATTTAAAGTCCACAAAGATATGGTGTGATTTTATACACAAGAATTAAAGTGTAGGGAAAATTCATTTGTCATTTTCTAACTAAAGGCAAAATGCAATTTTAATGAGTGCTCACTATTTTTCTCCAATCTCTTTTCATATTTAAGTATAAGACTGGCTAAAATTTGGTACTTTTTGAAACATTCTTGGAAGCAGTGTAGACCCATCTGCTGGGGTTAGTAAACACCTGCTATTTAAATGGGTTTGATGGGAACAAAATGCAAATACAAACAACAGAATCATCTTCTGAAGTGTGTTTTTTGAGCATTTTTTTTCCTGTCAGGGAGAATACTGCTGGAACCTGTCAGGCAGTTAGCTTTTGGTGCAAAGACAAGTATGTGTTAATCACAGATGGTCTTCCCTACTGCTACAAAGACTGCACTTTTGTTTATTTTAGTCTGTCTCCTGTGAGGACCTCTTCTTTGATCTTCTTGATTTCCCAAGCAAAATGTTTAGCATCCTCTCTTAAAGAGTAAAGGAAATCCTATAAAAAATATGTTTTGTTGTTTAACTGCATCTAACACCAGTAATTTCACCAAGGGAGATTATTGGGCAGGCAGATGGACCTCTGATGGACTCTGTCAGCAGGACTTGAAAAGTCATTCTGTGACACTTCAAAACACAACCAAAGAGAAGCCATAATGCAGTGACTTTCAAAACCAAGAGAGGAGCAGAAATCTCCTTTGCTCTTTTCAGTAATGGCATAAGCAATACAGAAGTTAGTTAATAGCTAAGAAAGAGGAAAGGCTAAAAAATTCCCCTGAAGGATCTGAAAAATGGGTGTAGTCTTCAGCAGTACTGAAGATATTATTGAATTCTGCTCTGAAAAAGCTCTGTGTGGAGCAAACTCTCCATTTGAATGCTCAGTTTAAAGTCTAGTGGGAAATCCTCAAGGTGGTTCCTTTCCAAGTCACTGACTCAGAGCTGAGTGAGTGCTCAAATGAGTGTGAAAGTTCCTGGTACCAAGAGGATTTTGTCCACATATCATCAGTCTGTGGTGAAGGCACAGATGTCCCATTTGGTATTTAGTTCTGTCACCAGCCTGAGCAAGGCAGTCAGAATCCAGCTGTGTGGTAAAGTTTAGTGTCTTGCCTGATGACAATTACCTCCTGTTTGTTTTGTGGCAGAGGTGCTGACTGGGACACAGAGCTGGATGGACAGTATGGTGTCACTGTTCACTGCCTCCTCAATGAGCTCTACAGGAAGGCAGGCCTCCATCAGGAGTGGGGCTTAATCCGTTACATTTCTGGCATTCTCAAAAAGAGAGTTGAAGTCCTGGCTGAGGTATGAAGTACAAATAATCCTGGTTCAGCTTCCTGCCTGGGAACAGAGACACAACTACCAGTTTGCTGTTGGGGTTTCTGCTTGCTCTTCTTCTAGTGTTACTTCACAACATACATAGAGCAGCATTTTTAATTAAATATTGGTTGTTTTTCTGATCTAGAGTCTTACTACATCTTTATCTTTCATCTGTACTGCAAACTGTGCTAATGTTGGCATGGACTGAGAATGTCACACTGTCAATTGTGAAGGCTTCATTTCCCCTCTGTTAATTGGAGAAGCTTAGTTGTGTGCTTTGAAAGCTGCAGTTGTCACTGCTAATTGTCTGTTGCTGTTGTGATGGTATGAACACTTGGAGCACTGCTATGTCAGTGCTAGTGATGACACAAAAACATGTTCTGCCCTTTTCCATCCCCTTGGGTGGACAGTCTGCCTTGTGACTGGATGTTTGGAACCATTTAAATATCAATGACTATTAAGTGGTAACAAGAAAAATCAACTGCTAAGAGTACAGATACAATTTTGATCATTACAAAGAGGTTTTCTCTCAAGTATTCTAAAAGTATTTGTTTAATTTTCTACTAATCCCCTGCATATTTCTGAGGAGTTCTTTCTGTAATTCCTGGCCATTTTCACATTTTCACATTTTCACATCCAGGATGCCTTTTTTTAGTGACAGCCCTGTCTGTGGTGAGCAGTTTGTGATAATCTCTGTGCATGGTACTTCATTAAGCACAGAACCTTTTCCCTTCTCAAGACACAACAGATGAGTGGTACAGACATGCTCACAGAAAGCCATGTTTACCTGAGAAAGCATTGATAAAGAATTGGGGAAGAGGAAAATAGAGATGGTCTGTTTTCTTTCATGTTAAGGGAGTAGAAATAAACTCTTCAAAATCAGAGGAACACTGCTCTGTGATGTTTTTTGATTCAGGATACTTAAACAGATAAACTGAACACCCACTGTTAAAGGAGATTGATATAAAAGAGTGAACACTGTGATACTGGGGAAGGTACCTATTTCAGATTGTATCATTGAGGTGATGCAGTATGCTGGGTGTTTGTTTTAGGAAATATATTGGTACACAGGGTTTTTTAAACTAATGCTGCCAAACTTTTCATTGATTAAAAATATGGTTGTCTTAAAGAACAAAAGTTTATCATATGATAAAGGGTGAAAGCCTTTATTGATCTGCCAGCCCCACTAAAGTTCCTCATCTAATCATTATGCTGCTGATTTCACTGAGCAGGGAAACAGGCCACTTTCAGCCTGGACAAACTCTCATAGCCCTGTTGGCTTCAGGAGATCTTTGGAAAATATTTAACAGCATTCTGCTGGAGTTGCATGTCTGGTAGAAATGCATTTAAAAATCGCTAAAGAAATGGAATTAATTTAATTTGCTGAATTAAAAGCCATATCATTTCCACATGACTTAGAGAAAGGTCTCTTGCTTTTTGTCCCCTTATGACAGGCATGCACAGACCTTCTGTCACACCACAAGCAACTTACAGTGGGCCTGCCACCAGAACCCCGTGAGAAAATCATTACCACGTAAGTTGGAGCTCTGCCTCAGGCACAGACTGCCCTTCATCTTCCTGCTGGTACCATTCTGCTGTCATTTTCTTCTTTCAAACCTTATTCCTTGCCCTCAAAAGGATTTGCAGCCACCCAGGTAGAATTGTAGGCACCTTTGTTGTGGGTGATTTGATCCCAGTGCTTGTTCAAGAGTTTAATAGCTGGTTGTGCTGAGTCACTGCTCCCTGTGCCTTGTCTTCTTGCAGCCCACTGCCACCCGAGGAGCTCACAGATCTCATTTACGAAGCCAGCGGCCAAGACATCAGTATTGCAGTCCTGACACAGGTATGCAGCCTGTGCAAAAAGGCTTCTTGGACTGTGCCCAGTGCTGTGCCAGTGTTTGAAACCAGACTGGCAAAGCCATGAAGACCCCCTCTGATGGTGCCCTTATGGCTTTGTCCTTGCAGGAGATAATTATGTACCTGGCGATGTACGTCCGGTCACAGCCCAGTCTGTTTGTGGAGATGCTGCGGCTCCGCATCGGTCTCATCATCCAGGTGATGGCCACTGAGCTGGCACGAAGTCTGAAATGCTCAGGTAGGAAGCAGCTTTACTGTAAGGGTACTTATAGTATCATTTTTGCTTCACCCTTTGTGGTTTTTACATGTGGTGATCTTTACATTTTTGTGTTAAACCCTTTCATTAACCTCTTAGTTCATATGTGCAGTTACAAACCTTGAAAATCACTTTTTTTTTTTACTTAATGAGAGATTTCTCTCCCCCCAGCACCCAGTTATTCAAAGAATATCAGAAGATATTTTTATGTCTCTGGAATTTAAATCCACATGTCATCTGCTGTTGGGAGATGGCTGTAATACTTTTCCAAGTGATCTTATTCTATAAGGGAGCAACTGCTTTCTCATCATGAGAAATTTTGCACAAGCTATGATACAATAAAGATGAATGCAAATAGTTTTATTTCCATGGTTTTTCATTTAGTCCTGAAATATATTTTCTTTGAAATGTGACATATTAATTTTTTTGAAGAAAGGGCTAGCCAAAGGGTTAAATGTGATTGGACTTCATTCACAGTTTCCTTAGCTGGCTTTATAGCTTGTTGTCTTCTCAGTGAGATTTGTCATTTTGTTTTATTTTGTTTAACTAGGTGAAGAAGCTTCAGAGAGCTTGATGAATCTAAGCCCCTTTGATATGAAAAGTCTCCTACATCATATTCTCAGTGGGAAAGAGTTTGGAGTGGAAAGAAGCTGTAAGTTGTTCACTTTTATATGTTAAGTTAGATTGTCTTATAAGTGGGGATCTATTCCTTCTGCATGTAAAATAAATGTATAGGTAATGTATTAATCATGGGTGACCAGTGCATGTGTATGTGTGCTGTGAAATAAACACAGATATGATGGAAGCTATCTTGCACTGAAATAAGATGGTGCCAAGTTTTCAATAATATGAAGACAAACCTTTAAAATGAAGAAATTATGGAACCAGAACAAAAGCCATTAAAAGGTCATATCTAACCTGCCTTCAAAGAAGCATGTCTTTGATGCCCATATACTCCAGACTGGCACATCAGCTGTCTCTTGGGCTCTTCTGTAGACCCTCACAGACTTGTTGCAATTCTGACTAAATCTGCAATTGCTCACTATCTTGGAAATTCAGTTTCTGATATCCAAGAATGGATTTAGGCCCCCTACTCCACACAATCAGGATTGAACTCTTGATGTGATTCTGTGAAAGGATGCTGTCACCAAGAGCACTGCACATTTCTGAAATTATTTGTGTTTAACTTCTTAAATACAATTTCATTTGTTTTTCTACCTCTAGAATGTTAAAAATGTCCATTTGCTTCTTTAGTGCGCCCTGTAGATTCTTCTTCATCCAGCCCTGCAATTTCTATTCATGAGATGGGGCATTCTGGAGCAACCAAAACAGAAAGAAGTGGTATTACTAAATTGAAGAGTGAGATGAAGCAGGTGAGGGTTTTCTGTCAATGCTCGTCAGAAAGTGCAGCTGTTCTGCAACTGTGTTATGTTAGGGTTTATTCTTGCTAAATAACAGAAATTTCCAAAATTGCTTTGGTTTTAAAACTGATCACTAAATAGAAGGGATGTTTCCTCCAGAAGTGTTCTTCCTCTTTTCTTCTTGCTTCCCATGCTGAATGTAGAAGAACTTGAACAAACTGTAATGCATTCATGGCATCCACTGTAAAAGCAGCTCTTGCTGTCATGTTTAGCTAAAGAGAAGTCAGATGTACAAAGAGAAGCTTTTATGCAGTGTTCCTTCCTGTACTTTGCCCAAGTTGCAAAACTGGAGCACATGCCCTTTGGAAAAGAGACATATGGAAAAGGAATCTTGTTTTGTTTTCTTCCAGTTCTGTTTCTTCAGGAATGGAGGATGATTACTGCTAGAATTTATACATATATATTCAAGTTCAATACTTTAAATTATACTTCCACTGAGTATATGGAGATATCATAGAAAACACAACCAAAATACTCTGAATGAATGTGACTGATGGTTTTGTTAGGAGTGGTTTTATCTCTCCATTTTGTGTCTCTATTAGTAATTTTCTTTTGCTTTAAATAAATAGGAAGGTAGTGGTCAAACAAAATACATTTGTAGGAGTGATTCTATTTTTCCTCATGGGTTATTCAAACTAGAGAGAGAAAGCTCCAAGAGACCATATTGCAGCCTTGCAGTATATAAAGGAAGCTTAAAGGAAAGATGAAGAGATGTTTTTTGCCAAGGCCTGTGATAAAGAAAAACAGTTTTAAACTGAAAGGGTGAGTTTAGCTTAGATATAAGAGCACTTTTTTACCATGAAGAGGGAGAGGCAGTGGAACAGGTTGCCCAGTGAAGGTGTGGATGCCCCATCCCTGGAAATGTATAAGGTCAGTTTGGATGGGGCTTTGAGCACCCTCATCTAAGGAAATATTTGATACTTTTCTTTGATTGATGAAACAGATTGAATAAGCCTTCAGAAAAGAGTGGCATTTTTACATGTTCTTAACATGAAGCATTTGCTGGTGGCAGTAAAGGTCAGTTATGATTCTTCATGGGTCATGGTCAGGCAGGGAAGCAGAGACCCCTGAGGAACACAGGATGTCTCTTGTGAGGCCTGGTTGCTGTGTGCGAGCTGTGCCACTGCTGGAGCATCACCGTGGATGGGGGGCAGGCTGTGAAGGTGCTGTGACTGTGCTGCACTGGCCCTGAGGTGGCCTTGGAGGTCAGTCTGAGCAGGGCTCCCGGTCAAACGGGGGTGTCTGCATTCGGGGCCTTTCCAGGAAGGAGGAGGGACAAGGCACTAGATGGCAGCATTCTTTTGTTTAAAATACGGACATGGGCCTGAGCTGCAGTACTTGGACCTCTCTTGACATTAAGAACATAGTTCCTTTGTTGCTTTCACATTCCACAGAAACTTGGTATTTTGCACAGAGGAAGAGTTGGCTGGGTTTATTTTTGTACCCCCTCCCACTTTGCCTTTCCTGCTGCTTCCTGCCACATCTTTCTGAGTTCTCTGAATAATTGCCTAGCTGCTAATGTAACGTCATTTTGGCAGGGGGTCGGGTGGTGCAGGATACACTTTGTTGTTACAAGGAATATTTCAAATATTTGTACTAACATCTCTGGATGTGTTGAGCAATTGCAGCTCCTTCTTTTGTGGCTGTTCCTTCTGGAGTCAGAGCCATTAACACTGAACGTAAAGACATGGCTTGGGGTGGGCAGTCACAGAAAAGTGCTTAAAGTCTGAGGTGCTGCATCCATATTTCAGGAAAAATTTGCCTTGCAGCTTTTTGTTTAATGCTGCCCATCTAGTTGGCAGCCTGCTGTCTCTCCAGCAAGATGAGCTTGTCATGCAAAGAGAAGCTGGTGGCATTGCAATAAATGGGGAATGGAAGGAGGGAGCTTGGTTTTTACCTCGGCCCCAAGTCATAGGGAAGCTTTTGCTTGCATCTTAAACTGGTGGTTTGTGCTGGCCATGCTGGGAGCTCCATGGATGGCATGGGCTGCCCAACAGGCTCCTGGCACGGTGGGCTGTGCCTCATGGTGACCCTGGGAATCAGCAGCAGCTGCTCTGGTATCAGCTGAAGTGCAGCACTGCAAGAGGCCAGGGGTTGCTGCAGTTTTTTCCCTGAGTACGTGAGGTTATTCTGTATTTCTTGTCTTTGCACCTTTGTGTTACCTAACCTTGTCTGGGTTCTGTTCTGGCTGTCTGATGTTGGTGTCTGGTTTTGTTTTGTAGTTCTTTCATGAGGGGCACTCCCTGTCCAGCAGCATGTTTGCTTCCACGGTAAAACACTGTCTGTAGCTCTGCACCTGCTCTTCACCCTGTGTGTGTTTGTGTGCAAGGATCTTGGCTCTAGACACCTCCTCTGTCTTCTCCTGCCTGAAGCCTTGTTTTCAAACCCTACCTCTTTGTCTTGTCTCCATTGGGAACCAATTCTCATTAGTAATGTTCTAATAGAAGTTGTCTGGCATTTAGATCCACTTAGTTCTTCTGAAGCTTAAGCAGTTGTAGCAGATTTAGCTGCCTGATAGGGGATTGTTACAGGTGTGTTCAGTGTGTAAAAGTTATGAAGTGTTGATAAATGCTGGCAGCCTCTGGACAGTGAGGAACCCAGAACAGGTTCACATTGCTGAGACAGAGGTTGCTTGGGTATCTCTTCAAGAAGTCATCTTCTTTAAAGGCAGAGAACTGTAGCACTTCTTAAGCTCTCACTCTCTGCATCTTCAGGCTTACTGTCAATGCACACCTCCCAAATGCCTAAAACCAGGAAATTCTCTCTGTCATGGCCAGTTTGCAGTGGAAAGGAACAGCAAGCATTGGAACATCAAAGGAACACCACGTGTGCCTCATGGACACTAGTTGCAGGAAAGTGGACTCTTTGCTGGGGATTTTTTTGCAGAGCTCTGCTATGCAGAGTCTGTGAGCCTGCACTTTCCAAACATGCAGTTTGCAGTCATTTTCCTCTTTCCTCATTACATTGCTCAAGTGGCTTCTTACTTGGAGATAAAGGGATTTAAGATGGCACCTTCAATGAAGTCCTTTGTGGGCTGGCAGTAACCGGTATCAAAAAGGATGGAGAACACAAAAGAGCAATATCTCTGGGAGTGCAAGGAATGGGCAGACTGCATGTGTGAAAATCACAACAGCAATTTGGTGGTATTACCTCAACTTTGAAAGTGATTTGCAGCCTAATTTAGTGTCCAGACCTGATAGAATAAAATAATGGAGCAACAAGGGTAATAAAGGAAACAAGACTAATACTTATGGAGAGGCAGGCATGATTTTGTGGCTTCATTAAGTCAATATTTAATCTACTTACTTTAATGGAGCTTTCACATGAGGGCCTCTCTTGCTGGACTTAGGAACCCTTTGATACTTTTACAACACTGAGCCCCATGTCCAGGTGAATTGGACCTTCCTGCAGATCCCCCCACCTTGCACACCAGTGACACTGCCCTGGAAGCAGCTCGTGCTTGTTAAAATAGTCAGGTATTGCATTTAACCAAGCAGTGAAGTTCACTGGGTTATGCCATGTTGAAGTGTTTGCCTGTTTTGTTGAGAAATGATGGAAGTATTTGAGGGATGAAGCTTGTTGGAAAGGGGAGAGATGGGGATCAATCCCACCCCATCATCCTGTATGACACCTGTATGCTTTCCCTGGTTCTGAGGTAGCATTATCACAGAAATGTATTGGCCAGGAGTGGCTCTTGGGGTGATAGAAAGCAGCTAACCAAAGCTTTAATTCCTTCCAGAGGAGCAGTACTCCATCCTCTCCCACCAGCACTTCTCCAACTGGCTCCAGTGGAGACATGAGCTGGGGTGACAGAAAGGGGCAGTGGCTGCGCAGAAGGAGACTCGATGGTGCTATTAACAGAGTTCCTGTTGGCTTTTATGAGAAAGTGTGGAAAATCCTTCAGAAGGTAAGCTGACTGCCATGGAGGAAGCAAGCTGTGACTGGGGGAGGTGGTGCTCCAGGGGTGGCATGTTGCCAGGAGTGGAAGTTGGTTGGTTGGTGGAAACCAGTCACTGGTAAAAGGGCAGAAAAGGGCTCCATTAACACAAGTTCATGTGTTTCTTTGAAAGTGTGTTTTTTCTCTGAAACCACCAATGCTGAATTTTGGCTGAATGATTCTGTTCCACCACTGCCTATTGTGCATCCCTTGTCCTAATGCACATTGTCAGTGCAGCTAAAGGGCACTGCAGTGCAATGCAATTCTGTGCTCCAGGGCAGAAAGGCTGTGAGAAATGAAGCAGGAAACTGCTCTAACTCTTCCAGAATGTGTTGAGATCTCTTGCTGGCTCTTCTGAGCTGTATGGCATTCTTAACCTTTTTTGTATGTTAGTTTGGTTTTAAGTAAAAAGTTAGTCCTTGCCAGCACTTTGGATATCAGAAGTATAGAAATGTTTAAAAAAAAAGCAACTCCCCAGGAAGAAGGAGAGGGCAATTACAAATTTTAACTTATTTCAAAGTGATTAGCATCTGTTTTTCTGCTTTGCTGGATACAGGCCAGCATTTGGCACCTTGAGCTGCTGTTCATGCTTGCTTAGCTGGGAAAAGAGTGCATCACTAGTTTAGGCTGGTTTGTCCTTCTAAAATCCCTTACACTGAAGCTGTTAGTGTTGATGTCAGCCAAGACAAATCATATATGACCTCTTGGCTGTTTACTAATAGGATCTTCCAGTAGAGTGAGCACCACTTTTGACCTAATGTAATAGCTGGGAGTAATTGTATGTTTTTTTCTGGCTGTTAAAATGAATTGTGCTTATCTTCAATATTTCATTCTTAAAATCTCTTTGGACTATTCATAAAAGCTGTCTCCTCTTCTTGGGGTGTTTCTTTTCCATACCTCACATACCCAGATTTGTCCCTCCTTAACATACCTTTTCACCATTTAGGTTTTGTCACTATTTTCTGTGTAGCACTTGTTATTTCTCTCCCCCAGTGGTTGACATCCTGGGCTATGGTGTCCTGGATCTGAAACAAATAACTAAATGTTGTTCTAGCAAAAATGAAAAAAGATTCTTGTTTTTGTGGTCTGTTGTCTTACTTTTGTGTTATCTTTTATTTCCAAATCCCTTCCAGCAGAATGCTTCCATGGATTTGTTTCCCTCCTTTGTGTGCCTTTGCTGTAGTGGCTCCTGAAGTGCTCTGCTTCGTTAGCTGGGCTGGAGCACAGCATGCTCTGGGTGTGTCATGTCAGGCTATTTCTAATCTTTGCCAGTTACATAATAACTTCTTCAGGAAGGATAAAATAATATTTTTGAACAGGGCTTTTTGTGTTGTTTGGGGATTTTTGCTTTGCTTTTTTTTTATCTAACTGAAAGTTGTTACATATTAGCTTAGAACAGAGAACCCTCAGATTGACTTGCAAGAACTGTAATTTCTGTTCACTCTTGAAATGTTTCAGTGCCATGGTCTGTCCATTGATGGGTATGTCCTTCCTTCTTCAACCACCAGAGAGGTACAGTAAAATGCCCATGATTTTCTCGCCACATGGCTGAATGTTTGGTTTGACAGTGTAAGATGCAGCAGGGCCTCTGTTACAGATCCTTGGTTTTACTTTAGAACACCCCCAGCACTTCTGCCAGTTTCCCTGAGTCTGTGCAGGTGAATTCCTGCCAGGCAGTCCTGGAAGGAGGCTTGTGACAGGTTTTCCTCTTGCTGAGCCTCTGCACCCCCTCGGTGTCCCCCTGTGCCCACTGGGAGGCTCCAGACAGGGTGGCTGACAGCAGTCCTTTGGGAGGGGGATGAGGCAGCACAGACTTGGAGTAAAACAGACAGGAATAAAATGTTGCTTGCTGCTTATATTTTTTAATATGCTGCAATAGCAGGCAGTGTATTTTGGCTTCACAGTCTCAAAAGTAAACACCACTTAAGGATGATTGTTTCTAACCAAAGCTTTGGCTCTTTAAATACATATTTTCTTGCATTTTTTTTTCTTAGCTGGATTCTGTCTTTAGGTGCTAGGGCAAATTTTGAATTCACATCTATAAAACAAACTCTTGTGAATAGTAATCCATCACTGCAAGAGTGGTGTTTGTGTGCCCAAGACTGTTTTCCTGACTTTCCTTCAGATTTGTCTCTGGCTTCGTTCTTTTCTGAGGAGCTGTGGTAACAGCTGAAGAGAGGACCTGAAATTTTCTGCCAAATTTAAATGTTGGGGTTTGTGGCTTTTTTCAGAAAGGAGAGCTTTATTTATCCCTATTGTGTAGATAAAGAGACTTCTACTTTTAGCCTGTCAGACCTGGACAGGATCTAATTTTGCTGTTTAAAGCAATTGAATAAAATAAGCATAAACTTCCTAAGGCAGCATAACATTCACAGAGCTATGCCAATGCAAATTAAGCTGCTCTTCAAACAGAATAGTGATACTCCTACATGGCAAAGCTCAGGGCTTATTTAAAAATCACCCCTTTAAGCAGATGGTTGTTTTTAAAACTCAGCTCACCTGCAATGCCAGAAAGATTCATACAAAGGCAAAGTGTGTGAGCACAGCCTGAGGAGCAAAGGGTTAATATGCCAGCCAAGCAGCAGCAGCACTGTATGTGAGATGTGTGTGTGATGGGCTGGAGCAGGCTTCTGGACGTTGTGTAACTGTTTGCAGAATCAGGTCTAGCAACACGGGAACTTTCTGTAAGTGCTAAAGCTGCACAAACATTGTGTTCGCTTCAGTCAGCCTGCCCCCGTGTGCGGAGAGGAGCATATGTCTCAGTGCTGGCAGGATGTGAGGAGCTAGTCTTTTGGATTTGTCAGTTTGTCTTTCCATTTCCACTCAAACCTGCCAGATGACCCCGTGTGAAATCAAGTTTGCAGTACACGTGGAGTCGGTGCTGAACCACGTCCCCCAGCCCGAGTACAGGCAGCTGCTGGTGGAAGCCATCCTCGTCCTGACGTTCCTGTCCGACATCGAGGTGAACAGCATCGGGGGCATCATCCACGTGGACAGGATTGTGCACATGGCCAATGACCTGTTTCTGCAGGAGCTGGTGAGCTCAAAGGGCACTGCAGGGAAGCCTCCTCCTTTCAGAATTATCCCCTGCTCTTTTTTTAATGTGTGTGATGAACTTGATTTTGTTCTGGCTCTTCCTCCTACAAAGACAGACCAAATCACTTAAGTATCTTCTGGAAATATATTTGGGAACATTAATGTAAGAATCATGGGAGATTTAAAGGGAATAAAATTGTAGTAGCTAACAAGCTCTGATCTCAAGACTTAGATTGAAGAGAAGTTCTGCTTTATCAAGGCATTACTGTTACCAATATTTGAATAATCCCACCCATTCCCCCCAAAGGACAAAAATCCATGAAGTTATATGTTCTTCATTTACTTGCACTGATCCAGCTAAGTCATGTGGGCCCTATAGTAATCCTGATTAAGGTTTTCATGAGGGGAAAGGGAATTGCTTTCAGTATTCAGCACAAATAAAAAATCATAATGTGATGGTTTTTTTCCCATAAATAAGCATGCATGCCTAACTTGCTCTACTTCTTTGTTGTGTCTTTGCAGAAATCATTTGGAGCTACCGGTAGTATCTTGGAGAAAGATGCAGCCACAGGAATTTGCCACTTTTTTTATGACAGTGCTCCCAGCGGAGCCTATGGCACCATGACTTACCTAACAAAAGCCATAATTATTTATTTACACGATTTCCTGCCCAGCACAGGCTGTGCAATGCAGTAAGTGATGCCTCACACGGGAGGGAAGGCTCAGAGGCTCTTCCTCCCCAGTTCCCCTTGGCTAGTTGCTGCCTGTGTGTGTGCCATGCACTCCCTCAGCATTTGGCACTGCTGGGAATGCTCTGTGCACACCTACTCCTGGGGACAGGGGGCTGGAATTTGGCCTGGTTTTAAGAGAGTGTGTGAGAAATAACAAATAATGAGGCTTACTCTGCCCAGAGTTCATAAATATAATTCATATTCGTATTCTGCCAACAGGAAAACAGATTACTCTGTGGAGATCAAAAGGCATAATAAAACAAGGGAGCTGTGTCATGGGCATAGAGTCTCACAAATAAGGGAAGTGATGGAATTCATTAATTTTTTTCCTGCTGTGTGTAAATGTACATCATTGTGAATCACTAATGCACAGTGTGAAACATCCAGGGAAATGTAAATTAGAGGAGTAAGAATAACTTGAAATAACGTGGTGATCTTTCTAATACACTTTTATTCTGATTCTTTTCTCATTTGCACCTAGTCAGTGCAGGGCTAATGCCAGTAGGGGCAAACATCCTGCAATATCCACTAATTTGAGAGGATAGCCTCTGTCAGGAAGCCACATCTGTCTTTAATCTGAATAGCTTCCTTCCCTGCATCCCCAAGACTTTGGAGGCAAAATCTCAAGACTCCAGCTTCTCTAGTGTGACAGACAGTTTTATGCCTGTAATCCTTTCCACTGAATGGAGCAAGATAAACCTCTTCCACTTGAGCACCCTTTCCAAGTCTCCTGATCATTTCCCTCACAAACAGCCTCAGAGTTAAGAATGGCATAATTGTGGCTTTTCCAGTGTAGCATGAGTTTATGGAAGGCTTTGATGTTTCTCTTTGGTTCTTTCTTTTCTTTTTTTTTTTCCTTTTCCATTTTTTCTTTTTTTTTCTTTTTAGTTTGAAGTCACACTGGTCTCATGTAATTAGGGGCTGGGCTGCCTGGAAGTCTCCCTGCAGACAGCTCTCAGGTTAATTCTGTCAATTGGAAGCTCTGAGGTGCTGCAGGATGTAGGTGCATCCTGCATGGAAATGACTCCAAGGCCATTTAAACTGAAAAGAGAGGTAGGCAGCCTCTGGAGAGGAAAACTCTGCCTTAGCCCAGGCACTGGCTGTGGTTTTCCTTGTGCCTGTGCAGCTGGCTTTGCCACCAGCCACATGGCAGCATCTGGCAAACAGCTTAGGAAAGTGGCAGTAGCTTCAGCATCCCACGGCCACAGACAGGCACAGGCTCCCTCAGGAGCACTGCTGCCATGTGAGCAGAAAGGATCAGAGCACTTCTCTTTTGCCAGGTAGAGGGGAAAAGAGCAGATAGGCCTGTAAAAATGAGTACTTTCTGAGCTATATGAGCCTGATAAGCTGTTTCTGTGAACCTCTCCTCTTTCAAAACATAACTGTGCCATTTCTAGATGATTTAATTATTTTTTTCTTTGGTAGCAATAGCGTGTGGTGCTTTTGAGAGTGAGGTTTTTGTTTTCAATAGAAGTACTGCCCTGTCTCTCCTGCCAGCCCTCACGGTCCCAGGAGGTGTGAGCTCCAAAGGCCATGACACCCTGCCTGCTGTCCCTCTACACAGTCACTGCTGCTGTGGCAGAATCTGGGAACTGGCTCAAAGGGTGTAGGTGTGGGAGGCCTTCGTGTGAGGTGATTTAATGTTTTTTCAGAGACCAGAGGAGTTTGGTAGTCCAGAGGACCAGGAGCCTTGTGTTAACCACCATGGGAACCATGGGCCTGTGCAGGGGCGAGTATAAAGTGACAGTTCAGGTACAATTAGCACTTGGGTGTGGAAGGTATTTTATTGGCATGGTGCCTGTTTTGTAATGGCTTGCCTTTGTTATTGTTTGGTTTGGGTTTTTTTAACTTTTCATATGTATTGTGAGAGCTCACTTGGCTTGTTTCCCAGTAAAAGGAAGTAAAATCCTTTGTCTAGTTTAAGCAGATGTGACAGTGCAGAGCATATGCACAACAACAGCAAGGTGATGCTTTTTTATTCTACCTGGTATCATACAAAACTTAGTAGCAGTTCTTTTTGCTTTTCTTCCTGAATCCTAGATTGAGAGAGATGCAAGATGACTTTTTTCTCAGACTTGAATTTTTTTTTTTTTTACCTACTGTGTGAATTTTTTTTCAGAAACAAGAAGGCTGATGTTGGTTGTCCATGCAGCTGCATTGAAGTCTAAACCCACGAAATGTATGGTCTAATATACCTGGACACCCCTGAACACTTCTTTGTTTTTAAATGGGAGTGTCCTTGGTGTCTTTAATATCAAATTCACAGTATGACCTAGGTTATGGTGTATTCATGATGATCACAGTGAATTACCACGTGGAATGCAGGCAATTAAAAAGTATTTATGTGGTAATTTGAAGAGTTTAGGTATATGGTGGTGAAGGATGAAGGATGGTACTCAAACACGGGGCTAGTGGAAGGCAAACTTGTTACTTGCAGGGTCAGGCACAGCTGCCCCCTGCTTCTGTGTTACTGCTCACAGTGAAGAGCCACTGCACCTGGAGAGTTGCCTTGCAGTGCAAACACAATTATGCAAATATTTGGTATTTTTTTGGTATTTGTAAACCTTATGTCAAATGAGGTTTGATACAAACCCACTGCTTTGCTGAGGATCCCCCATGTGTGTGAGGCTGCTGCAAAGCAGAGCTGGCACTGGCAGTGGCACCCAGATAAAATACAGGACGACTTTGCAGCTTGTGCAGGGCTGAGCTAATTGAGAGAGGCTTGCTTGGCTGTGCAGCCTCCCTGGGGAGCCAGCAGAGGATGACACTGCCAGCTCCTAGTCCCTGGAAACTCATTTATGGGAAGAAGGCAAAAGGGAACAGGCCCATCTGTGCCTCAGAAACAAGGGCATTAGTGAATTAAAATGGACTCACCTGAGAGCTGCTCATGCCAGCCTGATGGGCCCTGCTGCCCCAAGCAATTTGCAGCTGTGGGGTCAGGACACAGTGCTGGGGGCAGCTGGGTGTGCCTGACACAGGCACTGGGCTGGGCAGAAGAGCAGGCAGAATAAGGATCTGTGTCCAGCCCAGAGCCCACACCACATGCTGGCCCCAATCCTGCTCCCCAGGCCAGTGTCCCCTTCTCCCTGCTGATGACAGGGATGCAGCTTTGTCAAACTAGATACATGAAAAGCACCATTGATCTCCCTCAGCTGAGCTGCTGGTCCCACAGGTAACTGTGAAAACTGAATGGGTGGAGTACAAAGTTTGTCTGGCTTCTCTCCTCCTAATTATAGTCTCCTTTCTCAGGGAGAGAGTCCTGCTTGTTCCTGGAAGGTACAGGTGAGCCAACAGTCCTTAGCTGCCCTGCAAAGGGGCAGTCACTGTCTGTGGGGTAGTGAAACACCCCCTGGTGGGGTGAAACACCCCCATGTGGGCATGGGACACTGTGGGAATGTGCCACCCCTCTGGCAGTAGCCAGGGCCTTGAGTGAAGAGGGAGCTTGAGTCAGTCCAAGCCCAACCTTGGGCGCTCTTTGGAGTGGTGGGCAGGTAGGAGCAGAGCTGCCCAGAAAGCAGGAGAGAAGTGCTACCAGTGGTGCCATCTGTAGCTGTTGGGTGACAGCTTGGCACTCGTCTGCAGGGTCATTCAGGGGCTGCTTAAAGGACCACTCACATCTGGAATATTGAGTAGCTGCTGCATAGAATCACGACTGAAAAAAAGGGATTGAGGATGGGGGTTATAGAAGAAGAGCTTCAGCTCAAACAGTTTGGATTTAAGTACAAGCAGCAGGGCTTTTCCCACTCCTAGTTTCAGTCTCAAGTGGCATTTATTCCCAGTGTTAGATGTTTCCCAGTCACTCCCTCTGCCACCCCCCTTCTGTCAGGGTAAGGGGGCTCTTGGTGCCACCAGCAGCTGACAGGATGGCACCTTCCTTTTTGGCTCAGTGATTCAGCTCCTCTCTTACCCCAGCCCTGCATCCCCCAAGGGCTCTCCCTGCCTGCTCAGTGAAGCTGTGCTGTGACTGTACCTTGGCATCCTCTGGAAGTGATCCCTCGAGGCCAGTCCCCTTCATGCCACCTTTAGGAATGTGTCCTTAGTGGGGGACATCCACACGGGAGGCTGCCAGCCGTCCTTCAGAGCTCCTGTGTCTCGTGCAGCCTGGCTTTGTCCTCTTTCCTGGGGCAGGTGGCAAAGGGGTCTCCAGAGCTGCAGTGTCCAGTTCCACCTTGTCACTTCACTCCCACCACATGGAAGCCAGAGCCCACCTCACACAGTGGTATTTGGCCATTGTAAGTGGAGCCTTTTTGTCACACCACTGGAATAAGGTGGGACTGATCATCACAGTGCATAGATCAGAATAACTGCATGCTAAAAATGTACATTATGCATTACCAATGCCATTGAAGTTTCACTGTAAATTTTTGTTTGTACTATTAAAGATTTTTCTTTCCCCTCCCCCAAGGCAGTAGAAATAAGTGTGTGGATGTTTGTTCATTCATCTGTCAAGTTACAAAATACTTCTGGAAAAGTGTTCTGTGTTTAATAGTAGAAAATAAGATTTAAGAGAGACAGCAGTGCCTTAAGCTTGGACTGCTGTTACGTTCTGGGATGATAAACTTGGAAGGATGCTTTTTTTATACTTTCAAGACTTCTATTAAATGAAACTGAGTTGCTTTACTTAGCTCATCTTTAGCTATTAAAATTTAAAAAGGGACTAGGTTGGAACTTTTTGCTACCCAGAAAGCACTTTATGTGCATTGGATTTACTGAGGCTGAATGAGGTAATACAGTTACCAAAAAGCTCCTGACCTGATGTTGCTTTCACACTGTAAGATGCAAGGGAATTAGGTCTGGATCTCCTGACATTTCTCCCTTGGGAATTGACTGGGTAGTACTGGCAGGAATGGAAATAATGACTTGGAGTCAGGGAAAGGAGACAGGAATGTGAGTGCAAGAGTCTTCCATCTTGCTGCCTTCCGAGAACTCAGTATCAGAATTTCTCAGTTTCCTTTTCCTGGTAAAAAAATTATGTTTAACTATATGCAAGAATATTTAGATTTGGTAGTGTTCTTACTCATTTGTGTTTTTAAGAAACCCAGTTCATCTTCAGGAAGAGTTCTGTGGTGATCAGGACAGGGTACCAAAACACAGGCAAAGAGACACCTCACTTAGGCATTGCTCAGAAAGCCAAAGCTTTATTCTGTGCTTTATTGTGTGTTGCATTAAATGCTGTGGATTTAGCCTTCATTAAGGTGATGATTTATCACGGAAACACCAAATCCCAGAGTGGGCCATGCTGCAAGAGACTACAGTGAATCATCTGGTCCAACCTCCCTGCTCAGACAGGGCCATCCCATAACACACAGCACAGGAATACATCCAGAGGGTTCTCGAGTATCTCCAGTGAGGGACTCTCCCTCTCTGGGCAGTCTGTTCAGTGCTCGGTGACTGCACAGGAAAGAAATTCTTCCTCATGTTCAGGTGGAACTTCCTGGCATCAGTTTATGCCCATTGCCTTTTATCCTATTGCTCAGCACCACTGTGAAGAGCCTGACTCCATCTCAGAAACAGTTAAGATTGTTTCCTAGCTCCAAATCCCAACAAATATGGGAAAAGTAACCAGAGGCAAGAGGAAATCTAGTGCAAGTGTAAACACCTTTCTACCAAGACCCTCTAAGCTGTGCTGTAAACTTTTGGAAGGATAAGAGATTGACTTGGTATGATTCAATTCCTGTGTACCATGCAAAGAGCAAGATTAAATGCAGAACTACCCATTTTAACAGATGCTTCTTCCCTGTTTTCCTCTCTTGCAATGGACAGCCCTAAGCCAGCCTCTCTTGTGTCTGTTCCATCACCAAGGTGGTCTGAAGTGTTCCTTGTGGTTTTCAATGCTCTCAGCTGTCACTAAGGACTGCTGACAGACACACACCAAAGGCCCTCTTCCTACACAGCTGTAGGCATGACCTTGGCAATGTTCAGGGATTAGACCAAGAGGAGTGTGTGAATTGAAAGGTCCTGGCAGTGTGTAATACTGGAAGTGTGGGCTTTCATCTCCTCTCTCCCATTATTAGCTGGTACAGATCATCCAGGAAGGGCTAAATAAATTCTTGGGCAGTGACCCTATGCAGCAGCCCTTTTATGACTAATGACAGCAAGCTGAGCTTCCAAGACAACCCACAAGAAGTTCTGCCTTTTCACGAGGTTGCCTTTTTCTCGAGTCTGTGAACAACGTGAAAGGCCTCTAAAAATTCACTGAAGTCAATGTGGCCATCTTTGTTGTAGTCTATGCTGAGGACTAACTTGTCAATGGAGTCATCCTGTACATCAATGCCCAGGTGAGAAGTGAAGAGTCTCCATGTCTGGCTGAACTCCTCAAGAGAAATCAAACCTATAGGAGACAGACAATAAGTTGCTTTTTGCAGTGTTGTTTCCCCTTCCTGCATAAATACACACATGCACATTCCTTCATTGCATGAAAGTTACCTGCCTACCATGGTGGGGTTAGTGCTTTCATGACTGAAGCACGTTTTTACTTTAGGTAATGATTGAATGCTTTTGAAAGTGGAATTGAGAAAAGCAGTAAAGACCAAGAGAGAGTGGAAAGGTGAAAAAGCCTCCAAAAGAATGAAGCCAATACTGGAGTTGGGGTATGTGAGAATCTTTTCTTGTTAGGCTCTGTGCACTGTCCCTTATATGGTTGCAGCCTGACTGCTTAAAATAGTTTCCACTAAACTGGAGAAATGACATCACCTCTGGTTCCTCTATATTTAGAAGACTTAAGGAGGAAGCACAGTGGGGAAAAGACAACTGGTATAGGTTCCCTAGAGCTGACAGTGAAGTTACCTGGACTTACCTGAGTGATCTTTGTCAATGATGTTAAAGATGATTTCCAGGTCCTTTCTGTATCTGCACAGTGTTTCTGCCAAAGCTGGCTGAGCCTGGTTTTGAAATGACATACAAGAAGCTATTCAGACCTTGGTTTGAAGCAATTTAACCAACAGATTATCTACTATGAAATTTCCATTTACCCAGTTTAACTTGTCAAATCTTAAAAAAAAAAATCTTTATGCTTGAGTTCTCTGTAATGACACTTCTGTGTCTTGCCCTGAGGAATAATCAGATAAAAGCCGTCACTTTCAGATGGCAGGGCAAGGAGGAGAGGAGCCCTTCACACCTCCTACCTTCAGTAATTAGTTGTGGAAATAATCTTGTATAATCTAGGGAGGATGGTGTAGACCATACGCTCATACAAAGCACTCACTGTACAGATGTGCATGGATCCTGCTGTTTAGGAAAATTATTGTGATGCCTCCGTACCAAAGCACTGTGCAGCCATTTGGTAACAACTGGGCTCTGTGGAAATTACCTCAGATACCATTATAAACATCTAAAAGTCCATCTACAAATTAACTTCCTCCCACAGGGGCCTGAACTGCCTCTGGAGCTTGTTTGAAAAGCTCATTTCAAGGAGTGAGGGTTGAGTGCTCTGGGCAGGATTTGTCACATCTCCTCAGCTCCCTTATCTAAACGCCCTCAAGAGCCAACAGAAAGTAAGAAGCAGTTCTAGCATGTGATTCATCCAACCTATTTTAAGCATCTACCTTAGCAGGGAATGATGATTCGTACCCTAGCAGTGCTCATTTTCCTCCAGTGACTATAAAAGGAAGCTCAGCAACTAGTTCAGATGTAGATGTCTACTTGATGGGCCAAACCACTGTCTTGTGCCTCAATTTGCACCAAAAGTTGTTTCTCCAAGAATTGCAAGGAGGTGTTTTCCTCTTTACCTCTTTTATAGGTTGACCCATTTTCAAATCATAAAAACATGACATGAAGTCAACTTCTCCATCTGGGTTCATCTGTGCTAACTGAGAGCGCAGCATCCTCCAGGGCAGTTCCAGCTGTAGGACAGACTCCATCGCTGCAGCCCAGTCATTGACAGAAATCCTGCCTGCCAGAAGGGGTCAGGGCATGGTTAAATTACAGGACACAGCACACAAGAGCCACCAGCACAAAGGGTTACAAAACACAAGCATGTTCTCTGAACCCCGGGATAAAAGCCCTCATAACAAAGGAGCAGTGGGGTTGGACAAGGCATTTCCACAGCTCTCAGCCACAAAGTAGTGATGTTGTTATGGTGTTCAGCATGTTTTAGCACCTTTTGAGAAAGCCAGATTATGCCATGAAGAGTACTTCAGGTTTCAGCTGAGCTGCAATTAGAGTGACATGTGGGTGAAAACTCAACCAGACAGAAATATGTGAAACAGCTGTTCATGGTCAAAGAAACAACAATATCATGTTATTGAGTACCCTTGTAAGGACACAGTCAAGTGAGAAGCCATCACAAGGAAAAGTTGTATTTCTGGCAGAAATCAACTTGCTTCTACATAAAAAGTGCATCTATGAACTTAGCACTGTCTTCTTCAGCTGAGGGGTGAGTGTGTTTCTGCTAGAGGCATAGGCAGGCAACTTTCCCCAGATCCCTCCCAGACTCAGGAGACCCATTCCTGCCCCCCACCTGAGACCTTAACTCCCTGTCTGGTACATTCTGAAGGCACTCCTACATGAAGGTGGTGGTGGCCTTGGAGCTTCTGGAACTGGATTTGCCTGTTCAAACTCTCTACCCAGCAGCAAGCCTCATTTCTTTATTTGCCTATTTCTTTCAGTTTTCTTTTTTCCTACTTCAAGCTTCATCCCCTCAAGTTATTTGGGGCAAAGCCCTTCCCAGTGCCTATCCTCCTCTGTGGTCATGAAGAACAAGGTGAACCAACCCCTGCTGCCCTCAGCCTGACACTGGCAGGCAGGCAGGACTCCTCTCTGTGGGGTTTGTCCCCTCTGCCCCCACCCACATGGAAGCTGTTTCCCCATGGTGGCAGCTTGACAAGAGAGGAAGCAGTACCTGTGCCATTGACGTCATATTGTGCAAAAGCACTGGTGAGTTCAGACTTGTGAGCATAAATCTTCTCTCTTAAGGACTTTAAGGCAGATGATTCAATTGTACCTACCCTAGGAGAAAAAAAAAATCAGCAGATTATTAAAGCATTAAAATCTTCTAGCATTTTATGCTTTTCAACACTCATAAAATTCTTAAATCCTTTAACATGTAGCATGTTTAGGGTCTAGTATGTATAAGTAGGATGACCCAAAACACACTAGAACACATAAGACAACCAAATAAAACCAACAATGCTCCATAAAAATAATCTGAGTTTATGAGATAATTCAGTTTATGCAGGTAATTCTAAGCTGCTTTCCTTTAGTAATCTGACCACACTACTACGCATGGCAAAGCTGTCATGATAAACTTTTGAGACTCAATTCATAACAGGATTTGTCCAGATTAACACTGCAGCCTTAAAGCAGACAGGTGCAGGCCATTTATGAGTCCCTGGCAATTGTCTGTTCTAACTGCTTACCTCACCTAATTACCTTTGGGAGTTTCTCAGGAAACCACGCGCTTAGAACACGTTTTGTCTACTGTATTAATTTTTCAATTGTAAAACAGAAAACCTGTGAGAATCAAGGCAAATGGATGCCTGTTCAGTTATTCAATCAGCCTCTAGGTTTGTGGCAGGTGCTCTCACATGTGAGTCCATGCAACCCAGCAGCACGGAGCTTTACCTCTCGCGGAGATTCTGCCTGCGCGTGAGCTTGCTGACCTGGTACTGCACAAAGCGCGGGGTCAGCTCGGGGTTCAGCTTGATGTAAGCGCCCCGGTTACTGCCCTCTTCGTAGTAGTTGGAGGCAGAGAATATGGTGATAACCTGACACAGGAAACAAAGAGACTGGATTGGCCACAACAGCTCTTCTTGACGCTTATTTCTGAAACCAATCTGAGAAAAAATCCAGATTTTATGTGTCTACATATAAAACTGTGTCATTCACCAAATTGTTCTTGCTTTTTAAGTCAGAGCTCTGGGCCTTAATTTTTGACCTGCCAGACTTCAGAGAGCAGTGAGATGCAATGTGCTGATTAACAGAAACCTCTTTCTAAGAGAGACTTGCCAATTGGGTTTGTTGGCATCCCAATACAGCATGCTAGAAAGCAGGGCCACAAGAGAAATTAGTAAATTAAAGGGTTTTAGAGCCTTAGAGCATCTCTTGAACTGTCAGAGATTTTGTTGATGTCCATTTGTTTTCATGTAAATAATAAATTGGTCCCCACTCCCTAAAGCTGTAAAGAACTTTGTTATTTGGAACTCAGTAATTTGTTGCAATATCTGTCTAGGACAAAGTTCCCCCAAACCCAGTTTAACGAAGTGACTCTGGTTTTTTAAAATAAATTTTGCAGACAAATCTACTGTGGATGTTCCTGTGAAATTCACAGGAGAATTCTACTTTACATGGAAGCATCTTACCTTCCCATCATGACTGATCTCATAACCTTCTGGCTTAAATTCATGAGATCTGATGAGCATCTTCAGATTATACCTCTCAAACAGCTTGGCAGTGACATCAGGACCAAAGTAACAGCCTCCTCCTCGACACTTGTTTGGTGTACAGCCATTTTGGCTTCTTGGATCACTCCACAGAATGTCAAGGATCTAGAAATAGCAAACTTGAGCAAGTGAGGACTGATAGTAGGGGAAGACTGACAGGCTATGGCTGTCTAAAGTCCTGACCATGACAAAAGCCCCAAAGAACAGGGAGAAAACACATCCAAGCTAACACATAGGTCCTGGGGCTTTTCCTTCCCATTATATACACTTGGGTTATTCTTTTGGGCTGAGACTTTTGTTCTACTTTTTAAGACACATTATCTAGATTTTGGATGAACTTTTTTGTTTCAGAAGAATTATCATTTCATCAATGTACCTCCTTTCACAGCTGAGGTTTTCAGACTTGGGCAGGTGCTTCAGGAACAGTACCTGGGCTATTTCAAAGAGAACAAAAGCTGCTTTCTTCATGTGTCAGTGGGAGAGGCAATTTCTATTTCCCAGCACAGACTGGATAACCACATTGGCCAGTGGTTTTACCTAAGCTTGGGAGTACCAGCTCTAAACATGATGAGGGTTGCCTTTGGCTTTTTATTTTCAGTTAGCTCATGTTTCAAACCAACATTTTACATATTAGCAAAGTTCAGGCATGAAGATGAATTATCATGGTTTAATTCTAGTCAGTAGCAAACATTATTCAAAATGAGTTAGTTTAAACTTTTCTGGGAAAGGTTTGCACTAACACATTCCACTTCATGTTTGTGAGCCTGGCTTAGTGAATGCTTGATTAGCAGGAGTAGTGTAACCTTTGGGGGGGAAAGGGAAGCTTGGCTTGTGCCCATTTTGTTAGTTTGTAGGTCAGATAGGTATCTTGGGAAATCAGATTTTCAGAAAAATTAAGGTTTCAAAATTGTCACAATTTATTAAATTACAATATAACAAAAGCTCTATATTGGCTCTGATATTCAAGAAGAAATGAACAGCCAGAGGACAAAAACTTCACACTTCTGAGTAATCTGCCTTCAGGTCTCAGGAGCTGGGTGGCTTTTTTGGGCTATATCAGCATTCAGCTGCCAAAAGCACAGCCAAAAAAAGGTCCTTTATCTCACCAACAATTGCAGTCTGACCTGTTTAAACCCACATCATTTATGTACCAACAGATCAAACCACACGAGGGCAGGCAAACCCATTTCCTACTGAGCAGGTTCCTCTTCCTAACCGCTAAGAAAAGAAAATACTGGGTGAATTTTACTTGTAAGATATAAAATCCCAAGCCTTTATTACCAGGTCTACAAAAAGCATCCAAAAATCCAATCGGTGTCTAATATACTCCTTAGAATGACTTTTCCTGTTAAGAGGCAGTTTCAGGCTCATGAACACACTGCCTGAACAGAACACCTGCTGAGTTTGTGCGGGAGGGGTTTGGTATCTCCGTGGCTTTGGTTTCACCTACTTGTTTCCATTCCTTCAGGGCGGGGTCTGGAGGCAAATTAGAGTCTGAAGGCTCAGTGAAGCCCGGTGAAGAGATGTGTTGTGTCTTCCCTGCAACGTGCTGGTTGGCAGTGTGTTTACTGGGTTTGGCTGTGGGAATTCTCTTCTTCGTTTGATCCTGTCTGTCTCTCACTGACTTTGGTGGCCGCATCAAAGATTTCAACTTTAAAAAAGAAAAGTTACCATC
Organism: Thryothorus ludovicianus; assembly: GCA_013397245.1. Lineage (NCBI taxonomy): Eukaryota > Metazoa > Chordata > Aves > Passeriformes > Certhiidae > Thryothorus > Thryothorus ludovicianus. Next base: position 165,609 of record VZTB01000289.1, read on the forward strand.
ACAACAAAAGTTGATACAGTTGTCTGAAAGGCACATCAGCTCACGTTTCCTGTGCTCAGGAAAACTTGAGAGTTCAACTAATGTTAACTCTCACAATGTCCTGAATTCACAGGTTTGGGAGAAGCTGCAGGTATTTGGCACTTAGAGAAATTTTGCTTTATGCCTATCAGTATCCAGGCTCTTCAGACCTGCTTTCATATTCCTATCCAGACACACACAGTCATTCCAAACACAGTCAATCTTAAGGTCTCACTATACAGCACGTAGGGCCTGGGCTCAGGGAAGACCCTTCTGTGCCCATCTTTGCTGGAAACAAAAAATACATCCATACTTTACTGAAGGGGAAACTCCATCACTTCTGCTCTGACACAGTACCATGCTGTTAGATTAATTTGGTTAAATTAAATGGAGTATCAGGAAGACAGATGAAATATTACATCAGGCCTCATACTGTTAAATCAAACTCCTCCAAAATGCATGGACGTTTGTTTTTTTGGAGTGGTGTGCTATGGTTCCATGAATGACCATTAACATGGATTCTTCTCCAGGGATTCTTTCTCATTTGAAATTCTCTCATACTACTTATTTCCATAAAAAAAGCCAAAATAAATCCCAAACCCAACCCACCAACCCAAAAAAACAAAAATAAAACAAAAAACCCCAAACCAAAAAAACACCCACAATAAAACATACACAGTCCACAGACCCCCACATTCTACTCTTTAAAAAAGAAAAGGACTAATTCAAAATAAAATGCACAACATAGGGTTATTCACCAGAGCCCTGACCAGTATTTGAAACCTGTCAGCTGCCAGCTGTACCAATTAAAATTTATCACTTGGCCTGGAGTGACACTGCCCTGGGTTGTGGCCCACACGTGTCTCATTAGCAACACCCTCCTGTGGCAGCAACTCTGACCTGTTAATTCTGCATTTCACAGACACTGCAGCAGAAACAAGCAGAGCTGAGCCCGGGTGAAAGCATGGGCAGAATTCAGCTCATGGTTATTTGTAGTTTAGTGCACAGTGGTGCAGCCAGTGGAGCCTGGACTCCAATGATCAGAACTATTCATGCCCTTTTTCATATCTTAAAAAAGAGACACAACTGACTTTCCTGCAAAGCATTTATTTCTGCTTTAGAAAATATGAGGATGACAAAACTAGCTCTAGATTCCACAGACACTGATGACAGGGTACACTAAGTTGCTCAGCCATTGGTCTCCTCTGCCATCTGAGATGCTCCTCTGTGTCTGTGAATTAGTGTGAGGGGGCAGACACAAATCTGGCCTGAAGAGGACTGGTGGAGGGGACCTACAGGGAAGACTTTCTTCAGAGGCAGGCAAAGGCCAGAGGGGACATCCCCAGCCAATGGGGCACTTCCTTGAACAGATGAGTGCCTAAATAATGATCTCCACCAGATCTCCTGGATCTCTACTGCCTATAAGGAGTCTCAGCACCCTGATCACTTGATTTATTTGTCCAAATCGAGACCAAATCCCACACCATTTTCCACTGATTTGAAAGACCTGTGTTTGCTCATCATTTTAGAAAAAGACCATGAACATTTCTGTCTTCTGAATCCCTGAACAGCAGTAGATTCTGTTTTATCAAGGCCAGTTCTTGAATTTTGGTCCTGCTGGAAAGGCTCTCCCACATGTATGACACTCAGCTGCTGCCAAGGGAGTGCCTCACAGGTGGAGAACTTCCCCCACACAACAGATGGCAGAAGCACAGCCCCAGGAAAAAAGGCAGTGCTGGAAATATGTGGCTAGATTGATTTCTAAAGTGTTTAAAGGAAATGCCCAAGAATCAAGTAGTTTTCATACTTTCTGGCTAATGTGTCATCACTTCAGGAGGGGGTATCTAAAGTGGCTTTAGCTATTTTAAGGTCAAAAGATCCATGTTATGTAGAGAGCCAGACAATTTGCTCTCAACACATACTGCAACCTTCCTTCCTAAGCCCTGATTTTGAAGATAAATTGGACTATTGTTTTTCTTACATGCCTTATACTGCTGCCATTTCCTTTTCTAATGCAAATGACTTGATCCTAGCATTTGTACTGCAAAGTTTTTAAAAGAAGACAAAATCATTCTCACATGAATATGATCTCTTACCTTATTTCTCTCAAGTGCATTCAGGAAATCCAAATCTGTGGTGTCTGAAATCCCCCCATGTAGGATAAGAACTTTGCTATCAATTATAGTGGCAAGGGGAAGCCAGCTAAAAACATCTCGCAGAAGACACAAAATCTGTTTCCAATGATCCTGTAAAATATACTCTTACATTAGATCCTATTTCTGACAGATTCTGTTGCTTCTAAGTTCAAGATTTTGCTGAACTGTCTGCTACAGTTTATGTGAACAGTTTTGTTCAGGTGATATCCTGAATGCAACCCTGACAAACATGTTCTGACACTTTAGGGCTATTTGATTGTCTCTGCAGTGTTTCATTTTTTTCTTTTATGTTCACCTCTCTCTGTGTTCTTGATTGGTCTTAAGGATGTTATTCCAGAGATCTCCGGGCATAAGCAGCTAGCACTTAAAATAGTTTTGTCAGTTATTCCATTGGTAGAGAAAAAATAATTCCACCTACATCACTAAAGTAATTCTCTGCTACACCTAAATAAACTGGTTTAAAGTTTTCTTGTTTACACAGGTTTCATTTTACATGTGCAAGACTACAAAAAAAATATAGGGGAAAGAGGACAAATCTTACCTTGTACTTCTTTGAAACTTCTTTTGTGAAGCCATATCTGAAAACAGGACAGCATCATGGTTTTCAGTATGCCCCTTCTGCATGGTTTCCTGTGCTGTGGTGTTTTCCTGAAGTTTTCTAGCCCCCTTTTTCACCTGCCATTCCATCTCACCTCAGCTGAAATGTGCTTTCCTCCACTCTGACTTGAGAATTGAGTTAAACTGGTTCTTGTACATAACAGAGGTTGGGAACAGAATCCAACCCAATAATTATTAAGAGGCCTTTTTGTCAGCTCTACCTTTTAGATACCAGAGAGAAATTCCAAAGGAACTTGATGATGGGCAAGAATTCCCACAAAACCTTCAGAGACTTTCTGTCTTAAATATTACATCATCATAGAATCATATCATGGAATGGTTTGGGTTGGAAGGGGCCTTAAAGGTCATGTCATTCAAGCCCCCTGCCATGGGCAGGGACACCTTCCACTAGATCAGATTGCTCAGAGCTTCATCCAATTGCTATGTCTTTTCCCTGACAAGGGACAAGGATTTTGATACCTCAGTCTTTTAACACCAAGATACCCTTCATCAATGGGCATCTTCACAACACTCACCTTTCAAATTTGCCAACGTGCAGCACTGCTGATCAAAATGCACAGCAAAGAGTGATAGGAAAACAGCTGTGCACTCCAAACCATCACAGACTTAGTTAATATTTTCTGCCATTTTGGGGAGGAATTTTCCTACCTTGTAGATTAAATAACTGATCATGGTTTATGTTTGTTGGCTTTCGGGATGTTTTCAATTAAGTGCTGAAAAACTAACTATCATGTGAAACTGATTCTCTTTTGTGGCTCATAGGACTGGCCTATGGGTCTCTGACCCAGGCACTAGCACAGAGGGCTGTGCTAAAACAGCAATACATCCTGTGTGCACACATCAAATGATCCAAGGGCTACAGCAGGTTACCCACCAGTCAGTCCCCCAAAGACTCTCTGGGGCAGCTTGGAACTGTAGGGAGCAGGACTGAGGAGTTCTCACATCTCTGAGAAACTTTTTGTCTCCCAGTCACACTGAGTACAGCCAGAGCCACTGGCTGTGCTCAGTCCCTTGGCTGCCCTACACAGCTGAGTGCAAATATCTGTGTCAGAAAACAGTGTCAGCTTTCCTGCACTGACACCTCCAACTAATGAAGCTCCTCTGAGTAGAAGGTAGAATATTTACCTGCCCCTTATGCTAGAGAAGTGAAATGTTAGTTCAAAGGTAACTAAAATATCAGATTTTGTAAAATATTTTAGTTAGATTTAACTAAAATATTATCCTTCCATCCATCCTTCCCCAATTTTGATACTCTAGAAGCTGCACTAAGCCCTCTGACTTCAATAGATTATGATTAGATCAAAGACAAGACATTATTCCCATTCAAATCTCTGTGTGTAGTGAGGATGTTCCTTACCCACACACATGCTGAAAAGGCAAAGCTACACGTGACTACTCAATAAAACATTATTTCTGTTTTAGGGTGTCACAGTGGCTAAAGTAGCATTCAAAAGTTCAAATATTTCTAGTGATAGGTCAGATATTAGCTGCCCCACCCCCAAAATCTACCTCAGGTTCATAAGGTAGTCTTCATGGTTTCCTCTATTCAAGTGTAAATCATTGGGATAGATAAGAAGAAATGCAAATAGGATTATAAGGATTTCCATAGAATTTTTCCCTCTGTCGACAAAGTCACCATTAAAGACATAGCGGTTTTGCTCTGAAGGCAGACCATTCTGCAGAAAGAAAGAAAAGGGAGCATTTAGAGAGGCTGCTATGCTACTGTAATAAAGGAAATAGCATTTAAATGAGATCCCATTGCTAGAAACTCTGAAAAAAATCCTGCATAAAATGCAGCATTTCTTTATTTCCACTGCTTAGAATAAAAACCTTCATATCAGACCACCCAAGCCCTTAGATAAGAGAGGACCTCTCTGACTGTTCTTCCAGTGCCATCTCTAATCCTTTCCTCTACCCATTAAATTAAATTGAAAGGGACCAAAAGGAACATTAGTCTTGTAGTAAAATATATGTTTTTGTTAATGCAACTGTTGCCAGGAAATTATGCACTTGAAAACAGAAAAGAGTTATTCAGTTTGAATGCAAGATAAGAAATACATCAGAAGATAATTGTTCATGTAAGTTTGAATGGAATTCATATATTTACATTGTTTGCAGTGTATGCTTCCAAAACTCCTGAGAAGGACTATAGTTCAGAGGATATAAAATCTTAAGATAGAACTGTAAAGAGTTTGATTTCAGTTGCCTTAATCCTGAAAGCACTACTTGAATTTTACTCATGAGAGCCAAGACATGCTTGAAACCTGAGAAGTTATATATACAGGTATTTCTTACCTTATTTTTTTTTTCTGAAGATACAGCGAAATGCTTTACTATAAATGGTGACTTAGTAAAAACAAGTATTTTGAACTGATAGTATGTTTTATCCGATTAATTACCAACACATCAATGGGTGCCATCAGTTTACAGAAAATATAGCACCACCTGTAGCTTCATCATTTCCAGTCATGAGTAGCAGAAATAGTGTTTCAACTTTCACTTGCCAGAAAAGAGAAAGCTCTGTTTTCTCAATTGATAAGCAGAAGAAATATCAATAGAACATCTATAAATTACATTATAACTGTGAAAGCCACTCTTAAAAGGTTTGACTGCATCACAAGACATCCCACTTGAATATATCTACAGTGTGAGTGTCAAGCCTTTCTCCTGCTCCTATGGCATCACTGGCATTCTGCCTTAGTGGGTTTATTGCAGGTTTATTGTGTGATGTGGCCAGGGACCTGATGAAATGTGCATTTTAATCCTTATGAGAATATCTTTTTTTGTCCCAATCAGTGTCCTGTGCTTTCATGTTAGGATGCAGTAGTGAACCCTGGTCTCTCCATCCTGGCTGCTGTAAATTCAGCTTCCTTGGTTTTTGCTATAGCTTGTCCTAAACCCTTTCCAAGTTAACTTAGAAGGGGTCTGTGCTTGCTCTGTGCTTGCAGGAGTGGCAATGTATGAGACTCTTCTAATGCAGTGGGTTGAAGTAATTTTAAAAGGGAGAAGATTGATTTCAAGGTTGGAACAGACAGCAGAAACTCAGAAGCAGTTTCTGGAAAGACAGACAGACAGACAGGGAAGCTTTGCCTTAAAACCAACAGGCATGTGAATTCACCAGCAGACTGTGAGTACACACACAACCACTCTAACTGCACTCCTCATGGAAAGACAGATCTACTGGAGCAATCTCCAGACTCTATCACCCTTCTTTGGGAAAAGGTTAAACACAATTTGAGTTTTAAACAAGTTTGGTGTGGACTTCCAATTTCAATGTGACATTTTAGTTTTGTTGCACACTCATGCACTCTCCTTTTCTGTGGTTTCAAACAACAATGGGAGCAAAACTAAATTAAAGGCTGTTGCAGCCTCTGACATGTCAGAGAGGCAAACAAGGCCCTCTAATGATTAGCAACTTGCTGCTGGGCATCATTACTGTATCTCCTGGGTTAGTGATTAATTAACTTCCGCTTGTTGTTGGCATTTTCTACTGCTTCAGGCTATTTCTATCTATAGCATCCTTTTAACAATCTGACTTAGCAATACATAATTTAAAATTCAACTGTTTCAGGGAATATCAGGAAATACTATAATTTAATAAAGATTAATGCAGGGGCTGTGTGAACCTTACAAACTGGTTATTAAGGAAAAAAAAGTGTCTTAGCTTCAGCCAAACCAGGTGTAAGGACTATCCACCATCTGCAGCATTGTATCAATATGCTATAAATTGCCAGCTCTGTGTGTTTTCTGGGGGTGGTTTGTGGAAGTGACAAGCCTGCTCTGCATGCAGGCCTCCAGAATCTCTTTCAGCTCTACACAGCCCTGTGCAGACTGAGATCACTCCCGTGGTATTGTTTAGGTTTGCACCCTCATGTTTAAGGTAGTCTGTACCCACTCAAAGGATGAAATCCTTTCCAACTGAAACAGAGTTTGGGAAGGAGAAAAAAAATGGATCCCAAAAGCCAAATGGGTTCACTGCTCATCTGAGTATACTGCTCAGAGGGGACAGAAAATAGTGTCATTTAATTTGCTTCTAAATAACTAATCAGCTCTATCATATGCTCTCTAGATTTTGAACTACTTTGAAATGACAAAACATTTTCCCATTTTATTTGGTTTGATGGAAGGGATTCCCCTAGAAGTTTAACAGAGAATAACTGCGTGTTATCTCAAGTCTGAAGTCAGTGGGAGTTTTGGCTCTGAATTTACTGAAGTCAGGATGAGAGTTGCTTATTTTTTTTTTCTTTATAGCATCCTTGTGGGGGGGGAATCAGCATCTGTTTACTCCAAAAAATAAAATACAGGGTGATTGCAGTTGTAAATATAACTATATCTGAACATTTATCTCCAAAATAGTTATGTTTCCCATTCCAGGTTCTGTGTATGAAACTATCATGCTCTTATTCCAGTTTTAAAAAGAGAGCTAAACAACTAAAAGACTGCAAGCCAAGGGCCAGTTAAAGATGGTTGATTAGTAAGAAAAGCAGGACTCTATAAAAAGGTCTGGTTATACTTTAACTATACTTCAATAGACTTCAGGTGTGCACTTGGGCAAAACAATCACACTTACATTCAACAAGTGTCAGATGAAATGTAACAAAGCTGGAAGCAGGGGGAGAGTTACATCATTTAAACACCTGGTTTAGCTCATTTCAGTCTCCATTTGCTGCAGATGAATGTGTAAGGATCTGACACAAACCCTTTCCCCCCCGGAAATCTCAAATCAAAGAGAGTATGTGCTCAATCAAAGGTGGTGATTCATCCTGAAGATAAATGTGAAACTAAACACACAACATTTCCTGCATCTTCAGTTAAACATACAATTGTGGAAAAGCTAGCCTGGAGCTTAATTTGTTTTACACATCAGTAAAACAGAGCTATGCTTTTTTAGCATGATAAAAAAGGATATGTAAAGGGTGCCCAAAGTACTTCTATTTTGTGCAGAGTGATTGCTTACAAGGCTTAAAAAGCTTTTAAACACCACTCTGTCTTGCCACTCTGTCTTACCAAACAACAAAAACAAAAAACAAAAACACGCCCCCCTCCAAAAAACAACTGCAACAAAAAACCCCAAAAAAACAAACCAAACAACAAAAAACCCCAAACCAACCCAAAAGCAAGCAAAAAAACATGCAAGTATCAGTGGAAGGCCTAAATGAAAGTTTCTGCATTCTTTCTTGAGTGTCAAAATTATCCATAGTGTAGTGTTACATCAGGATCTCAGCTCCTGATTTTAGCAAACCTCAGTCAATATGGAATTTAAAACAGTGGTAGAACTTTGGAGACTTTGCAAGGAGTCCTCTTAAGTTTTGGCTCATACTGGAGTTCAGCATTCAGGAAAATAATTACATCTCCTCGATCTCCTTCACAGTGAGCAGGAGGATATAAAAGAGGAAAAGCTCTGACAAAGACACCAAATTGTTCCAGGATTTCTGTGTGTGGTGTATGCATACCACATGAGCAGTTCCAATGGTGATAAATCTGTCACACATAAATGTGTTCTAATAACAAGTCACAAAATGAAAATGCTACATCTCAGAGTACCTACTTACCTTATAGAATATCAGCAAAAGATCATCAAGGTTTCCATGCAAATCTCCTACAGGAAACGAAAACATTTTCTTTTAAAATTTTCTCACAGAGAAGGAAGAAACTGGAATTATAGAAATGGAATTAGTTGAACCTAGTAAGTTTTTCCCCATGTTTTCCTTATGTATATAAATCCAGAAAATGCCACTAAAAGACATTTTGAAATAGACTTCTACATAGTAAAGGGTTTAAATTTATCAAAGTAGCCCTTTTTATACTGCAGAACCAAACATGTTTCAAGGACAGGTTTTTATTACTACCAGCAGGAAGTGATGGAGAGTGTCAAGAACTGGCCACACCTGTATGCCTCAATGCAGAGGCCACAGGAATAACAGATTGGGCCCTTTTTGGGAGGTTTGTTTGGAACAGGCAGGAGGATTTCACCCCAACACAGATCCCCTGCGCATCTGACTGCATTTCATGCTCACAGAGCCAACCTTCTCATGTCTGTGACTCACCACCACAAAGCTGCAGAACAGTTTCAAAACCTACCTTGTGATGATATGCTTTTACCACCAAGGATTAGGAAAAGAGAAGTGACATTTTTATGTGTACACGTTTTCTGTGCAACTTTTGATTAATTATGAGCCTGCTGAATTTGTTCTAAGGGATCCTTCAAGCGACGATAGATATTTATCACATATATGGATGCAAACATTTCAGGTATATATTTAATGTGCATTATTAATTTGAAATTGTAAGAAATGGAGAGTGATACCTTAAGGAAATCAACATTTTGGACAGATTATGCTTAAAAATGGATTATCTGTCATCTGCAGAGGCTCTTTCTGGTGACAAAAGCTTTTCGTTTCAGTACAGGAGAGGGATCCCTTTCTCTGCTGGTTTCATAGTGCAAATGCAATGCAAACATGAAGAGGAATGTTTATTTAACAAGAATATGTTGTGTTGTGAACACAACATTGTAGTGAACAAGCATGAATATATGTTTCCTTGGTTTGGAAAGGGGTCTTGTTGGTTAATAAATTATTGTTTATACAAAACCTCATTTAAACAAACTCTTTCCTGGCAATCCAAGTAGGCCCATAAGCACATCTTTAAAAACATTATTTATTTCCCATGTCTCACAGTACCTCCCTTATGCCACTTTACTATTACACACAGCATACACTGATAGATGTCAAGAGTTATGTCACCATTATTGTTCTGTTTTGCAGCTACTGCATTCTCTCTCCAGTCAGGATACTGCATCCCATTATCCATAATTTACAAAAGTGTAACAAAATAGATGGGCAAAGAGCTCTTTGTTCTTTACTGTGTGACACAAATCAGTCTGTGAGACTAATTTGTTGGTTGTATAAAGACTTATCCATCCTCTTGAGTCTCCTTAGAAATGAGGGGTTATTATAATTTCAATTTATTCTAGATAGTCATGCTGCCAATGAAAGATCTTTTATGCCACCCATATTAAATCATTAAAATCATTATTGAGTAAATTATATTAAAATCATTACTAAGTAAGGTCTTTTCCTCAGTGAGAGGAGAGAGAGGTGAAACTTAGTCAATGATCAAAATACTTGGTGGTATTTTAGAGGTGGAAGTGCAGGAGTATTTAAGCTGCACTGCAGTGTTAGCTGAATTAAAATTGACTCATTCAGAAATGTTAAACAGGACCAGGAAAGAGGAGGTGAGGGAATTTCTTAGAATATACTTACTATTACTCAGGAACTTTATTTTTTTGTGTGTTTGCTACAAGTTATGCATTTGTGGGGGAAAATAAATAAAAATAAATAAATAACTTTTTAAAGGGCATTGAAAACTTTCTTCTAATGGCAAAATTCGGAAATGTCAGTATCATTCTCTAAACACTAAGAATATCAACCCATAGCCCAAAGCAGGTATCTTCTCTGCCACCTTACCACAGACAGTTATCTCCTTGGAATAGGAAGTTGAAAGGTGGGTGATATTTGGCATCTCCTTGAGAACCCTCCTAGTTTCACTGAGCAGCTGCAGCACATAGCGGGCATGAAGCAGCTGTGAGAAGAAAAAGCAGGTAGAAAAGGGAGACTTATTTTAAGTAGCAATAGGTTTGTCTGCTTTATTAGCATCAGACATGTACTGCCAAGGTTATTGCAGACCTCCAGACATGAGTACAGGCTCTATGGCCTAGTGCTGGGATTTAGGAGTGCTCATAGCTTTGCATTTGCTTCCTGGTGAATGGATATGGAGCTCTTGCTGTACTTGTTTTACATATTTTCCCACTTTATTTATACTGTACTGTTTCTATTCTTCCTGTTTTTCAGAAGAGGTAAGACTTATAGAGCACTCAGAATCATTGCATAAGGCCATCTGTTTAACTGGGGAAAAAAATAAAAAGGATGTCATTCCAGACATGAGTAAAAAACAAACAAAAAAATCTCACAACCTCCAAAACACAAGCCACAAAAAAAAAACAACACCAAAAAACAACAAATAAAGAACCCAAAGGCCAAAAGTGATATTTCAGCAAATTGCAAAAAACAATAACAAGAAAAATCCAGTAAGGGCTGCCTTGGTAGGGGTTATCTTCCTGTTCACAGTGAAGTTAAAACAATGCAACATTGAAGCTTTTGGTCTTCCCTCCTAATGTCTTTAATGAAAATTTTGTCAGTTGGTGATTTTTAAAGCTTTTAATTCCAACAGAGACATGAGGAATTTTGTTAGAGGATATAGGTGAGCTACAGAATGGCTTTTCAAGATTTATGTTTTTAAGCAAACAAAAAGGCAAATTTCCTTAATAAAATGCCAGCTATAGTGAGAGAAAGGAGAATGGGCAGTAAGGTGAAGTCTGGGTTGGCTCATTTATCATGTGCTTTATATTTGGTACTTCTACAATCAGCCTCCACAGAAAATTATGGGAGAAAAATATTCTTATTTAGTAAATTAAAAAGCATGATATAGCCTTGCCCCTTTTATACAGCACATTGTTAAGCACAAATAATTACAAGTTGAAAAAAAGCTGTGCCATTTAATGCCTCCTTGCTCCACGCTCATCTTGTAGTCATCAAAAGGGCTTGCTCAGGAATATAGAGAATGACAAACAGCCTCCTCAGTGCCTTGGAAGCTGCAGCCTGAGCTCCAGAGATTTGTGCTATCACTCTGTTCTGCTACATTAGCAATGCTCTAAAGTCACTCCACTGTTGTGGAGGAGTCTTGTACCCTGCAATGAGGTGATGAACCCTTACACCTCAATTCCTCTAAAAGAATGATGTGGGGGACAAAACACAGAGGACCAAACCATAAACACTTTTACCTATAAAAAGGTGATAATTAATTCCTGTTTTAGCTTAGGACACCTTCCCCAGTCCCACTGAGAACCCCTCCTTGCAGATGCTAAGGGCTCCCATTTCATTTCACTGGTCCCTGCCTCCTCCCCAGTGCCAGGCCTGATGGTCAAGCAGCAAACTAGTGAATCAAATGTGGGAACTTGTCTGTCTGCTTTTGATTTTATTGTGTTAGCTTACAGCCAGATAAGCAAGGCAGCTTACCATGCACAGTTATCATCCCACTGGGCTAGCAGGATAAATAAATGAGATGTAAAATAAGGGTGAAATGATCTCTTTGGACACCAGTTTAGGCTTACCGTGGGTTATGGAACTACAACTTGACAGATGTAACAGAAGTTAAAACAGAAAACAAGCAAGTTGCAAATTACCTGTTCATTCCTGAAAGCATGAAGGAGAGCATTGGCATCTTCAACAGTAAGGGGGAATGACAGTCGTGGTCCATAATAGGAGTCTGGAACATCAATCTTCTTTTCAAATTCTTTTAAACATAAGTCTTCATCCACCACCTGAGGAGCACTAGGGCTGGTGAAAATTTGAGAAACTGGAACAGGAAAGAATGAAAACAAAAATGCAGAAACTCCATGAGTCCCCCATAGAGCTGTAATAGCATGGCCAGAACTGGTTGAATGTAGCTGCTTTAACTGCTGCAGTATTACAGTGGCTCCCTCCTGCCTCCTATAGTGAAAAAGCTCCAGGTTTCCCCACATTGTTCCACAATACTAAAACCAACCAACCATAACAAGGAAAGAAAGAACAAATCAAAGTTAAAAACAGACAAAAACTCTTTTCCAACTGCTGGTAGCTGTAGTCAGGGTGCAAAACATTTTGCAGTGAAGTTGTGGAGTAGTCTGCTGACAGGTAACAACAACAATCACCTGGTACAAACTTCCTTCCCCCATACAAGGAGACACAAAAGCCGTGGCTGATCATTTAATGACCATCATCTGCTTAAAGTTCAATATTACACTTTTAATACAGGTTTTGAAGAATCACTTCTATTGCTTTTATTTTCTGCTTAAATTTTTTAGGCTAAATACCAGCAGGTCACAGTGATTATTTTAAAAGTCACCAACAAATTTCTATTTATTCACAGCAGATTGCAAATCACTCCTTTCTGATACAGCTAGGAAACAATGCTAGCTTTTGGTTGGCTGCCATAAAATTACTGGATGAAATAAAGTAAACAAAAACAGAGTGGTGAAAGTAGAGCATAGCTTCTAATTTTCCTGGAACATGGAGAAAGCAGGAACACTGCTAATGTTATGGATGAATCTCCAAGTTTGTTAAGTTAATTGCAATAAGGTTGTGGTTGTTACAAGTTTATTAAGTTGATTGCAATGAAGTTGTGGTTGTTATAATGGTTACAGGTTAATATTGTTCCTATAAAGACCTTTATGTTTATTATTTAATGTAAACCTACCTCAGTTCCCTGAATGTATCCCTTCTCCCATTCCACCGGAGCCACTGTCACTGCTTCCTGAAAATGGCGCCCGTTGCCATGGAGAGGCCAGCAGGCAACCCTGCTTCGAGCTTATGCAAATTAAGGGGCGGAGGTGTACTGGGGACAGTAAAGACACTTAAAACACCAAATTAACACCGATTTCAACGAAACCAAGAGAATACCACCCTGGCAAAGTGTCAAGCAGTCCTCCTAAGCCATCGTTCACCCAAAGAGTCACCATGACTGCAATATGAGCAGAGAAAAAGGACACCCTAGACAGCGAGCCACCAAAAACAGGTCTTCCTACGGACCCGCGTGAGGACGGAAGCCCCAGCTCTGCCGAAAGACAAAGCTGCTTGCACACCTCCTCCTCTGCGTCGTCCGGAAGCAGTGGCGGTCGGCCCCACGAGCTCCCCTCCCGAGCTGATTTCACTTTTAATAAAGGCCGTTTCAAAAGGAGCTGGTCTCCTGGCCCTTTTTCATCCATCTCAGCTAATTGCTTCAATCCAATATTTTTCTTTTCATAACCTTGAAGTGTAACTCACTGATCAGCAGATTTCAGTGTTTTCTTCTCGCACACTGTCTCAGTCATATATTATTCTAAAAGAGAGAAGCAGGCCCTAAATGAATGTTCTAGCAGATGCTGTTGCAGAGTTGCTCTTGTGAGATGATTGTTGTAAACACTTTTTGCTGGGCTACAGTTAAGTTTTCTATAACCCTGATTTCCTGCAACTGCAAATAAAAATGTATTATTTACAGCTGTGTACTGTATTATTTATTGCTGATTTACAGCTGACCTGTAGCTGTGACTCAAAACACACAGTAGCCAAAACCAGCATGTAGCCTCATAATTTATGAGATTCATAAAGGCCAACATGTCTTGCAACTAGATAAAATCCATATTAAAGAAATAAATTGATAAAAATGTAATCTGGATTGTAAAAAGTCTCCTTTTACTATCATACCTGAGAGTGTGGGCTGATTAGCACATTCAGTGCTAATGCAATGTTATACTCAGTCATGCAAATGGATAAAGGCATCAAGTAACAGCAAGGTGCTCAGGGTTCACTGTTTTCACCAAGTGCAGTTTGATTTGCAGTCTTCCACCACAGTTACAGCTTTGTCTGGCTGGACACCAGAATGTCACCACGGACTGAGATTGCTGATTCTCACATAGTGATCATAGTGATAGAGCCAAGCACATTTGCACCAATTCTTGCTCCAGCAGCAGGCCTCTGGACAGTAACTCCCTCTGCACCCTACTCCCCAAGAAGTGGGCAACTGCAGAACCAACCCCTCAGACCACCCAAATGCCTCATTTCTTGCCTGTTCTAACCAGCTGTCCTCATCAGACTTGACTCACTCAGAGTCAGTGATCTTCTCAGCATTTCAAGCCAGCAGAGACCTGCCCATGCCTGCTCCTACTCCTGGGTCCCTTCCAGCACACAGTCGGCCATCCATCCATTACTTTACCTCTGAACATGAACTTGCCTTTCTCATAGATTCACTTCCATTTTGGCACATACTGAGGCTAGGAAACCCAGTCTTTCCCTGTAGGGCATATCTCTGCAAAGTACACCTCATTTTCCACTTCTGGATGAGCTGTCAAAAGCCAGTCATGGTCATTATCCTTAGAGTGTGCTTATGGCACCTCGGGCTGTCTTTTAGCTGGATTTTAAGGGTTCTTCCTGCACAGCATGACTGTTCCATCTCTGAACAGTCAGGAATGCAGCCAGGGGAAACACCATGCTGTCCAGCAAGCACCCCAGCTCACACATGCCCCTTGCAGGACTAATTCTAAAGGATTCAGCACCCCTGACATTTTGCTGTTCTAGCTGAAGCTGTCAAGGCTCTTTCAGTTCATACTGAAAGACGGGGAAGAAAAGTCTTGCCTGGTTCAGGCACATGTGTCAAGACAGAATGAAACATCCTCTGCCAGTGTCTGCAGCTCTCCACTGACCAGAGGCAGCACAGGCAATGACCTGCTTTGTACTCTGACACTAGAGGTCTTGCCCAGGCTCAGGGAGTTGAGCCTTCACTATTAACAAAACTCAAACAACTACCCTACAGCCATATTCCATGTTAAACACAAAGGCTCAGAGCTAAGTGGAGTCAATTTGGCACAGAAAGCCCAAAGACCTGATTCTCCTGATGAGATCACCTTGCCATGGAAGTTTTTCAAGGCAGGTCAAAGCTGTGTCTGCCAAGAATGTGCTCACTATGGGGGTAACTGGGAATCAGCTACTTCTGCAGCTCTGAAATCAGTTCTCTGTTCTGCTACCATCTGTGTGCCTTCAGCCTGACCATTGGGTACCTGAGAGCACCTCTGACTCCTGAGAAGTGCTCTTACATCATCAGATACTGATCCACAGCCCTCAGGTCAAAGCCAAATGGACACTGAGCCTACGAAGAGGAAGGAGGTTTCTAAAATGCTTCAAACATTTCTTCCTTCACACCATTCCTGGTGCTACAAACTGCAAGCAGCTATAACTTCTTCCCTGCTGCAAGAATCACTCTGTGCAAAACATCTTGGAAAGGTGTTAAAGCTGTAAGGGTGTAAGGGAGGCCTCACAGGGAGTGAAACTGCAGAAAACAACACTTTTTTTTGTTCCCCTTTGAAGAAAGGCTCCAGGAGGTGCCCTGGTGACCTTGAGAGGAACAGGTTTAGATTCCTAATCCCACCATTTTTCTCAGGATATGTTTGCAGTCTTCTCACCCTCAATGTGCCCATAAAAGAGTGAGTAAATGGGTCATCTTTTGCTGGAAAAGCAGTTTCCAGCTTTCTCTGACCAGAGAACTTTCCCTTGAAAGATGAGAAGGTAGGAAGGTTTTTTCAGGAAACGAGGGAGAAAAGTGTAAGGTAGGAAAGGGTTTTATTCCTATTTT
Organism: Thryothorus ludovicianus; assembly: GCA_013397245.1. Taxonomy (NCBI): domain Eukaryota; kingdom Metazoa; phylum Chordata; class Aves; order Passeriformes; family Certhiidae; genus Thryothorus; species Thryothorus ludovicianus. The sequence goes on from VZTB01000289.1 coordinate 181,601, forward strand.
CCACATACTCTTGCAAAATAGCCTTTAATGAGAAGCAGAACAAGACACTCAGCTATATAATATCCCAATCACAAACTATCACTGATATCTTAAAGGAGAACGAGAGGATGAAAAAAGCTTTTTTATAACAGATAAACAATCACATCAAAAGCACTACTGTGTTAATGAGATGGCAACTGCTTTCTTTCTTTGAAAAGCATAATCTGAAAAAAACCAGATTAAAAAGAGAAAAGTAACAAGATTAATGGTGGAGGCTGAGTAGTTTATAATGTAAGGAAAACCAGAGTTCACAAAATGTTCAGGTAACTTTCTTATCACATACTCAGAAGAACAGGAAACCTATTCTTTGGTTGGAGACAGCTTTTGAACCATATGCTATCACTCTAATTTAAGTGAGCACACACTGATGAAAAAGCCAGAGAATTTCGGGTTTTAGAAAATGCTTGAGAATAGCAAAGGCAATTTGAAGCCTCTCTGGTTGTTATGTTTACATTCACTGTGGTTCACATCTTAAGATGGTGATTCAGCAGAAATGGAAGCAATTCTTTAAGAATCCCTCTATTCAGCACTGATTTTGCTTATATCAATGGGGCTAGCATGGGTACTGCAAAGGTCACTTCCAGGGGCAAGCAATCAAGAGCTTAAAGCAAAGAATGCACACAGCCAGCAGTTGGACAAAATAACCACAACCCACACAACACACATTTGATATGCAATTCCTGAAAAAAAATCCAAGTCAGCTTCTTTGCATAGGCAGCCTTGGCCATCTCTTCATTAAACATACACCAGAATTTTTCTGTTTCATTTAGAGTTCTGCTATCTGTAACACATGGAGTTAGAAAGGGGGAACAAACCAAGACAAAAATAAAGCTTTTGGAGCAGTTATCGAGTCTTAACAACATCAGTCCTAAAAGATGGAAGATTTAAGCCAGCAAGACAAAGGGACACTTTACCATAAACCATATATATACTTTATCATGTATTTCAACCTTAACCACATCTGAAATTCCCAACAAGACCAAGAAACAGTCACCTGTGCAGTGGTGATGAGGGGCAGCCCACAGGCCCCTCCATCTCCCTCCCTGTGCACAGGTGAGGCTGGGATCTCCACCTGCACATGAACAGCCTATACACAGAGCAGTGTGCTCTGCCATGCCCTGAGCCCTAGCAAGTCACCTGAGACACCTCACCTTGATTCCTTCTGTCAGCAGACACAGTTAATAAAGGTGGATAAATCATATCTACAACAAGCAGCTGTAAAAATCCATTTTAATATTATAATAAAAATAGAGATTAACAACATTTTGCCAAGTCTCAGACCTAGTACTACTGTTTTCTTTCCCAGGTAGGAAACCATTTTCTTTTTTCAGGTGGAAAAGCTGAACAGAGGTGCACTATCAGCATGAAGAAGTAAATGAAGTGAGCAGTATCTGATTTTCTTTAAGTTTGCCAATTCCTTCTCAGGAAGTTAAATGACTAAAGCAGTTTGTTTTTTTTTTCACAGAATATGGCAGTAATGGGAAAAAAATCAAAGGGATGACTATTGTATCATCTGCCTTGACTTTGAAGCAAGGCTCAAATGTAATTTATTTTTCTGCAGAGCACAGAGAGCATTAGGCACTCTAAAGTATTTAAGAGAGAAAAATTGCAATTTCTACCGGTTGTCATTAGAACACTGAACCACTTAAGGTTTTGGTGGTGGTTTTATCCTGCTATCAAAGTATCTCGTGCAAATTTTAATTGGAATAACCCATAGCTAGACCAGATGAAAGAGAAAGGGCATTCTCCTGTAATGCAATAAGAAGGGGACAGCCTCATTTTTAACTCCACTGGGATTAGATCTATTCTGAATTTGTTCAGGGAAATCATGTTTGTTTTCTGGAATTAGGAATCATTTTCAGTCTGTCCTTCTGTTGAGCTTGACCTCAAAAGTAAGTTATGTCCAAGGATCCCAAAATACTTCAAAAATTAATGGTTATTCCATGAATAACTGAAGCTTAATTGAGATGGTTTCTAAAGATATATCTCCAGCAGTTTAAATTTATTTCCTTTTTTAGCATTCACATACTGATACATATTGCAGTGAAATCTAGAACAAATTAAATTAAAAACAGGTCCAGAGCTGCCAGAGGTGGTGGATGGTGGGGGAGAAAGAGCAACCTCTCTGATTATACCTGCCCTAAACCAACTGAATCTTGATCACAATCTTTCTGACCAATCACTTTTCATAGTTTAAGAAAACATGCATAGAAAGCTATGAAAATTGGATTCTGTAGGAAGAGCAGTAACATATAAGAAAACACTCTGAGCACCTCTGAATATTCTCATAAGGACAAAAGGCACCTATTCTGACTTGCTGACTACTCTGACTCACTAAGTAGATAGTGAGCAGTGTCAACACTTAGAGGATCAAATTCATATTACAGTATTTGAGACTTCAAACCTCAACCCCAGAACATGCCATAGGCTGTAAATATCACATTAAAAATTTACTTTCCTCACATCAAGTTTTTCAAACACAATCTCCACATTACTTTTATTTATTGTTACCTGAATCAGGATGAGTACAGTGATCCAGCATGAATGTAAAAAAATTGGATAGCTGTGTATGAAAAAGAACAAACACACTGATCAGTTTAGGTGATCCAACAAGCATTAACATCTTTCTTACTCAATTACTTGCAATTTTCCATTTAGGGGGATATAAGTCACTATTGTATATTCCCACAGTATCAGCCTACAATAATGACACAATTTGTGTCCTACTCCAAAAATAGTTCCCTTTCCTTTTTTGCTATGAATTCACAACTGACACTTCATGAATACATAAAATGTTTCAGGGCTGTTTCAGTGTTGCTGGTGTTCTGGGTGTAATTCATCTTTCTCACCACTCAGACTATTTACCTAGATTTCCTTCATAGTCAATAGAAACAACTGCTACAATGCACAGATGCTGAGATGAACACAAAGGCCTGTAAGTTGCAAATTTTCTTTATTGACCCTAAAGGAAGCTTGGGCTGACATATTGAAACACTGATATCTCTGTTGAATATATATTACCTCACAGACAGTTAAGATCACCTGTAGTGATCTGTAAATGACTTGCAATCCCTGGCTAACAGAGCTGCTGTACAGGAACCTATGCCTTAGATATGCTGTATGGGCAGAATGGTGTCCTGATGCCTATGCAGTTACACTCATCTGTGTGTCTGTGTATGAATACACACAGCTTAGTTCATGTGTCAGGCACAGAAACAGTTTTATTAATCAAGACCCAGCTTTGTTGAAGAAATCACCACACACCCATTTTGTTTGTGCAACCACAGTTCTGGGGACAACACAACTGCTTGTGTAGGAAGGATGGAAGATTACAAACCTGTAGCTGGTCCTGTTCATCAGCATATTCGATTGACTGGAAGATAGTGAGAGAATAGCGGCGCCTCATCTCCAGCCGGGCCATCGTAAAGCGGTACCACTTCTGGATGAGGATTGCAGCTCTAATCACTGTCAAAACAGAAAGCACTGGACTACACTGGGTGCAGGGTAATCTACAAGGAAAATATGCATGCTGCCTTTGCAGAATTCTGCAGTCAGATGAGGAATTCAGCACAGTCAATAATAAGATGAAACTCAGTAAAAGCGAGACTGAGAAAAATACATGATGCTTTTGCTGTTTCTGTTTTCTGACTCAGATCCAAAGCTAGCTGACTTGCCCAGGCCTAAGCAGTTAGTAACCTTCCCTGTTTAATTGTCTTGAAGACAGTACTCAGGTAAGAAGTCAGTCATGTTCAGCTGATGGGCACTATATGGGTTTTGGGAAGGTGAAGAAAGGAAGAACAGTTTGGCCTATCAAAAATGTATTCCTTTATCAAGCTGCATTAAAAAGCTTTGATTTTGCAAGCTGTAACATGAACAACCATGTAATGACAGCACTTGCAACAGCCTTTTCTACCAGAAAGTTTTTTGCCTGCAGAGCTGCATCAGCAAGCCAGCAAAATTAAAATCCTATGATAAAAAGTTAACAAATGGTATTGAAGGGTAGAATATGTTGCTCAAATAGACGAGCCAAAAGGCAATGAGGTATAGTTTTCACTAGCTTTGTTAACAAAAGAACACTCACCACAAAAAGTCACTGGAACATGCCAGAAGACCATTGACTATGTGCTGAATATGCATTCCACTCAGCACTTTAAGAAGTTGTGTCTGCTAGGGTCCCAGTCTGGAAAACTGCTGGAAAACTCACTGAAGGACAATAATCAAGACTGCAGCCTGGAGGAAGAAGCCTGCTGCCTTCAGGCCTCATTCATGCCACAAAGAGATCACATTCCTTTAACTGCTCAGATAAAAGTTTATTAAGCAGAGAAACATCTGGTGGCAGAAAGAGGTCCTGGGGTACGCACTGTCTTGTACTGCGAAACAGTAAAGAAAGGCTCTGTACTACAGGGACAACAGTTTACACCAGTCAGTTATTGTAACTGATCACAAATACCAGGAATTTTTATACTAGGATGAGTGGAACCTGAGTGAGAACAATTTTTTTCTTACTGATAGTTATGCAGGTAAGGACAAATATAAATGGGAAAGTGATCCTCTTAACAGAGTATAGCATTAGGAAACATTCTAATAAAAATGCTTACAGATGCCATAACATGTTGTTTGCTTATTTTACCATTATTGAGTATACAGTATGGTGGTTATAGTGGTAAAACTTTCTAGTCTAGACAAGACCAAAATCCAGAAAGACTCCCATCCTGCAGATATTGCATCCATCCTAGAAAAATCCTCCTGCCTGAAGGAAATGTGATCCTGATATGACTAAGAGCACCCTTCAGAGCCTACATTAACTCTGAGACCTCTCTTATTTTCTGTCATTTCTGGAAGCCCTCACCACTACAGACCTGAAAGCCTGACACATTACAGCAAGGCTTTCACCAACATCTCTGTTTAGAAGAGTATCTAAGGGGCAAAGCACAATCACCAGCACAGAAACGGATTTCCAGCATCAGAGCCATTAAATTTCCCATTAAAGCCCCCTGGGTTGCTTAATGGTCCTGAGCACTTAACATGGCACAGTTCCATTGCTATCACATAAGACAGATACATATCAATCACTGTGGTTAATGTTGCAAATCTAACAGAATGTTTCCAGTCTTTCTTTTTTTTAAATTGTACTTATTACAGCTCTATTATTCTCAAAGACTGAATCAGAACATGATTTTCACATTAGGCTAAACTGCATCTCTAAAAGAAATTGTTATCAGTTGCAGAAGGTCTCTACACCAACAAGTATCTGTTAAATTCATGTTATTAATGCATTAGAGAAATGTACAGCCTCAGGCTGCAGATAAAATGATGGTTCAGCATCACTTGACTGCTGTTGAAGAGGAGAAAGGAAACCATCCAGCAGCTCCAGAAGACAAAACACAGTCCAGCAAGCACACAAAATCCTAAGCCTCACATCAATGTGTGTTGATGGTTGTTGATCAAGAAAGAGCACAGCTTCTCATGCCCACTCCGAGCTTTTACATACTCAGAAATATTCCCAAGTAGCCCATCCCCAAGGTCTTTCAAGGCACATGTAAGCACAGCATGCAAACCAAAGAGGAAGCGCTGCCTACAGTCACAGGTAGGTCTGGGACTCCAGATGATTCCATTCTGCTTTCACTGCTGTGATTCAGCACTGATGCATGCACAGAGCTGAGGGCTGCTCTCAATCCAGTCAGCTGGGATCCCTGTAGCCACGACTAAGTGCTCCTGCTTCTTATCACCAGCTTCCTGTGACTCGTGTCCTGGCTTGGTAGCCAAAAAGAGCCTTCCTTTTCAACCATAACTGCTCAGCAGAATAATGTCCTAAGACTTTGCACAGTACCATGCAACATGGCTCTCTCTCTGCTGACCAATAAATTGTGCTTTAATGAAAAATCTTGAAAGAGGAGACACAAAGTGTCTGAATAAAAATCTGAGTGAATCCTGGAACCCACCTGCCTTTGCAAAGACTGCTGAGTTCCTACCAAGATGGGATATGATTAAAAGGAGGGTGACAATCGATTAGTTTCATTGAACATTTAACCAGGTCCTGTGGAGACTTTCAGCTGACAACCTCAGTAATTGTCAGGGAAAATGTCAGCCCAGGCATTTGGTAGGCCAGAAAACTGATTTTGAAGTCATTGTAATAGCTCTACTTTATTACATTTGCTTCATAATTGGGGTCACACAGCAGCAGGGAGATTGGGGTGGTTTGCCCAGGAATCCTGTGGTGTGAAAAGCCATAAAAGGTCCCACTCAATACCTTACCCCCTAAGCTTTGCCAGTGACAGAACGAGCACAGACACCTCTGAAATTTAGCTTCTGTTCCAGATGCTGTGAATCTTTTACAACCCAATCTGTCAATGTTAGAGGTGGTCTAAAGCTGCTTCCTGACCTTTGCCAGCATCTAAAAGCTATGCGCAATTTAAAAAAAAAATTAGAAAGTAATTTCCACTGAACATTTTGACAACAGGGCAGGGGTGGAGGTGGGGAGCATTACCTTTCAATCCTCTTCTGGTGTTAGAGAGAGAACAACCACTTGCCCTGAAGACAAAGGCAACACTCACCATTCTCTGACCTTCTGTCAGCTACAGAACTGCTGCACCCCATGGCTCCGATGATGCTGCCCATCCGTTTCAATTGCTGCTGATATGAAGCATGTTTCTCTCAGCTGTTGGCATTATACACATTTCCTGTGTTGTTCCTTCAGTGATGAGGGCTAAACTCCTTTGGGCTCCTGGGCTCTTCCTAGTACTTCTAACAGGGATGAGATTGGGAGAGAGGGATAGGGAGAGAAAAAAATGGTGCTTGTCAACACAGAATCTGAAGTACCTTCAGCTCATAACAAATTATTGTACAGCACATCCTACCTAGGCTGGACCACACCAGGGGTTTTTTTCCACATTCGATTACTATCAACTTGCAGTCAAGAGAAATAAACTTAGTAATTAATACAGTTTACTCCTTACATGTTAGCTTAATGTTAATGTGCAGCAGTGATTTCTTATATGAAGAATAGCTATTTAAAGCCTCACTACTAGGGACAAGGGACTGTGGAGACACATTACTCTTCATTCTTATGATCTGAAAATAGGAACTGCAGAATTTTAAAGATTTTAAATCACATGTAATAATACTGCTAAAAAATCCCCCAACTCTCAATCCTCCTAACACTCCATTGATTTGAAAAGTTGCCTTACCACCCCATTTATTACTTTATCACTCAGTGTCACCACCATCAAATTTACCAGAACAGAGAGCACCATAGTACTTCATTATCAGATCTCATTTAAATAAAATATCCAATTTTCTGTTGCATTTCTACTGAAAATAATCCAAGGAAAAGATTTTGTTTCATTAAATAGATGAACGAAACACATTTTGAAGTGAAGTCTTTTGGGTTTTTCTCCTGGCACTTGCTCAGCTCTTCACTAAATAGTATCATTTGCTAATGCAATACGCTCTCTAATCAACAAATTCAAACGAATATAATTCCTCTGAGATACAAAATGGATCAATTTATAAGCAATGAGAAATTTACTGATGCTCTTAGAAACTGAACTTTGTTTTAGCTAAAGATTTCTTATATGATCATGCTGACCTCTCTCTCTCTGTCTCCAGGGATACATCTGACATCTAAATTATTTTATCTGTTGTTTTGTTTTATTGATATTCCTTTTCTTTTAACTTGAATTTCAAAACAAAGAAGAAATTCATCAGCATAAAATGAATGCTTAGTTACTATCTTCCTTTGGCTTTACTAGCAGAAATCAAAATAAAAGAAAGATACAAAAGAAAAAACCTATAAATGCATAACTAGGTGATTTTCAATTTCAATAATTATAAAATACTTATAGTTGTGGGTCTGTATGTGCAGATTTCAATATTTATTATTATATATGGATATATATGATATCCTGTCCTGTCATGTGAATGTAACACAACTCTTTGTAGTTCTGGGTCTTTCAGGGTCCCACAAAAGTGGGCTATCCTGCACTTAAGCTGGGTCTGACTCCTTATGAGTCAGTAATTATTTCAGCAAAGAAGGATTTTAAGGTTTTTTTCCCCACAATGGACTGCTTTACTTCCCTCTGAAGAAGCTATCATGAAATAAAAAAAAAAAGTGCTCTTACATCATTTTTGAGCCAATTAATGGTTTTGGCAGCATCAAATACATCATTGATATTGCTAATAGCTCAAATTTGTCTTCTCTCCAAACAATTCTTGCTCTCCTGGTTACCATCCCCTCACTTTCTCTGTTAAGAGAATCTCAAGCCTTCATTACTCCATCTCAAACAAGCCAGCCATGACATGAATTGTGATCTGAAGATGGGCACAAAGGGCAAAATTGATCCTACAATCTAAGTTTTGCAGCAAGACTCTTGATTAAAGGGCAGGTCAGCCTATGCCCAGCAACTGGGCAATGGGATTCCTAAATAAAACCTTTAAACATCTCAGGGCTCCCTCCAAACCACAGCAAACAATGGTCTGACCCAAGAAATGGGGGGTAGAATTGTGATCATACCTTCAGCTTCCCTTCCAGTCATCACCACTCTCCTACACATACCTCTAAAACTCATGGACTTCTAGAACCTCCTTGGGCAAAGAAAAGATAGAGGGATAGGGACAAAAATTTTATTGTGTTAGCAGTAAATGAAGACTCAAACATAACACTCAGAGCTTGGAGGAAAACTTGTGCAGATATATCCTATCATTAAACCTCCTAAAAGGGCCAAATCTGGCCTCTAAAGAGCCAGTCCAGAGGAATAATGATCACCTTCAGTCTAAAATGGACAGAGTGAACATTCAGCCACCTTTTCATGACAACTTCTCAAGTGGCAATGGAGCCATCCTTGCTGCCAACCTGCATGTGCACACTCCAGGCCAGGAGAATAATTCTGTGAGCTACTTACTACAGGACAACAGTGTAGCAGTGTCTGGTGAAGAGTCATTTGCCATTACAAAGTGCCCCCCAAATGCTGGCTGATGAAATAGAAAGCTGGAATTTTACCAAGGTATTACAAGAGACACAAGATAGCTTGATGAGAATTTGAAATATAACACTGTGCTGATATTCTGGATGTTATATCACTGATTTACCTTTAAGAGACAATCTGTCATGTTGAGTAAAAAACAGGCATTCAGTTTCTACAAAACAGTGAACTGCCCCACTTTTAGACATAACTTCAAAAAATTGCTAGATTTCTCTCAGTTTAGCTAAAAAGCCAGTTTTGTGATAGACAGGCACTGAAAGCACAACCCATCCACTGAAGCAAAATAAAATGTCTTTGCAATCATCCCAATGGACATGCACAAAGCTAAGCCAGAGTGGCACATGCTTCTCTTTCCTGGACAGGAGTTGCTGAAGGTTATACACAGCAAGTGCTCTGAAATTTGGGGTTGACAACCTGAGCTGCTGAGAGCCTGATTTACAGAGAATATGGCTCAGCATCATTTAGTCCGGATGTAATAGGTGCTGCCCCAAATCAATCATGCCTCCAGTTTGTCAGTCACATCAAGACAAGGCTGCCTCAGCCTCAAGGAAAACAGAAGTCCTGTAAGGATTTCTAGCTGAATTTTAATGAAATCAGACGGCAGGGTCTTTGAGCAGAGAGCCACCCTTTAAAGCACACCTTATCTTTTAAAATTATTTGAGCTGTGCTACTGGCAGGCAAGTGTATACTAGGTTAAACCTGAGGATATGAGCCACACCAATAAGAGCCACTAGGATTTAAGTTCGTACTCCTCTGTCTTTTCATTTGTTTCTTATCTTTGATAAACAAAAATGAAAGGCTCCTCCTTTCCATAATTATATTTTAATATATTTATATAATATATAATTTACATAATAATATAATTTTCCATTATTATGCTACTTCCCCTAGAAGTTGTTTCAACAGCTCTCTCCAGCAATGTGCCTCCTTTCATTACTCACCCCTTTTCTCAATCATATTTGGGAACAGGTAGCTATGATCTCCTCCCATAACATGTCTTGGAAGGTTCACGTACATGGAGAGGTGATGATATCAAGACAGTTTTCTACATAAAGATCAGGTGGATGGATGGATTCTTCTAATGACAGAGGCTTTCCATTAATGCCATCTTGCTATAAGTTTTTTACGACTCACAGATTTACTTTAGAATTATTTTCCTTTGGAAACTAGGACAGCAAAAATGTAGAAAAGCCATAACATGCTTTTGTGATGGATTTTCTTCTGTGCATTGCTGAGGGAATGAAGCTGGAAAGACTAAAATAGGCTAGAGAAGAGAACCCAGACATTAAATCACAACAGTCACGTCAGGACCTGCAGAAGGACAGGTCTCCAAAACTGTCTTGTTGGGATTGTCAAGGATGGGAATCTGGAGTTGATCAGCTAAAGATCTGGAGATCATTAGCTAAAAGACCCATCCTGCAGAAAGCAGGATGAAGTGGTCACAGTCAACTAGCAGAGTGAAAGGGAACCTGGCTGTGGCACAGGAGCTGTAATTTTGACACCAGCACCAAATTTGATCTGCCAAGGAGTTGATATGAGAACATGAAACATAGACAAATCAATATGTGATTAGGTCTCCATCGTTTTACATCCATGGAACAAACTAACATTTCTATTAAGCGATTATACATATCTGTGAAAGAAATGACAAAGGCTTTTTGTTAACAGATTTTTTTTCAGCCTCATCAGAGAAGCAAGGCCAAGCTCAATAGAGAGCTGATGGAATGATTGCTATAAGTGGCTGTGTTGATAGACCTCAGCATTTGGGCCAGGAATCAATAGGGAACGGGATGCATGTGATGGGTTGAGCGTTGGCCAAATGTTAGTAAGATTTCAGAAAGCCAGCAAAGCCTGAAAGAGAATAGGGTGAAGAATACCATGAAGTTTTAAGGTGGACTCATATTCCTGAGCCAAAAAATGCAAAAAGAAATAAAAACAAGAGTAGCAAAGGTATGTATATGTAGATAATTCAAGCAATCCCTGAGCTCAGGAACTGCATGCAAACCTGAAGAGGATCAGTTGAAAAAATGGTGGGACAATACCAGTTCATGTTATTTATAATCAATAAAATGTACATTTACATTTTGATTTTTTTTTTCAGAAAATAAACAAACAAAGCAAGAAGCCTCATTTTTTTGTGCAGTAAGAATTTAGGCTTTTTTTTTTTTTTTTAAAGAGAGGAGTAGCAAATACAACTGGATAAATGGGGTACACATTCTTCTTCACCTTGAAGAATAAGCAAACCCATCATATCACTTTCCAGAAATATCAAACGCCTCTAGGGGGAGATTCCTTTAGGCAACAAGGGGAAAACAAAAGTCCTGAAGCAAGCTTGGTTCTAGTAAACTGAACCCAACTGGAGCATAAAAGTTAACACCCTTTAAGGAAAAAGCTGGATCACATACTGTCCTGCAGTTAATGAGCAGGGTCTTAATGACATCCTGAAAACGCAAATTTTTGGAATAAACATGGGTTGAAATCTGAGCCAGTTTAAAAATTAAATTCATGTTTCAGCATGGTTTTCATAAAATTTAAGTTAAGCAGCAGAGTAATAAAATATAATAAAAATTATTTTTCTTAAAAACAAAAAATGCACGAAATACAGTCGTCTCAAAGCTATTTGATCTCATCTGTACTCAGAAGTTCTGGATAACTGATTCAGTCCAGGTCAAACATTATAGCTTGAAGCACAGTGATTTTTCTCATGGTAAAATCAAAATAATGCCATATACATCTGTCATTTTGCCAATTTGCTCTTTAAAAGTGAGCTAAATATAGATATATACATATATATATATATANTGCTTCAGCAATACCGGGATTTTTTTGTACAAGAATACCTTTAGAAGATTCTTTTTTTTAAAGAGAAAGCCACCCCTGAGGGGTGCAGCTCTGCAGAACAGGTGCTCCAATTCTCTCTGGGGCTCTGGAGCTCAGGAGCTGCAATGCACTTGCTCTCCACCTATTTATACAGCTTCCTGAGAGGAAATTTCTTGAATGCTGCTCTTCAGAAACAGTCAGGGGAAAACGCTGTTTTCATCGTCCAAGCTGATTTGAAAGCTCATGGCTGCAGCCCTCCAGCTGTGCTGTTTCTGTGTTGAAGAGCTGTTTTGCCACCATGCCTCCTGAATCTCGGGCAGAGAAAGGGATGGGCTGAAGTTATCTGCCTCACATCTGAAGTCACATGATCTCTTTCGGCCTTTCTGCTGTGTTGAGGCAATGATTTGCATTTTAGCAGATCTAGCACACTGGAAAAAAACATAAGGCTGTGCAGGTTCTTTGGTTATCTGATGTGACTAGCACAGTTATGAAAGCCCTTAAGGAAAGAAATACTGAATTTACCACAAGGCATTGCACCTGCATGCAAGTGATATGTGTTCTCCAAATCACTCAGTCACACCCAGAAAATGGCACAAGTATGAAGCACTCAGATCTTGTGTTGGGAAGCACTGTGCTAATGCCTTCAGTTCATTTCTTCATGCATGCACATGTTCTCACCATAAATGTGTGACTGGAATTCTGTGGGCTCAGTTCATGTTTTGACCCATGTTCTCCTTGTGTGACTGCTGGGAAGGGACTGGAGAAGCCGAGAACACCGCAGCCTTGCTCTGGTCAGAAAGCCACAGTTTGAAATCAAACCCTGACCCCCGGCAGCACATCCCACATCTCTGACCCAGCTCCTGGAACTCTGACTCTGAGTAACTGCACAGGAGCCCTGGGGAAGGGCAGAGCCATCATGGTGATTCCTTACTGCCCACAGCTCACACAACAGTCCCTGAGGAATCTGCTCCAATGGCAGTGTATGGATAGCATAGGGATACTGTGATTTCAAACACATACCCTGCAAAACCACTCAAAACTAGGAGATGCCTGTAGAAGCATGATAGTATAATACCACCACTACAGTCTTGGGCCAGTCCTCATCAGCACTTATGCTCATCAGGCCACCTTTGCCCCACTCCAAAAGCCAGGGAGGGGTTGCTTGGTGCTGTGCAGTGATGGAACAGAGCACAGCAGCCTTTCTGTGGGGTCAAGGCCTGTGGGTCTGAAGAGGACCACAGGTGCTGTGGTGGGAGAAAGCTCCATGTGCACAATCACAAGATGAAGATCACTATGCCTTGCTCCGAAGCCTCTCCAGGTGATGGAGCCCCACCAGGACTGGATAGAAATGAAAGATTTCTGAGAATAGAGGCAAAGTAATATCTTTATCCTCCTACACCTCCCCAGAGGTCTGATAATCCATAACATGCTATTTTCAGAATTTTTTTGCCATCAGTGTGGTGACAGCTCTAAAGGCATCAACCACCTGAAGGACAGAGTGATCAAATCCCCACATGAAGCAAACTTTTATTAAGGTACAAAAGATATTTACAAAGCAGAAGGCATTTGATTGACTGAGCTAGTCCTCTGAGGTTCTGGAGTTCCAGACACAAGCTTCCACTTTCAAAGCTGTTCCTCTCCTGTGAGATGAGACAGTAAATGGAAAGCATGCCAAGTGCAATAATTCTGCATGACCCAGAACAGTTTTGATGTTTGTTTTTTCTGGCAGGATGCACTTTCCCTGATCTGAGTTACAGCAGCTAATCTTTTATGTATGATCACCTTGCTCTGCCAAAATGCATGCAAGCAAAAATACATCACAGCCTCTTTCCACTGCACTCTTGGGACACACATTATTTATAAACATTTACTGTACCTGATAAGTTCATCTATATTGGCATTTACCAATATCTCTGCATAATGAGAGGTTTGCTCCAACTGCCAATAAATCCATCAGAAACATTTTATCCAAGATCACTGGGAGAGGGATAACCTTATCAGTTAGGTTCTTTAGGACATATTTTCCTTTGTTTCTCTTCTTTGTCCTCTGTCTCAGCGATCTGACATGACCAAGCAACCTGATAAAGAGTCAGTGTTGCTGGACTGAGCCACCTCTCCAGTTACTTGTGGGGATCACAATAACATGCAACTTGAGGAAACACAAATGTCCTTTCCAAATTAACNCCCAAAGATATTACCTTATTTTCTTTCTGCTTCAGCAATACCGGGATTTTTTTGTACAAGAATACCTTTAGAA